>MU006588.1:278279-352039 GCA_010093795.1 Sporormia fimetaria CBS 119925 | reverse complement strand
TTGGACAGTATGGGGTCGACAATGACAGCAGTTCGAGTTGATTGTTCGTTGCGAGGCATAATAACAATGTGCCGAACAAGTTGAGGTAAATAACAATTAGAAGTTTTGTGTACCTTGTTAAGCAATAATAGCTTAGTAGATAAGGTGGAAGGGTAGTCAAGTTGAAAATTAGTTCGCGTTGGCACGAACCGGGCTCATAACTATAAGAGGGTTGAATGATGTGTATTTATGTTGTGTCTAGGAGTCTGTAAGACGACTAGATATAAGTACATAAAGCTAAGACGGCTGAGTCAGGAAGGTGGCTGGTAGACGCCACGGCTAACATGTGGTAATTACGGGTGATAACATGGAACCTTTTTCTCTTATGGTACTTTTAGAGCAAAGGAAAAGTGGTTAGACTATACTTAACTTCGATCTCATGAGAAGGGAGACAACTGAGTCCAATAGGTGTGATCTACATATCTTACTACATACCCTAGGGTATTATACTCCTAAATCTCCTACATTTACTGCGCGGTTTAGGGACTACGATAGCTATCTGAAGTTGAATAGTATTGCAATTGCAGTAGCATTAGTAACGCTAGTAGTAGGCACAAACATGTTGATCACGGCTGTTGGCAGGCAACCCTCTTCCGCAAAATGTTTCCAGCGCGGTGGAAAAGTGATTTGACAAGAGCTTACTTGCTTTTCGCAAGCGGTGAAACAATTGAAGGTATTATGTATAAGTTATACATTATGTCTTCCAAGATTCCACGTCCTGCGTTCTTGATGCTGGTAACACGCTTTCTTTAACTAGTGAATGCGTGCCCAAGAGCCCGCGATATACAGTATAAAAGCATCTAAGAAACTATGTCTAGTGTTTCCAACGCTTGTAAAAGGTTTTCTTCGCCTGCTGAACGCCTGCTCAAAAACTTAGGGTATATAAAAGTAAGCCCAAAGACATCATATCTAACATGTCCTGCGTTCTCAACCCTTGGAAAATGCTTCCACCGCCTGCTGAACGCCTCTTCAAAAGCTTAGGGTATATAAAAGAAAGCTTAAAATTGTCTCAGGTAAGATAGCCAAAACATCAACGTAGTGAATAGCACAAAGTACGCCATATACAAACAGGATGATCGCTTTCCCTTTGCCAGGTATGCGAGAAACAAAACGCGGGCCAAGATGAAAGTAAATCAAGGATAAATATAGCAAAATGTTTGGAACCGTGGTCCATGGCTCAAAATTCGCCAATACCCGGTGAACAGACATCTGGTCGCCGGCTGGAATTGTGGCAGGAGAGATGCTGAAGAAACAAGTCCCATAGCTGAGTAAAGACGAGAGATGAGAGGATTCGGAGCGGAACGATGTCTGATGGAAGTTATCAATGGAAGTCGGTTTCTAGAGCCAGGACAATGTGGCAGACGGAGGTTCCTGGGATCCGTTCAGTGAGAAATTATGTGGCTGAATAAAGGAGGTTCGTGAGACTGTGTAGAATTGATGTTCAAGAGATCCGCTCGGAGAAGGGTGTTCGAGACAAGGAGGGTACGGAGGTTCGTGGGATCCGTTTAGAGGAGAGTGACTATAACTGCCGAGTGGGAGCCGTTTAAAAATGAGGGTAGCTGAGGGAGGTCTCGCCCTAGAGCTATTTGGAGTGGTAGACGGAGGTTCGTGGGATCCGTTGAGAGTGAGAGCCGTTACTGGGGCCTGTTGGTGGGTAGAGTAGCTGTAGAGATAAATACACCAGTAAATGAGGACCTAGAAGGTGGATTCTGTTGTTAGGTCGAATTGTTATTGCGGCCGTCTTTGGCCTCAATATCTGGTGATTCGGATCGCCCCAGGAATCGGCGCTTGGTGTCGTAGAAAGTGAAAACAACCTTGTAGCTTTTGAGACCGTGTCTTCTGCAGTAGCAAGCCAGTCGGAAATCGAACTCAACTTCTTGGGCTTCCCCGGTGTGCGCGTCCTTGACCAATTGCTTGATCTGGTTCACAGGGATGACGGCGGCGCGCCATGCTTTGGACCTTTCCCAAAATGCACGATACGTCGCCAGGTCCCTTTCCGCCTTGCGAATCAAGCGATTGTACTCTCTATGGCGGCACCCTTTATCCAATCTTCCCGTCGCGTTTTCATCCCCGCAGAGGACCACTTCACCACCATTGACCGGGTGCTTCGGGTCAGTCAAAGAGAATCCTGCGAGCACCTCGCCAGCAAGCACGGAAACCGACATATAGATCATTCCCGCTGGGTCAATCTCGCGAACAGCATCTGCCGAGGCTTGATGTTTGGGGAGTGCCAGCCTCTTGGCAGGAAAAACCAGGTGGGTGTAGTGACCCACGTAGCCAATAATTGCGATCACGCCTACTATCACATTCGCTGACTCTAACGTGAAGGCAAGAACACATCCGTCCTGTTTCGAGGTCGCGGTCCATTTCCAGTATCATAGTCGTAGGTTGTGTCTTCTTGTGATGTCCAGGTGCTCGATTACAGCTTGTGGTGCTTGATTCTAGCTCGCATGGCTTGATTTGACAATATTGAATGTTATTCTAGCATGCAAGTAACCCCTTACCCAAGACGCCAGTCGGACTTGCAAACTGTTCAATGTCGTGGTGAATGTGTAGCTTGTTTCTTTTATCTCACTTTATGTTAACATAGACTGCACCGTATATAACAACCCTCACACTACATACGCCGTGCGGATTACCCTACCCATTCCCGTCCCGTTTCCCCAAGGGCCTGAACCATACCACAACGCCTGACTCAAAGCCAAAGAACCCTAAATACCAGAACCAAGTCGCAGAACCCTTAACACCTATACCTCAAATACACGTCACTGCTCACTATCCAGCACCAACAGCATACCCCTGTTTCCTGAATTCCTGGAATGAATTCACATGCTCCTTCTTGACCCCCGTACCCATCTCCTCCTCATACGCATCCTCTTCATGCGCCAAAGCAGCCGCAAAACTATGCGACTGTCCACGCATGAAGAAAAGCGGTGCGCACTTGAGTTGTGCAGCGTCGCGGTTAACGAGGATATGTTTGACGTACGATCCTATCATCAGCGTCAGCACTCAGCACCTCACACATCACAGGAAACCCCCAAAAGATAAGAACGATGACTCACCAGGCGCCTCAAACATACTCTCCTCCAACAACCTCTCCAGCACCGTTCTCAACCCCCTCGCCCCCGTTTCCATCTCCAACGCCTTCTTCGCAATCTCCCTAAGCGCATAATTCGTGATCCTAAGCTCAATCCCCGAGTTATGGAAAAGCTGGATATACTGGCTCACAAGACTATTATTGGGCTCCGTAAGCACGCGCACAAGCGCGTCTACATCGAGCGCAGTCACAGAACACAGACTCGGTATGCGACCCAGCAGTTCCGGGATGAGGCCGAACTTCTGGAGATCGGCGGGCTGCACGAGATCGAGGACGTTGAAGATTTGGTCGAGTTTCTGTTGGGGTTCGGACTGCACGTAGAAGGGGAGGTGTTTGCGGAAGAGGGCGGATTCGCCGACGAGTTGGCTGTCGTGGACGCTGGAGTGAGAGGCGGAATTGCGGACGTGTGCGCCGAAGCCCATGCTTCCTTTGGAGATCCGATCGAGGATTATTTTGGGGAGATTGACGAAGGCTCCTGAGCAAATGAAGAGGATGTTGTCGGTTCGCACGTTGTAGACTGCTTCTTTTTCTTGCGCAGGAGGGTAGTTGCTCGAGCCAGGAGGGCCTTTGGGGCCTCCTGCCCCTCTCTCGGTCTTCAGTGTCACTCTGACGTTCGTGCCTTCGAGTAAGGGGAGGAAGGCTTGCTGGACCCCTTCACCGGCTACGTCCTTGCCGGCAGCGCTGAGACCTTTCTTCGCTGAGATCTTGTCGAACTCGTCGAGGATGACGATGCCTTTTTCAGCGGCTTTGATGTCGTAGTTGGCGGCTATCAAGAGACGCTGCACGCAGCCCTCAACGTCTTCGCCGATGTAGCCGGCTTGTGTGAAGGTTGTGCAGTTTGACATGCTTATGGGGACGTCGAGAACGCGGGCAAGTGTCTTGATCATCAGGGTCTTTCCCACACCGGTAGGACCGAGCATCAAGAGATTGGACTTCTCGATGCCCATCGGACTGTTATCGACGAGCTTTGTCGTTTGTAACGGCGGAGACGGAGGTTCAGGTGGTTGCGTTGGGGAGGGAGGGTAGAGCACCGTGGCTTGCTGGCCGGGAAACTCGTCTGGCCTTCTCAGTCCAATTCACGACATACGCAACAATAAGGCAGATGGGAGGTATCGAAAAGTATCAAAAGGACAGTGTGTATGCTTGAACGAAAGCTGGAGCTACCTTCTACCGGATGCCGTTGGCTTCTCTCTCTATGCCGCAGTTCTCGACGCATGGCCTGCGCCTCTAGCGCCTCTAGCTCCCGCTCACGTCGCTCTTTCTCTTCTATGCGCTGATAGTGGTTGTAGATGGCGGTGCTGAGCTTCTTCTTTGCGCGCTCTTGACCGACGACATACTTGTCGAGATGTTCTTTAAGCTCCTTGGGGATGATCCGCGGAGCTCCGGTCAACGAAGCATTGCTCAGAGGGCCATGAAGAGGTTCACCAGGCTCGTACGAGCCGACAAAGCCCTGCCCGTCGAAGTCGTTGCGGGAGAACAGGGCATTCGTGCGCCGAGGCGACGTGGTACTGAAGGCGCGGCCGATGGTTGACAACGCAAGGTATGAGCGCCGAGCTTGCGGCGAGATGGCCACCACAAACGTAGACGTGGCCAGCCGTCGCATCGTGGTTGTGACTGTCTATGTAGGAGCTGTGAGGTGGATGAGATTGGGAGCTTGGTGAGTCGGGTCGGAGGATGCGGGGTCGGTGGAGGTCCACGGCCGTCGATCACCCGCGCTATCTCGTGGCTGGTGGGTGGGGGTGGTGGCGCAGGCATGACGTCTGAGTTAGGTACCACAGGGGTGCAGATAGTAGCTTTGCACAGAGCAGAGCTCTCACAAACATCCCACACTTGGCATCATGTCTGTCACCACAGCTCCAGGAACTACTGCAAATTCGCAGGCAAACGACGGGACGGGTATATATATGTGTCTGTACTCAAAAATCCACATTCGCTGACAATTGGGCAGGCATCATCGAGCTCGACCCTTATCTGGAGCCATACAAGGAGGTGCTACGGAGCCGGTATGCAAAGGCTGAGAAATGGATAAAGACGCTCGAGGAGACAGAAGGAGGTTTGGAGAGGTTCTCAAGGGTGAGAGGCACGTGGATGTCTACCAGACAGTAGCTGACTCGTCTGACAGGGCTATGAGAGATACGGCTTCAACGTCCGTGACAATGGCGATGTGATCTACCGCGAATGGGCTCCAAACGCATTGAGAGCCTACCTTATTGGCGACTTCAACAATTGGGACAGGGAGGCTACACCAATGAAGAAGAATGACTTTGGCGTCTTCGAGGTGACCGTCCCAGCGAAGGATGGCAAGCCAGCGATACCCCATGACTCCAAGATCAAGGTATGTATGAAATTGACGAGGAAGTCGAGAAACTAAATGTTTCTCAGGTTTCCTTCGTTGTTCCCAATGATCATGCTCGGCAAGAACGCATACCCGCTTGGATCACTCGCGTCACACAAGACCTCAGCGTCTCCCCTGTGTACGATGCTCGATTCTGGAACCCACCCAAGGAGGAGAGATACGTCTTCAAGAACAAGCGACCACCGAAACCGCAGAGCGTACGCATCTACGAGGCCCACGTCGGTATCTCGTCTCCCGAGCCGCGTGTTGCAACGTACAAGGAGTTCACCCGCAATGTGCTCCCCCGCATCCACCACCTTGGGTACAATGTCATCCAATTGATGGCAATCATGGAACACGCATACTATGCAAGCTTCGGTTACCAGATCAACAGCTTCTTTGCTGCGAGCAGTCGCTATGGCCTCCCAGATGACCTGAAGGAGCTGATTGACACCGCACATGGCATGGGAATCACGGTCCTACTTGATGTCGTACACAGTCACGCATCAAAGAACGTCCTTGATGGGCTCAATCAGTTCGACGGCAGTGACCATCTCTACTTTCACGAGGGAGCCAAGGGCCGGCACGAGCAGTGGGACAGCAGATTGTTCAACTATGGTAATCACGAGGTGATGCGCTTCCTTCTAAGCAACCTTCGCTTCTGGATGGATGAGTATCAGTTCGACGGGTTCCGCTTCGACGGTGTGACTAGCATGATCTACACCCATCACGGCATCGGAACGTACGTACACAGATGGGCTCTCCCGCGCTCTCGCTAACCGCATGATAGGGGCTTCTCCGGTGGCTATCACGAGTACTTTGGCGCCGGGGTGGATGATGAGGGCCTTGTATACCTCGCGCTGGCGAACGAGATGCTCCACAAGCTGTACCCTGAAGTGATAACCATCGCCGAAGACGTGTCCGGCATGCCGGGTCTCTGCGTTCCGCTATCACTGGGTGGTACTGGTTTCGACTACAGGCTCGCCATGGCCATTCCCGATCTGTACATCAAATGGCTGAAAGAGAAGCAAGACATCGACTGGGACATGGGTGCCCTGACATACACGTTGACGAACCGCCGCCACGGCGAGAAGACGATCGCCTACGCCGAGAGCCACGACCAAGCGTACGTATCTCCTCAAATCCACGAACTCCGCTAACAAACCAGTCTCGTCGGTGACAAAACCCTCCTCTTCTGGCTATGCGACAAAGAGATGTACACCAACATGTCCGTCCTCTCCGAGCTCACCCCCGTGATCAACCGCGGCCTCGCAATGCACAAGATGATCCGCCTGATCACGCACGGCCTCGGCGGCGAAGGCTACCTCAACTTCGAAGGCAACGAGTTCGGGCACCCGGAATGGCTCGACTTCCCACGCGAAGGCAACGGCAACAGCTTCCACTACGCACGCCGCCAATTCAACCTCGTCGACGACTCCCTCCTCCGCTACCGGTTCCTCAACGAATTCGACAGCAAAATGCAGTGGACGGAGCAGAAATACGGGTGGCTGCATTCGCCGCAGGCGTACGTCAGCTTGAAGCACGAGGGCGACAAAGTCGTCGTGTTTGAGCGCGCGGGCTTGCTGTGGATCTTCAACTGGCATCCGTCAAACAGCTATACGGACTATCGGGTTGGCGTTGAGCAGGAGGGGACGTATAGGATTGTGTTGAGCACGGATAGTAAGGCGTTTGGCGGACATGGGAATATCGATGAGAGTACGAGGTTCTTCACGACGCCGTTTGCGTGGAATGAGAGGAAGAACTTTTTGCAGGTTTATATCCCGAGTCGGACGGCTATGGTGAGTTCCATTTCCCTCGGTGCGAGTTTTGAGATGGATGACTGACGTTTTACAGATCTTGGCGCTGGAGGAGACGGTGTAGATGGTGAAGCCGTTGGAAGAGATGGTTGATGCTACGCATATGCATTTGATGCTATCTGAGCGATATCATAACGAGGAGTCTGTCAGGATCAGCTCGCATTTAAAAAGTCGAACATAAAAGCATGATTTAGCACTGTGTTCCTTCAAAACATTGTCGTGATGCTATCTGTTCAAACATTTCGCGCTTCAATGGCCTCTACCCTGGGTATATAAGTGAATGCAACCGGACTCTGCGCCCGATCGTGCTGCCCAAAAACAAGCGATAGATCTTTCTACATCGCCTTATGCGTGATCCTTCCGAGCCAAAACCAAACGAGATGACAGTCTTCCGGGGCGAGGATCCAGCCTACCCTGCCTACAACGCCGACCCATGCATCATCAACACAGCTACCAGCGAGTCAAACAAACTTCGCACGAAGCGATTGAAGAAAAGAGAAACGAAAAGTCATGTACAGTACACTACCGTACAGCTGAACTCATCATAAGGGTGTAAAGAAGAGAAGACCAGCACTGCCGACAGAAGAAACGTTCAAGGGGAAACATAATACGCATGAAACCCCCTCTACTGCATCCCAAGCAGCATCCCCATCACCACAACAGCACCAAACATCCATAACTCCGGCGTCAAGCCCGCTGCACCGCCCTGCTTCGTCGGCGACGGCAGTGGCACAAAGCCCGATCCAGTGGGGCCCACGACACCAGTGGACACAGCGCCCGGGACGCCCGAAGCGTCCGGTACGCCATCTTCACCAGACTGTATTTCCTGAATCGCGCTCTGTGTGGCGTTGAAATTCGTGGGCGCGAGCGAGATCTCGTTGTTGCTGAGATCGTACACGACGTATGCGGAGCGCAGGAACGTGTCACCCAGCGTCGGTTGCTCGTTCCCGGAAGGCGCGACACCGAGGACGCAGACGGGTTGGCCGCGGCGCGTGCCTGCTTCGAGGACGAGCTCGTTGTACGGGACCGAGATGGTGATGCCCGAGAAGGTGAAGTCGAGCGAGCCTTGCTGGTTCGCGAAGTCGCAGTCGATGTAGGCGACGCCTGCGGAGCTGTCGTATTCGCCGCCGAAGTCGTAATACAGGTACCTAACAATGTCGTCGGGGAGATACGTGAGGGAGGCGCCGGAGTCGAGGAGGACGGGGAAACTGATGATGTCGGTGATGGCGTCGTTGTTCTCGGCGCTGAAGATGGAGCCTTCGTTGCCGTTCTGACCGAGCCCAGTGAGGCTGATGACAAGTTCTAGGTATTCACCAGTTTGGCGATTGGGGATGATCGGAAGGGTGTGCAAGGTGCCCTGGAACTTTTCGGTATCAACACCGCCGAAGAGGATGCTGCCGCGGGAGGCGTCGAGATCGTTGAGCCAGAGGGAGTATGCGTTCGAGTTGATGTAACCGCGGTCGACGAGGAGTTGGGGGAGGTTGGGATAGGGCTCGAGACCGGCTCGGTGGACTTGGGCCTCATTGCTCACGTAGCCGATGCCCAGAATACCGGCTGCTGATGATGAGGTGTACCCAACCCCGAATTGGAGGTCCTCAAGCGATGTGCCTCCGAAGTGGAAAGTGTCTTTGGCGTAAATCCCAGATGCGCCAGTGCCGTCGACATAGGTGATGTTGAAAGCACTGTTAACGTATTCAAACGATGACGACTCCTCCGGGTCGTAGGTTCCGCCTTCTTCGCACTGATCTGAATCATCGCAGAAGGTGGAATTATCGGCGTTTACCCACAGGTCACTACTACCTGTGTCGATGTGCAAGCGGAGTTGCTGTTCTGGCGTGCCTAGGCTTGCGTTCGCAAAATACAGTGTCTCAAGGTTGTCCAGCGTTTGCCGTACGAACTTCTGTCGACGGTAGAGTCGCTCTCTTGTTACCGGATTGGGGACATGTTGGCGCTGGATATCGAGCCCAAAGACCCTGGGGTTCTGTGGCTGTCAATGATGGCCAGACACGGGACTAAGGGTCCAGACTAGTGCAGCGTAGGGATAGTGGCGATGGCTACGTCAGACTTACATCTCTTCGAGAAAGTTGAATAGCGGTGACTGTCGAGACTGCTGAGAGTAGCTGTGCTGCAGTTATAAGGGCAAAGGATTTCATGGCGGCGTTAGAGCAAGGGTTGACGGAAAGGGTGCGACGAGTATGTAGTATGTACAATCCCGCCTCCGGGGGAGATCGGCGGGGTGGAGAGGTGGCTGCAGCGCGTATGACGCAAGCTGGCAGTAGTTATAGGTGAATATGGTGGACCCTTGGTGACGACCACGGGGTCCAAACGGTAAGTGTCGACAAACGAATCGTGATGGGGATAGGAATATGGAGAGTAGCAATTGTTGAAAAGAAAAGACGTGCGATTGAAGGAGTAACAGCGAAGTGTTGCAAATGGATTTTTGCAGAAAAGTGGAGGAAGAGAAGTTGATCCCCGAGCATGGTGGCTCAGAACGACGAATGACGCGGCTGGCCGAGATGCAAGAACGACTCTGTACCTGTCGTTATGGGCCGTGTACCACTGTGGCGGAAACCATGCTTTGTACCGTCAGCAGGTGCTTTGTGCTTCTGACAAGGAGCGACGCTTGGCTATGGAAGGAGGCCCAGCCTGAGAAGAGACTCGTTGCGGTCACAAAGCCAGGTCCATGATGGAAGGGTTGACAGGCTGGTAAGAGAAATATGGGTCATCGCCATTGTCTGGGCTTGACAACGACAGGACCTGTGACCACAGAAAAGCTGAATAACGATAGTAGATGCCATCATCACTAAGTATGCTGGACTCGCGGCGGTTCTGTCTGGACGGCTTCTGGATGTCTGGCGGTTGATGTCGTGCATGCCGCGTGTAGGGCTGAAACGCTATATCCAATTCGGACTAGCGGTTTTGCAGGGGCGTGAACGCGTGTGTCAACCACCAACGACCGTGGACGCGTCGGCCCCTCTCCAACCCGAATAATCGCTCTCATAGCACAGTCACGATGGCACAAGCAGAATCATCAAAAGCAGCAGCCAGCAATGGCATACGGCCAAATCCCAATGCGGCCGGAGGAGCCAATTACGAGCTTCCATGGTGAGTTCCCTCAAGGATCCCAGAGTCCCAGCAGGCAGCAGACGCACCATACTATACATGCGCATCTCAACACAATCACAGTTGAGCTCAAGTTCGCATAAAAATGACCTCAATGCCCCTTGACACACTCCCAACATACTGACAACACCCCAGGGTCGAAAAATACCGCCCCGTTTACCTGGACGACATAGTCGGCAACACCGAAACTATCGAGCGCCTCAAAATCATCGCAAAAGACGGCAACATGCCCCACGTCATCATCTCGGGGACACCAGGAATCGGCAAAACGACCTCAATCCTCTGTCTGGCGCGCCAACTCCTAGGCCCCGCCTACAAAGAAGCCGTGCTCGAGCTCAACGCCTCGGACGAACGCGGCATCGACGTGGTCCGCAACCGCATAAAAGGCTTCGCGCAGAAAAAAGTCACACTGCCCCTGGGACGTCAAAAGATAGTGATCCTCGATGAGGCGGACAGCATGACGAGCGGCGCGCAACAAGCGCTCAGGAGAACCATGGAGATTTACTCAGCGACGACAAGATTTGCGTTCGCGTGTAATCAGTCGAATAAAATCATCGAGCCGCTTCAATCTCGTTGCGCCATCCTCCGCTACGCCCGCCTCACAGACGCTCAAGTCGTGCAACGACTCCTCCAAATCATAAAAGCGGAAGACGTCCAGTATTCCGACGACGGCATCGCCGCGCTCGTCTTCTCAGCGGAGGGAGACATGCGACAAGCGATCAACAACCTGCAATCCACGGCCGCAGGCTTCGGTTTCGTAAACGGAGACAACGTCTTCAAAGTCGTCGACTCCCCGCATCCGATCAAAGTCCAGGCAATGGTGAAAGCGTGTCACGAGTGCCGGGTTGACGATGCGTTGGTCGCGCTGAAGGAGCTGTGGGATCTGGGGTATAGCTGTCATGATATCATAAGTACCATGTTCAGGGTGACGAAGAGTGTGGATAGTTTGAGTGAGCATGCGAAGTTGGAGTTCATCAAGGTGAGAATACACGCTTTGCAACGTCTTGCTGGGAAGGCTGATATGTCGGCAACAGGAAATCGGCTTCACGCATATGCGCATCTTAGAGGGCGTGCAGACGCTGCTTCAGCTGCAGGGATGCGTGGCGAGGCTTGCGAAGATCAATATGAAACCGCATCTATTCGCGGTCCCTACGGCGTAAGCACATGATGACGAGTCATCAGATGAATAAGCAAGGAGACAGACGCTGAACGACGTTCCCCAGTCGTTGGTCAAAAAGGAGGTCAATAACACTCTCGTGGAGAGGTCGTGTGTGTGGCACTGGAGTGTGCTGCTCTACGCATGGTGTAACCGTGGTACCTATTGTTCGGCCGCGGAGAAGAGACGGCCGTGGAAATATATTCTACAGCAATCTTGGGACGGCTGAAGAGGTGGCATCTGATATGTCATTTGTCATATAGACATCATGTGAGGGATAGGGTTGGGTGGTGTTTCTAAGCCGGTTGAGCAGACGCCATGCCGCTCGGGGCCAGGAGGCGGTGTGCATGGGAGCTGAGGTTGTAATGGCCAACATTGACTTCGTAGCTCGCAATGGGAAATCAGGACCGGGTTTGCACGAATCTTATTGCGAACGGGGCATTTGAGAAGCTTCCGAGAACCAGGTTCATAGACATCAGACATTCCAAGTAGTCCTGATCGAGGTAGAACGCACTCGCTCTTTCCGGCATCAGTGTTACCCCTCGAATGAGAGTGCATTTGGCATTGATTCGAGATTTCCATTGTTCTTTGAGTGAAGCTGCCTATATATACACGGTTGCAGAGACGAGTGGTTGCCGAGGTTGCGAACAATTGTTGGAGGCCGTGATATTCGGTACATGAGACTAATATGACAGTTGCGGCCCATGCAGCGAGACGCTTCCCCTTGAGCGTAGGACCCTTCTTGGATATCGCACACAAGATTAGCAAAGGAAATGGTGACCCAAGGAAATGCAATGTTGTGGTATTGTCTTCGTATATGACGAATGCAATGGCCGGTTCTATTCGCGAGATCTACTCTTCGGGCTTGGGCTGCTTGGTCTGCTGCGCCGCCGGAAGACTCTGGACCATCATGCCCTTCTTGAAGGTGATGGGCTCGGTTCCTTGGGCCTGTTGGTTTGCACATGTTAGCATGAAACCAGAGACCAGAACGGGCGGCGGGATCTGCCGGAATGCTGCGTACCTGCATGTACTCCTCGGTAGCCTCCTGCCACTCCTTGGTCATGGTCTTCGGGCGGTGGGGGCTCGCAAACATGCGGGTGAAGAAGAACAGTGCGACGGAGCCAGCGATGGTAGCGAGAGTGATGAAGATCACCTTGCGGCCCTCATCGGCGGGAGGGGGGCGGCGGGGGCCGTGGGGTCCGAAGGCAATGTAGTATGCTGCAGTCGAAGATGTCAGTCTCTATACCTTGGGTTCCGACCGTGGGGACGAGCTATGTTGTACGCGGGAAGCTCGTGAGGAGCCTCGGTACGTCATAATATGCTCGAACGGGTGCCAAAATAAACGCAAAGCACGCTACGCACCGGCCTTCTTCTCCTGCAGGGTCAATTCCTTCCAGTCTGCCTTCATGCGGTCCCTGAGCGACATCCACAGGTCAGCCTGCTCCTGGGGGGGCATTTCCTCCCATCGCCTCTCGATGTTGGCGAGGGTCGGGTTGGAGATGGCATGGGCCTTGCGGATCTGCTGCTGCTGGGCGCAGACGGCGGGGGCCGCGCGGTGGACAGCTTGACGGGTCGAGGGGATCGCAGCGAGTGACGCAGAGCTTCGCGCAGCGCGGACAATGGAGGTGCGAAGCATGGCGAGGACGGAGTGGAGAGGGGCGAGGGTCGCAAAATTACACGTTCAGAGGGTCGGGGGTCCCGTCAAGGGTCACTGGCGCGGCAATTGGAGATGGGGGGCTCGCGTTGGATGGGTGGTGGTGTGCGCGAGGGGAGGTGAGAGGATGAAGCTGGTGGTTTTCGGTTGGCTTTTCTCTTGGCATTTATCGCATGAGCGCCGAAGACGGGCGCCCTGATTGGCTGAAGCTGCCCATTTGCGTCTCGCATTCCCAGCAAATCCAGCTCATGTCATATCGACAGCTATCAGGATTGATTCAATTCGCTTCTGAACAATTTCTCTCCGAAGCTCCAGCTCGTGGTGCAATTCTTCGCAGTGCTGTTTCTCCGAACCACACTCATCGAAGAAAGCAATTAGCGGTGCTCCCCTCAAGCTTGCGCTGGGTAAGTCTCCTGCTGTGCCTTTATCGACGATGATGTCAACCTCTTCACGCCCTGGGATCTGCGGCTACGGAAACTCTCCGGTTTGACATGGAGCTGTGTCGCAGTGCACAACCTGATGGCAGACTTGACACGCAGCTGTCTTCTGGATCTCTGGCGCTACTTACGTTTAAGAAGCGTGGGTGAGGAGCTACTAATCAACATCAACAAACATCACCTGCAGCTTCGACCCTGCTCGAATATTCCGCGGCCGGGCGGACTGGCACATGGACAGTGGTTCTTTTGCATCGCCACTACAGCTCCGCATATGCGAAACGCTGCTCCTACTCAGGGTCTCCCATCCTGAGGATGTCCCACGCAATGAAGGACCCTGCGTATTGCTGAGAAATTCCCTCGTCACCGGCTGATCTGATCCTCTGGCATCCCGCGTACATGCACCTCTTACGCGATGCTGTTTGCGATATGGCACACCGACACTATGATGGAGCAGCTCAGAGCTTGATGACCAGATCCAGTGCGCCTTTTCTGCTTTCGCAATCTCCGTAAGGTGTTGGAAGTTCGGCCAGACATGTAGGGCCACCCACCCCCTCTTCTCAACTTTGTTGATCCTCTGGCAACGTGGAAACGCCAGCATGTCCCATGATCGTACCTCTTTGCTCTAGAAGTACTTGTAGAAGTTAGTGCAAAGTAATCCTGGGGGAGACGGCGAGGTAGATCCGGAGGCGTCACGACAGCTCGGGTGGACCCGGTCTCCGGCCTCAGCGTGTGCACCGCCTCCGAGGTTGCAGGTGCTCCAGCCAGCAGAGACACCCGGCCGGGAGCTGCGAGGGTGAATGAATGCTCCGTGTTAGCGGCCTCAGCCGGCATTGACGGCCACTCGTTCGAACCTTCGCGCTTATCGTTGAAAAAACAGTCGAGTCCGCCCACATGCGGTGACGTCTGCCCCGCACTACATAAACCCAAGCAAACCCCCACCTTCCCTCGCCTCCTCATTCTTCATCTTCCACACTCACACCTCGCAGTCTCCATCTTCACCCAGATCCTACCCCTTTGTCACAGTACGCATCTCACCGTGACACGCTCAATCGTCTTCACCAGCTCACCCATTGCTAGCATCCCCCTCACACATCAACATGGTTGTCAAGGTATGCGCAAACACGCCCCGCCAGCAGGGAGATAAGCCTGCTAACTCATGTCTTCAGGCAGGAATCAACGGCTTCGGTCGCATTGGCCGCATTGTCTTCCGCAATGCGTACGTTCTCCTCTGCATAGAGCACTGCTGCTCGATTCCCACAAACCGCGCCGCTGACCTTACCCCGCAGCATCGAGCATGACGACGTTAACATCGTCGCCGTCAACGACCCCTTCATTGAGCCCCACTACGCCGTAAGCGCCCTCCCAGAAGCATCAATGGTCACAGCGAAGCCAATCTGCCTCGGTAGACTCCGCGGCCGGGCGTGCATTATCCACATATCGAAGAGCGGGGCTGACAAAGTTCGCAGGCGTACATGCTCAAGTACGACAGCACCCACGGCCAGTTCAAGGGCGAGATCAAGGTCGACGGCAACAACCTCGTTGTCAACGGCAAGACCGTCCGTTTCTACATGGAGAAGGACCCCGCCAACATCCCGTGGAGTGAGACAGGCGCATACTACGTCGTCGAGTCGACCGGTGTCTTCACCACCACCGAGAAGGCCAAGGCTCACTTGAAGGGAGGCGCCAAGAAGGTTGTCATCTCTGCTCCCTCTGCCGATGCCCCCATGTTCGTCATGGGCGTCAACGAGAAGAGCTACAAGTCCGAGATGGAGGTCCTCTCCAACGCTTCTTGCACAACCAACTGCTTGGCCCCTCTTGCCAAGGTCATCCACGACAAGTTCACCATCATTGAGGGTCTCATGACCACTGTCCACTCCTACACCGCTACCCAGAAGGTCGTTGACGGCCCTTCGGCCAAGGACTGGCGTGGTGGCCGCACTGCGGCGCAGAACATCATCCCCAGCAGCACTGGTGCCGCTAAGGCTGTCGGCAAGGTCATTCCTGACCTCAACGGCAAGCTCACCGGCATGTCGATGCGTGTCCCCACCGCCAACGTCTCCGTTGTCGATCTCACTGTCCGCATTGAGAAGGGCGCCAGCTACGACGAGATCAAGCAGGCCATCAAGGACGCCTCCGAGGGCGAGCTTAAGGGTGAGATCGTTCCTGCTCTTTGCAATTACAGAACTGACACTGCTATCAGGCATTCTCGGCTACACCGAGGACGAGATTGTGTCCACCGACCTGATCGGCGACAACCGCTCCTCCATCTTCGACGCCAAGGCTGGTATCTCCCTCAACAAGAACTTCGTCAAGCTCGTTTCGTGGTACGACAACGAGTGGGGCTACTCCCGCCGTGTCCTCGACCTCCTGGTCTACATTGCCAAGGTCGATGGCAACGCGTAGGAATCAGGACGGAGCCAGGCACTGCCTAAACTATGAACAAAAGCTAGCGGGTGCCGCTTTTTGCATTCGCGAACCGTGCTTAATGATTCTATTCTAGTGTGAATGCAATAGGGAAAATTGGAATCTGGGTTACCAAAGACATGATAAATGAACGAATTTTGCAGCTCTGACTGCACCCTCCTACATGCGCCATCTGAAGCGGTGAAGATGTCCAAAAGCGGTGGATATGTTTTGATGGCAAGTTTGATGTTGACAACTAACGTGAGGACCAAGGGGATCTGCATGCCTGCTCGGTGCCGCATGGCATCTCACTTCCGTTAGCCCACGACTCCACGCGCATTCCGCTAGCGCCCGAGGCAGGAAGCTTGTTTGGTCCGTCTTTGCCAACTTCTGGGGTAGGAAGGCTACCATCGGATGCATAGGTTCCCTAAGTGCTCACGGCAGACCGAGAAATGTAAGGGGGAGCGGTATAAGCCTTGGAATTATCAGTACAGCATGAAGACTGAATCCCCAATCCTTGAGTGATTGCCCGCATATGGGTTTATATAACACGTAGCGAACCATTTCAGTACTACCGTTGTATGAGAAGGAGATCAACTAGGTTCCCGCGTCTTGGACATTTGCGGCAGATCTCGATGTTGTCACTCGTAGAGGGGTAGTATGTACCCTTCCAATGAGGGCCCGTGCGCAGCAAAGGTTACGCTATGGTATAGGTGCGGGATGACAACTAGCCTCCTTTCTACACTGTGAAGACAAGCAACAGTACCTGGGGTTAAAGTGTTCGTGGCGCTTGAATACATGCCGAAAGGCATAGTACAACAAAGAAGTGACAAGCCCTCGGCGCTGCAGTCGTTCATCACGCCCTCCTTGGCCATATACAGTCGCCAGCAACCCCGCACTCCTTCCTACCTCTCATTCGACCCTTCAAACTACCAACTATCACGATGTTTGCGGTAAGGCTCTACGGATATTCATGCGTCCTGAATGCTCATGACAGTCAACAGGGACGACATGCCGAAGAACGGTATCAGCTGCGGCTGCACCGCGCCCGCTCAGTAGTCCTCACCAGCAGCGAACTCGTCGAGATCCGCGCCGCACAGAGGACCTTCGAAGGCGCATACCTCCGGACAGCGCTGGGCCAGTTCTCATTCTCGCTCGTCGTGTTGAAGATCTTCACGGCTGAATTCTACTCCATCGGCGCCCTGTTTGCGGTCTACGGAGCGGGCATCCTGTTCATCAGCTTGTTTCGTCGCCATGAAGGTGGGTGTCGGCATGAGAGGGGAGACGACAGCCACAGCCACTGACGGGCTACAGGCAACAAGCAGTTCTTCTCGGAAGTCGGGGAAGATGGCTTGAACCGAAAGAGGTTCCGGACGAGTGGCAATGTGGTCACGATCCTTACGGCTCTTACGTTGTTGGCTTATGTCTCGCTGCTTGTGCTGACGCTGAAGCTGAGGACTTGAAGCATCACTTGATGTGGTTCCAGATGGAGCCTATTGCTCAGCAAAAAGACATGATCCATCTTGGGCTCCCACGCAGTGCTCTTTACAACACACACGAATGAGGTCTACATCCAGATGGGCATGGACAAATTGCTGGCTGAGCGATGTCGAAAGCGGACACGACACAAATTGCGTATGCAAAGCACAGGGCGCGATTCCCGGTCGGGGTTCAGATATATGGAATCTGGAGTCCGGGGAAGTTCCCCATGGAGAGGCTCGGGGCGCACCTGTGCGCATGGATGCATCTTAGCATCATGCTGCGTCCGGAGTCGGGTTGAGGCACGAGGACAGAACGAGGTAGTGTACACTTCAGCACTTGAGTATACGGCTGGCTAAATCACCCTTGGAAGGACGCGGGTGAAGCATGTGGGGGAATGATTGGCCGAAATCGGACTAGCCAGGGTGAACGCAAGGGAAGGTGCGTGGGGGGTTTTACGAGGCAGGTGCCAAGGCTCCCGGGCTTCAACGCTTATAGTCAATAGCCTCTACGTCCGCGTCAACAAGCCGCTGTTGGACCCTTTCCCTTCACTACTTCACATTATAAAATGCTACTATCCTTCGAGGGCTTTCCCTTCAGCACATTTGCCCCCTCCTCCCGCTGACCGGCTCCGCCTCCGCCCCCGTACCACGCACACCCGCTCGGCTCCTCCGGTCCAGCCCTGTCACGAACCAACCATCCCCAACGACCACCGTGTTGACGTTGTCCATACGAGACCTCCGACTCCTGCTGCCCCAGCTACGAGCTGCACCTCGCCCTCCGCCTGCGCTTGAAAAGATCTTGCTCTTGAATTTTCTCTGACCCTCTTTTCATCACCGCGCGACGTCACTCGCCCAGCCATTCATCATCGGACCCTAGCGAGGATGCAGCAGATCACCGCCAGGGCAGGCCGTCAGCCGCACCACGAGCCACAGGGAGCCACACCCAAAAGAGCTAGCCCGCTTGGCGGCGCGCCCATTGCCCTGCCGCCGATTTACGCCGCAGAGCATCACCACTCTGGGCCTCTTTCTTCTGAATCGACCTCAGCATCTACTTCACCCTCATCGTCTTCCGCCACCTCTCCCGCCCACAGCTACAGCCAACACTCCCTGATTGCCAAAAACGTTCTCATGAACAAGATTAACCCAGGCACCGACCGCACTCGACAGACGACAACAAACAACGCAGCACCATCCCCACGCCCAACCACCGCAGGCTCCACCCTGCCAGTATTGCAGTCCCGCGCCCCGCAGCCGGCAAAGGACCGCACCCCACAGCAGAATGGGACCCTGAAACTTCCACTTGCCCGGATGGTTGCAGAAAACTCAGGCGCCGCCCTCACAGACACGCCAATGCCGTCCCAACCAGGTAGCCCGCGCATGTAAGAGTCAATAACTGGTTGTTGCCACCAGTTGAAACTGACGTGACTCAGGACGGCCGTCAGAAGTACATCCTCCCTGTCTACGCCCAGAATGCGCCCCACGACTCTCGACATACCTGGTCTGACCAAATCGAAGGTCTCTCCAGACGGCAAGATTGCTCAACGCGATGTCGGCTCCAAATTGGTCATCGTCATGGTCGGGCTACCTGCACGAGGCAAAAGCTACATCACCAAGAAAATGACACGCTATCTGAACTGGCTGCAGCACGACACCAAGATTTTCAACGTCGGCGAACGGCGTCGGGTTGCTGCAAGTGGTCACGGATACCGCCTGTCCTCCACAAGTCTGGAACGCGTCCCTCCAAATGTCACCCGCGCCCTTGAGCAAAAGGCACAAACTCTACCTGAGATCGCCGCACACATTCTCATAAACGGGGAGGAGCCAGGTCATGCCTCTGCGCTGGAGACGCCCGATCTCAGTCGCGCAGTGCAGAAGGATAACGAGCATGCCGTCGAGGATGCTGAGTCAGTACCGCGTGTCCAGGTCACCTCCCCAGCGCCAGATGCGTCCGCCGACACAGTACCCAATCCGGACAACGAGGGCATCGACCAGTCGGCGAGCTTCTTCGACCCGCACAACAAAAAAGCCGCCCAGCTCCGAGAACAATGCGCAATGGAAACGCTGGACGAGCTATTGGACTACATTCTCTATGGCAATGGCTCTGTGGGCATCTTCGACGCAACCAACAGCACCCTCGCCCGCAGAAAACAGATCGTGGACAAGATCCGTGACCGCGCTGGCCCAGAACTCAACGTCCTGTTCGTCGAGAGCGTCTGCGAGAACAAGCAATTGCTCGAGACCAATATGCGGCTGAAGCTATCTGGTCCAGATTACGAAGGAACCGACCCGGTGGCTGCACTCGAAGACTTCAAGCAACGTGTGGCCATTTACGAGAAGAACTACGTCCCCCTCGGTGATTATGAGGAACAGCACAACATGTCTTTCGTCAAGATGATCGACGTTGGCAGGAAAATGATCTCTCATCAAATCAAAGGCTTCCTTGCCGGCCAAGCCGTGTACTACCTCCTGAACTTCAATCTGTCCCCACGTACGATCTGGATAACCCGCCATGGCGAGTCGGAGGACAATGTGGCGGGCAAGATTGGAGGCGACTCCAGCTTGAGCCCTAAGGGTCGCAAATATGGCAAAGCTCTCACCCGTTTCATCGAGGATCAGCGCAAAGAGTGGGAGGTTCGCCAGGCGGACAAGGCGGCCCATTCACACTTTCCTCCTTTGGCAGGCGACGACACCCCTCCCAACCCCTACTATGGTGTTGAAGGTGAACTTAAGAATTTCTGTGTCTGGACCTCCATGCTTAAGCGGAGCATCGAAACCGCCGAGAACTTCAACGACGAGGAGTACGACGTGAAGCAGATGCGGATGCTCGACGAGCTGAATGCCGGTATCATGGAAGGGCTCACGTACGAAGCGATCAAGGAGAAGTACGCCGCTGAGTATGAGTGTCGCATGAGGGATAAGCTCGCCTACCGCTACCCGGGCCCTGGAGGTGAGGGTTACCTCGACATCATCAACCGCATTCGGCCCGTCATCGTCGAGCTGGAACGAATGACAGACCACTGCCTGATCGTCACCCACCGCTCTGTCGCTCGAGTGCTCCTGGCCTACTTCCGCGGCCTCAAGCGCGAGGATGTCGCGGACCTCGAGTGCCCCCTGGGCATCCTGTATCAGCTGGAACCTAAACCCTATGGTGTCGAGTTCAAAGCCTGGCGGTACAACGAGGACAAGGATGGGTTTGAGTATCTACCCGACTACAAGCTGCGCCGCGCAACGACACTCAACTAGCTGTGCTACGCATCACAGGGGCGTACTGGAACTCATGCTAAGGCCGGCTTTGTATCGTTACCCAGGAAGCGGGTTTCGCAGCCTATTCGCCATGCGTGGAGCGGTGGTCCCCTATATCCTCTCCTCCCTATATCTTTGCTTCTTCCAATCTTGTCTTTAGCGCTTTTGTAATGCTGTTTTTCCTTTTCGGCGCTTCATGTTTTCTTTTTCTGCATGCGTTGATGATATAGACCGATGACTTTTATGGTAGTGTCACCGTTTTTTACATTTTTTGATCATCTGGCGTCATCGGTATTGTATCATAGATTTATAGGATTTGGTGGGCCGGTTCGCAAACCGTGGTGCAGTCATGCCTGCTCCAGGGCTTTTTTTTGCTCGGAGCTTTTGTTCTTTGGTTGCGAGGGATCATGGCTTGCGGTCTTTTGGCTTGGTTGAGGTGTTTTTGGTAGAGTGTGGTAAGGGAGGGGTGTGTAGGGAATTGAAACATGTTAACCAATCAAATTGTCGTGCAATATCCACTGTGTCTGCTGTTCGAAGCATCGCACCGGGGAGTGATGGTAGTGTTTTTATCGTCGTTATAGGGGCACGCAGCAAAACATTCGTGCCGCACGAATGTTTGGCTAAGGCAAATCGAATGTTTAGCTAAGGTAAAACTTTCGTGCAGCACGAATGTTTAGCTTAGGCAAAACATTCGTGCAGTTACGAATGTTTAGCTGAGTGCAAAGCTTTCGTGCAGTCACGAAAGCTCAGGAAGGTACTAGCTCTACAGATCCTAGTGCTCTCGTTGATTTTCCAAACTGCTGGCTGCTTACGTCGCGTAGGCTATCGAGTTCGGATAATGCAACAATCAATAGTACGAAACCAACAAAACCGTTTAAAAACTCCTTCCACAACATTCCTCTATTCCCTATCAACTATCACAAAACACCCATCCTCCGTACCGTAGACTACTCCACCGCTCCAACTTCCCCCCTTATACGTTCCATGTTTCCCACGCCAAAATGAAACCCGCCCTACACTACAGGTGGGTAGCGTATCACTGGCAGACAACCATCCTTCCACCCCTTACTTAAACAACTACCTCCCTCGACCGCGTCAACATCCCCGCATATCCACCCTCATCTCCCTTCGTCTCCTTCACGCGCGTCAGCAGCAGGAAGTTCGCTAGGGGTTTGGATATGGTGAAGCCTTCTGATATCGGTGTCGACGGAGGGGTTTTTGAATCGTTTGCTTTCGTCGGGATGGGCGAGGGAGAGGGAGAGTGAGGTGGTGTAGCGGGATACGTGGATTTCAAGGTGTGGGTGTAGAGATTGCGGGGGTAAGGGTCGGAGTGACGTTGTTTGCGCATGGGCGGGGAGGATGGTGAGGGGGAGGGGCTGGAGCTGGGTAAGGAGGATGGAAGGGAGAAGGAATCCGTACGGATTCGCAGTTGGAGGCTTTGACGTTTTGGGTTCTTGAGTGGTAGGTTTGGTGTTGGCTTGGATTGGTATGTTTCGGCGAGGTCCCGGGCAACGGGATGCGAAGAAGCTGTATCGAGTGACGGAACGTGTGAACTCGGTTCCCAGGTCTCTCTGCGCGAAATCTGTAGTCTCCTAGCCATCGAATATGATATGCGAGCCTTTTCGACATAGGCGAAGTCGACGCTGCGGTGCTGATCTCCGATTTCTTTCCCTTCCTCCATCACTTCTTCCATCACTTCCTCTCCCTCTACTTCTCTCTCTTCCTCCCCAACCTCCTGCTCTTCCTCCTCACTCTCCACCTCTTCCTCCACACCCCTCAACTTCCCGACTCCACCTCGTCCCCCAAACACCCTCGGTCCACCGCAATTTATACACAACTTCCTCGTCACAATCGGGCGCTGATGCTGTCGTACGCGTTGACACGGACATAGGCCTCTTGTTTTTGAGCGGCGGGCTAAGAGGCAGTGTTGGAAAAGTGTTACGGTGTGAGTGCAGGCGAGGTGATCGATGGGAAGGAGTATGCACATTTTGGGAGTTTCGGGCCGTGGGAGGGCTGCAACCAGGACCGATATAATTAAATTGGTTTTGGGAGGGGCGATTGAACGGGTGGGGTTGGTAAAAATGTAGATATAATAGATCGAGTACTTATAACGAGTACCGATAAGTCAGACAGATCGACAAGGCGAGCCACAGATTGCAATCCTCGGTGCTTACGCTCAAGGCGTTCGTGAGAAAAAACTGAGGTCAGACGGAACTCACAGCCCTGACAAGGTCTTAAGAAACCCACGTCGCAGGTCCAGACTGGCTATGCAGTCTTCCGAATCGCCTGATATCCCCTCCAGCTCGCCAGCGCAACCCGATTTTGCAAACTCTCAGCTTTACAAAGTTCAGCCTTCCGCAACCCCGCTCCTTCAGCCTTGCTCCTCAGAAGAATGACTAGCAGCCAGGCCATGTGTTCGCCCTGATCCGGGGCGGGTGTCGCGAGACGAGGCGTAGAAAACTGCCCCCAAGGTTCGGTACCACACCTTGTACTTCGCCTACTCAAACGCTACGAGCAGGGGTGCTGCGATGGGCGTTTTGTGTGATTGGTGCGTCATGGTGCCTGTCCATCGTGGCGCGCAGGATCGCGTGCAGTTGGTGGTGTTCGTGGCGTAAAAGATGCAGAGTCCGGGGTTGTGGACATCGGAGGATCTTCAGCTGGCCGTACCCTAAACTTGTACACGCCCCTTTCTGACAAGACAATCAGTGGGGCAAACTGCCAGACCCTTCGTCTCGTGGTCCTGGCAAGGCTTCAGAGAAATCGGGTTGGCCAAATAGCAGTCGCAACCTTTGTCAGCACCAATGTACCATGGCTGCGTGAGGAGGAGGTGCTTCGAAAGCCGGCCCTGATCAAGCACCCACGGCGCAGCCTACACAGCAACCAGGACCCAACGGGGCAGAGCATGGTGTTCCATCAAATGACCAGTTCGGTGCGGCAGTAGAGGTGAACAGAAGTAAGGGCAAGGGTTCTTTGTTTGCTGCGGTGCGGTGACAAGTGATCCGTGACGTGCAGCCCGAGATGTTCGCCTAGATGAACATTCGAGGTTGCCCATACGCCCGTCTTGGCCGAGCACAGTAGGGACTGGAAGCGAAAGTGGAAATGGCCATTATCCGTGTACCTAGGTACGTGTAGGGTGATCATGGTTATTCTAATGCCCGATGCATGAGGTGACTTCGAATATGTGGGTTTACGCCGAAAGGTCCTATGCCGAAGGTTTTTAGAAGCGTCGACGTGCGGGTAGAAGCTAGGGTGGACATATAGGCTAGATGGTGGTAGCCCTTGGATCCCAAATGCAACCGAGTTCTTCGATTTGGGTTGCTGGTGAAGCTGGACAAGAGTCTGCTGACAGCACTTCGACTCACGTAGCAGAGCCGGCTTGCTCTTGATCACCACCCACTACCTCCTCCTGCATGGGTTGGTCCACAGCCGCTTCTTTCTTAGCCTTCTCCTTTGCCTTCTTCTTGACCTTCTTTTCACGATTTCTCCGAGTTCGTTTCTCCCGTTCCGCCGCTTCTTTTGCCTTTTTCAGCTTCTCCTCTGCAGAACTCCTTTCCGCCTTCGCGCGCGCCTTGATGCGTAGGGCTATGCGTGCCTTCTTGCCTTTCCGTTTGCGCTTGCGCTCCTGTTCTTCGACGTGTACAAGCTGCTGGGGATGTCCCACCAGAACACACTTCTTGATGCCGGCTGCCGAAATCGTTTTAACCTTCCAAGGAACAGCACAACCTGGCCACGGCAACATGGCCATATCTCTTATAGCATTTGCATCGACGGCAGCTGCCCTATACTGACCCTCGAGCTCGGGGTTTGGTTCCTCGGCAAAATAGTAGCTCTTCGGCCGTTTCACCAGGAAGCCAGGTTCGCCCGATAGTTCCGGGGATTGTAGCCTGATTTTCTGGGACTTCGGCGGTGCTGACACTGGCGCGGAAAAGAGTACAAGCTCTGCTTCGTCGTCTTCTTCTTGCTCATTCTCGTGCTCATCTGTTGCTGGAGCAGCAAATGTAAATTCATGGAGGGCTTGTGCGCGAAGTCGTTCGGTAAGATCTGGATCGGGTGATGAACGAGGAGACGATGCCGGCGAATCCAGCTCGCTCCGGTTGACGGTATGGTAGGAAAGCATGGTGCAATCGTTGTGGGAGTGAGAGGTTAAACATCTCTGGATTGAACCTGAAGTGCCCATGTGAACATTGACCGATGACTAAGCACACATTCGCTCGATCAGGCAATCAGCTCCCCCGACACTCCGCAAAGCTCAAACACGTCCCAAAGTTGTGTCAAAGACACCCAATCTTGCGCGGGATGGCCGCTTCGATCTTCCGCCGCCCGGGTGCCCTCCTCGTCCTCGCATCGTCTGCCTTCGGAGGCGCCGCATATCGGTACAACGCAGGGCCATCCAGCTCGTCCTCATCGCTCAATCCGCACACCTTCACACCATACACCCTAGTGGACAAAGAGACTGTTTCCCGGACAAGCGCAATATTCACCCTGCGGAACCGCGATGGCGCTGCAGATACGGAGGCTGTCAAGGACGCGTGGAAGCACGGTGTTTGGAGTGTGCAGATCAAGCAGCCGCAGCTCCAGATCGGACGAGATTATACCCCTCTGCCACCTAGAACCGACAGTGAAGCCGATAGCGAGGAGAAAATGCACGATTTGAGACTACTTATCAGACAAGAAGAGGGTGGGGAGGTGTCAACGTATCTGCATCGCCTACCCGAACAATCTACAATCGAGCTACGAGGGCCTAAACTGGAGTGGGAGCTTCCCGAGGATACGCAAGAAGTCATCTTCATCGCCGGTGGCACGGGTATAGCACCAGCAATGCAAATCGCACACACGCTGGGAGCAAAACCGGGGCGGAGGATGCATATCCTTTGGGCAAACAGACGGCGGGAAGAATGTCTTGGTGGCGTTGGTGATGGCGGCGAGCTACAGGAGACGCACGACGGTTTGTCCTCGTGGAAACGCTTCCTTGGGTTTGCTCCTCCTCCCGCCCCCGCTGCCAAAGTCGATAGCCAAGGGCAGGGTGTCATTGTGCGGGAACTAGAGGCCTTGAAGAAGCAGGGCGCGAGGCATTCATCAGCTCTTGCAATACAATACTATGTGGACGAAGAAAACAAGTTCATAAAACCGCAGGATGTGGCACGCAACGTTCGATCAAAAGACATGGCGCAGCCTGGCTCTCGAATGATACTCGTCTCAGGGCCAGAAGGATTCATCGAGCATTGGGCGGGCAAGAAAGTGTGGATAGGCGGTCGGGAGACCCAAGGACAGCTCGGCGGTGTATTATCAACGATGGATCTCAAGGGGTGGTCGATACACAAACTGTGAATACAAAGTAAGTGTTTGCCATCGCATGGGCGTAAACTGAAGGTACCTCACATGACTTGAACCGGGTATAGCTTCTCTGTCCACATATGGCTAGCTGAGCGTTCTTACCTCAACAAATCTCCGCGGAAATTGTCCTACTTACGCTCAATAATGACGCCTCACACTTCAGGTTCATGCACCCTATAACGTTCGCAACGTTCACTTCCTTTAGCTGTCTGCAATCATGACCGGAGACGTCGAAGGCCAAGCCACTGCGTCAGGACCTCTGGATGATGCAGATACTCGACCCGAATGTTTCAAGTCGACCTTTCAAGAATGCCTGTTCGTGTTGTCCGTGACAATGGCGGTCGCCATGTCGTCTTTTCTGAGTGGTTCCGTAACTGTGACATCGTCCTATGTGGGAGCGGACCTGAGATCGACAACAGCGGAGATAACGTGGCTTGTCACTGCTCCCTCGTAAGTCTTTGCCGCTACTTGATGTGCATGGGCTGAACGTGGCAGATTGACGTCTGGTGCCTTTCTCCTCTTTTTCGGCAGTATAGCCGATCTCTTCGGGCGTAAGACGCTTTTCGTCGGCAGCCTGTTCCTGTTCAGCATTGTGTGTGCGGGCACAGGTTTCGCCAAATCAGGCCTCACACTGGATATCTTGACTGGTGTGCTGGGTGTCTTCTCCGCTTCCGCAGTTCCACCTGCCCAAGGTATGCTAGGGGTTATCTACAAACGACCCAGCAAAAGGAAGAATCGGGCGTTCGGTGCCTTCTCTGCTGGTAACCCTCTCGGCTATGTATGCGGTACCATTTTGAGTGGATTGGCGGCCAAAATCTCCAACTGGCGGGCTAGCCTTTGGCTATTGGCGATTGTGTACTTTGTCATCGCACTGGTGGCTGTGTTCACCGTGCCGAACGACTCGACGGCAAAAACGAAACTCAATCGCGAGACACTGAAGAGACTGGATCTTCCGGGGACTGCGATGACGATTATTGGGATTGGCATGTTTTGCGCCGCGCTGAGGGAGGTACTGCGGCGGGCTATCCTCTGGTCACATTGCTGACCACTCTCCAGTCTTGGAAGTGATGCCCCGAAAGGTTGGAAGACACCGTATGTGCTTGTATTGCTCATGGTCGGCCTCTTCATACTCGCTGCTTTTATCTTGTGGGAGCTCAGGTACCCATATGCCATGATAGACATGTCTATATGGAGAGATCGGGACTTCTCGCTGGTAAGTAACGGTCTGAAACTGCCATGTCCCAACTCACGACCCATCAGCTGCTCATCACCATGTGTCTCGGATTCATAGGCTTCCAAATCGTCACATTCTGGATCGCTCTCTATTTCCAGGTAGAACAACGTTACTCCTCTCTCGATACCGGAGTGCATATGCTTCCGATGGTCATCATGGGGCTGCTCGCAAATGTGCGTCTTCCCCTAATCCGCCTCAATTCTTGTCTCCATTACTCACACTAACACTACAACCAGGCCTTCGCAGCACTGATCCAACACCGCGTATCCAACAAACTCCTCATGGCCATCGGTGCTCTTGCCTACCTGCTCTCTTTCATCCTCGCCGCCGCCCAGCGCAAAGGCGACTCCTATTGGGCCTTCTCCTTTCCAGCACTATGTCTCTGTGTCGTAGGCGCTGATTTCCAATTCGTCGTCGCAAACGTAAGACTCCCACCCTACACTACCTCTGATCCCTCTTCCCCACTCCACTCCACCCCCAACACTCACCCCCATCCCAGATGTACGTCCTCTCCTCCATGCCCGCACACCGCCAATCCATCGCCGGCTCGCTCTTCCAAACCCTCTCACGACTCTGTGGCGCGCTGGGCTACGGAACAGCGACCGCGATATTCAACGCCGTGAAACGGAATCCTGGGAAATTTGGCTATTACAAGGATAACGCGTTTGAGCCCTACGCGGCTTGTTTTTGGTTCGCGGCGGGCATGGCGGGGGTGGGGTTGTGTTTTTGTCCTTGGTTGACTGTGGGGACGCAGGGGGGTAAGGCGGCTGTGGAGAAGGATGGGGTTGGGAAGGGTGAAGAGAGGGTGCGGGTGCAGGAGGGGGAGTTGTGAGGAGGTTGGAGAAGAGGTGAGTGATATCTGCTCGCAATGACACTCACATTCACACAGTCATAGAAGCGGAACACTACTGCAGAATCAAGTCGTACTTTACAACTCACAAAAATGGGAAAATAGAACGCAATCCGCCAGGTATACCTCAAAACGCCAAAAATGCGAACGCACATGCAACGGTAGCCAAAAATCTTCCTTGACGATACTCCCACCATGGTTCGTCTTACCCAAGCATCCGTCGTTCCTCGGCGTGACATTTCGTACCAATATAATTATCCGCTCATTTACATGCGTCGATTTCGGAGATACGCTCATGGTTTCAAACTCCCTTTCCGGCCTTCATCCTCCTCGTATCGATGCAGCGTAGTCGTGTCCTCGAGATGAGCGTCTTCAAAGACATCGATCTTGGTGCTAGCGAACTTCCTAGCGCTAACGCCTTTCTCGAACAACATATCGAGTTCGGCGAAACTGCGTCCTCTGGGTTCAGGAATGCTGGATCGTTGATTAGCGCAACCCAAAGCACAGTTAAGACCAAGTTACCACTTACCGGAAGTAGGTATAAATAATGCAAAGGAAACAAATACCACCCCAGAAGAAACCAGTAAAGTTACTCCAGTCCCAAGCTCCAGGGTTCAACATATACGGCGAAAGAACACCGCACACAATACCAACCATATTGTATAGATTGCGGCCCAGGACGACGGTTTTGATCTGAAGGCGGCGTGTCGACAGCTCGGCTACAAGCGAATAACACACGGTGCCGACAGTAAGCTGGTAGAACAGCGCCCAGACCATCATTATGGAGCCCGTAGCCAAAGCAGCGCTTTCGCGGTTGGATTCCGGGACAAGGCCCAAGAAGCCCATAACGAGCAACATTGCGCATAACCCACACAAGCCCCAGAAATACAGCGTGCGACGCCCAATACCCACACCCATGAGGAACCAGGCGCCGAGTACGCCGCCCATGTTGATGCCGTACTGACCGAGAGCGAAGTCGTAGCTGCGGGCGGGATCGAGACCGGCTTGTTGCAGGAAATAGGTCGAGTAGCCTGAGAAAGCGTTGCCAGAGAGGTTTTGGATGGCCCAGGCCATGCAGACGATTTCTGTGCGGCGCAAGTCGGTGCCCTTGAAGCAGTCGAGGTACGAGGCGCCCGCGGTGATTTTTTCTTCCAAGGCGGTCGTGTGAACCATCATGGCTATGGTTTCATCGGCGTCAAATTCGGTTTCGCGGTTCAGGCTGGTGAGGCGGAGAAGAGCGTGCTTGGCGTCGTCTATACGGCCTTTGCGGACGAGCCACCAGGGTGACTCCGGGGCCAGGAAAATGCCGATCAGAAGCGGTACAGGCCACATCCATTGCAGAGCATAGGGGATCCGGTACGACCATTCGTCTTGTCTAGGAAGCATGGCCTTGATAACACCAACACCAATCACTTGACCCAATCCCCAGCAGAAATTGATGTACGTCGTCACTGCGTCATCAGCATCGTCAGGGTCACAGGGAGGCGTTGAAACTTACGGTACCCTCGCAGAGCGACAGGACAGACCTCCGACGCATAGGTAATAGTAAGCGTCTGGAAGACTCCCCATGGAATACCGCAAAGAATCTCGGCCACCAGCAGGTGCACGACTGTCTGAGCAGTGAAGAAGATGGCCGTAAAACCCATCAGCATGGTCAGACACGCCATAACCGTGTACCTGTACCCAATCCACTCGCTCACCCAGCCATTGAGAAACAAACCAATAATCTCACCCACAATGAGACCATTGCTCAGGCCCGCCTGCCACGGCGCGGGAATCTGCCACGTGCCGTCCGGCAGCTGTTCGCCGTACTTGCGATTGAATTGCGGGAGACCGAAGAAGTTTGCCAGTAGACAGACTTGGAAGCCTTCCATGACGATACAGGTGCTGATCAGGACGGACCACCCAACGGCCTTCGGGTACAGCTTCAAGCCCTGGAGCAGTGTCATGGAGCGCTCTTTCTCGGTGGCCGCCTTGGCGTTGTGCGTGACGCGGTCCATGGTCGACACCGAATCTTTTCGGCCATGTTGAGTGTAGGCGGGGGGTTTCTCGTCGGCCATGGTGGCCATGTTAGCTGCAAAGAAAGGGGTCGTCCGGTGGACGGCGGGGAGAGGGACACACGGCTCTTTTTAAGCGGCCAGACTTTGCGGGGAAGACGTTAAAGTTGCAAGCTTCATTCGCATAGCGCCGGCGTCGACGAAGTTCCGACGCGGAGTTACGTGAGTGGCTGATGAGGCTGGCGCTTTGCTTGATGGGGCTAGCACTTCCACGGAGAGAAAACGGTCCGCCTGCTTGGCGTTCAGGTACCTAGGTACTTTGTCTGGACCTTCCCACAAAACCTCTTTTTCCGTCCATGGCATAACGTGAACATGACATATCCATCATCGCCAATGTGCTTCGTGTGGGCAGGAAAAACGCGTTGCGTAAGTGATTCTCAAGGTATTTGTCTGTTCACGTACTCTCTGCATGTCCTCTATGTCCTCTAGTTCCTCTCTGTATGTTCCCTCTCTAAGTCATCTTTGTATGTATTCGTTGTATGTATTCTTTGCCTCTATGCCTTCTTGTGTTCCTATGTCTTCTTCTACACCTACCCATTACACCTCGAACACCTACCCGATGTCTCGCCGTGTCGGACGCTGCGTATAGTCCGGTGTCAAAATGAGCTGCGTCGACATTGCGCATCTGCACTCATTGTCGACATAGCTGATATTGGGCTCACTGATGTCCTCCTCGCAGTCATTGTTGTCTGGCATCTTGAAAACGTCCACCGTGTCGGGGAACCTCTCACGGTGACAGGTGCATGTGTTCTCAAGGCCAGCTACCTGGGAATCCGTCTTCTCGCACATGAACTTGCCCGATCCGCTCTCGGCATCCAGTTTTCTCGGATCTTCGGCACCCTCCGGACGGGCTGTGAGTGTATACACAACGCAGACATCCTCCAAATGACCACCAAACTTCGGAAAGAGGTCCGGGGAGTTGCAACCATTGAGGATCTTCCGAAACCGGTTGACGCAGTGGTCGATCTTCTCCTCGGCCGTCCTGCCCACGGCGAAGCTAGCGTGACCCTGGCAGCCATTCTCTTTGAAATGCTTCGCTATGTATAGCTTGTTGCCATCACCGATATCGTAAACCTCGTGGGCTCCGAGTACCTTACCCTGCCCGTCTGCAGTATGACCGCTGCCCATTCCGATGGACGGAACAAGGATCGTGTTCCAATATTTGTCGCTCCTGCAAAACTCCAGGATCTTCTTATCGGCAACCTCCCACCCGAAAGCCACGGGTCCTTCAGTAGGCTCCCCAGCGCATTTAGGTTTTGGGAGGCCATCTGATACCGGAGCAGTTTTCGGAATGGGTCGAATCTCACTGAACCCGCAGAGATCCATGAAGTATTTCTCTACAAGGTCCTGTCAGGCGGCACATATGGCAACTTGCGTATTTGCACTTACCTGTGGCAGCAGCCGCGTAGCTTTCGGCGTTGTAATCGGGACTGGGTTCTTCCGAATCACCTTTATAAACTTCCAGATACTGTCTTGCTCCATCCATCTCGCATCCCTTTTGCGCGTCATCGGTACCGTGGCGGTCCTTGTCCTTTCCTTCGTCTGGCGCCGTTAACCCCGCTACCTTCGCAAGATTATCCAAGTGCGTCAACTCGTGGAGGATGGTATGGCCTACCCAAGTGGAAAATTCAGCACATTACATCACTGTAGTCTGCACAACACTTACCCGCAGTCGCGAAAAAATTAGCGACTCTGGCTGAAATTGGGTTGGGTTTTTTTTGGCACCAATTTTTCTTTGGTCGAAAAGGAGGCTCTGTGGACTCATCCTTCGTGTGGAGTAAGTACCTCGACGTTTCAGCTGTCCAGAACCTTGAACAGATGGATATCGTCTTCTGGTCACTGGGGCCACCAGGCGTGGCATCTGTATGCCCCACTGTGGTGGTTGTTGCACATTCGCCCCCGGAGCCAGAGCACTCGAATTGGATGTTGTAGTACTGAGTCCCCCCCGCGATGGCGCTCATCATGTTCCGGAAATGTTCTAGTTGGACGTCGGGCTTCTCTCCACCAAAATAGTGGGTGAACCTGAGGGCCGAGTCAGTCCTGTGTTGCTAAAAGCAGCAGCGGAGGGCCACCGTACGCCTTATGATCTCCGGCGATGTTCGCAGCACTCCTCGCGAGCGTGACCGCGTCGTCATACGCCGCCTTCACAGCCGATTCCATTGTGGGATAGTCGGCTGCCCGTTGCCAGCTGCCCGCGGGGGGTTTCTGTTTGCAGTTTTCATGGTAACTTACAGTCCCTGATCGCTTCGACAGAGTACGACTTGCCGGGGCTGAGGTCTCGAAAGGTTCAAGATCTTCGGCGAAGGAGGTACGCAGAGACAAGGGAGCGCCGCCGAATCCCCGTGGAAACCTGCGCTCTAGGGTATCAGGTGGGTCGTCCGGGTTTCTCTCAGGTTCCTTATTGCACACAAGGGGTACGTTGTGTCTGTTTTCCTTTCGGTCTGCGGACACCGTTAAGGCGAGGCCGCAGAGGAGAAGAAGAGTGCGAATAGCAGGCATAATAGAAATTGAAGCTGGAAGCTAAAGATAACAGCAGCATAGAGTGAATCTCGTCGCTTCATACCTGTCGCACCGCAAGACAGTACCGGGGAACAAGCCCATATTGCTCCTATGCTGCTCATCCTTTCTCGAACTGAGCGCTTCGTGTCGTCCGACGACTGGACATGTTCTTCATTTCGACACCAGTGTATTGAGCCTCACTGATGTCTCAAACGTATGGACTAATGACTCCATCAACACTCGTTTCATCACAAGGGCGAGTTGTCGGCTGGTTTTGACTTGAGGCTGTGCCCTGGCATACATGACCATACGCTGACATGCGAGCCTGGCAGTGTTCACGGGCGTTCTAAGATACTCTGGCAAGAAAGTGAGCACTTCGCAATCCTTTCTCAATCTCTTGGGAGTCGCGCGAGAGGAGTATCTACGTACAGGAGTAATTTGGGCGTAAGCGCCAAGTGTATATTGGACCCTGGCACTTCTGCCCCCACTTCCCTACCTAAGATACATATGGTGTCGCCTACGCCTCGCCCCGCACATATCAACCAGCCTGATACGTCACGGCCTCTTCCCTCGACTTAGGATTCCTACGCTCCCGGTCCCGCCGAAACATAGCGAACATAGATATACCTGGGCCACGTCAACGCTTTCCTCAGAACACGCTTCCGTAGCCCTGCGCTGGACACTCCTGTCGCTCCAAGTTGGCTACTGCCACAATACACTGTCACGTCTGAACTATGACTGGACGAGGCGAGCTGAGGTACCATACACCGTAAGTCTTACCCCCCACCTTCTATAGCAAGCTAGTGGACTAACAGCACAACGCAACAAAGATCTTCGAACCCCCAAGTCACGGTAGGCCTCTCAATCGAACTCTCTCCGTCCCGCTATGACCCGTCGTCAACCCTTCCACTATACCTGGTGGTTTCGGCCGAGTTACGCAAATCACCACGACCCGATAGCCCCATCACATTAGCCACGCTGCTGAATCCCCTCGATTTCATCAGTGACCGCTCGTTTGGCAATATAGACTGCGTATATCCGGCCAACCTCGAGTTAAAATCAAAGCACATTAAGATTTGGCCATACTCGCACTTCCGATTGCTCGCGGTTAAGGATATGCGGGAAACTACCAAATTCGTTACCGTCCGACCGGGGGAAACACTTCAGGTCAAGCATGAGGTCCCCAGGGATGCTATTCTAGCTGCGGGCTTGGGAAAGGGGGAGCGGTATAGAGTTGAGATGACGGATATTGGTCTGGGGACTAGGTGGTGGAGGTATGGGACGTTGGAGGAGGTTGAGGGGAAGGGGCTTAAGCCTTGGGCTGTTGGGTCGGATGATGATGAGGATTGTGAAGATGACGATGATGATGAAGAGGGGGACGAGGCTGTGCAAGAAAAGGCAGAGAAGAGAGCTGTGGAATGGGTTTTAAGTGAGGACCCTCAGGAGTTTGCCTTCGTCATTGAGAAGAGTGACGCCGAAGTCGAGATTATTTGATCGCTTTTCAAATGTTGGATCGTTGGACGAACCATTGATGGACTGAAAGATGTGCCAGCTGGCAATGAGGATCCTAAGGAGTTTGCCTTTGTCATTGAAAAGGGTGACGCCGAAGTCGAGATTATTTGATCGCGTTTCAGATGTTGGATCGTTGGACGAACCTTTGATGGAAAGAAAGATGTGCCAGCTGGCAATGAAATTCCGCGCCACACATGGGCGCCAAATAGCGCGGCGGTTGCCAGCCTTAGAAACGCACGGACTTTTTTTAATGTCCGAACGTGGCCCGGGGCGAACGTCCATTCATTCTGAACCACCGCCCTGAGAGTTGCCCACCAACGAGGAAGGATATCACCTCAAAATTGTTGCGCTACAGCTACTTTCCAGCTACTTTCCTGCAACATGGTCCCCGCCCTGGCCCTTCACGGCTCCTTGCGGCTACATCCTGAGGCGCGCATACCCTTGACTGAGGAACTTGGGCACGGTACTCATCTCCCTTGGTTGATCCTTCGGTGCTCCTAAGTCGGTCATCCATTCCTGCATCGGTTCCTGATGCTCACGGCGACAACTTGAGGGCGCTGCCTTCAGAACTCAGCCAAATTAAATAATGGCCACGTAGAGAGCGGCTTGGACAGCCACAGACTAGTGAGCCTTAACATCCTGGTACGTATAAAGAGGCGGTTTGTCCCCTGTTTCAAAAACATACAGTTCAGCATCACATTTCCAGATTCTCAATAACCACTCACTTCCTCTCCACTACTCATATCGCTTTTACATCTGTCACCATGATCTTCATTCCTGGCCATCGTGCCGTGTACCGCATCGAATTCAGGCGCCCAGATCCGAATTCCAAATGGAACTTCGTAGAGGGAGCTGGGTATGGCTCTCGGTATACCGACAGCATCCCCAAAGGAATACTGTACCACAACGCCCTGTTCATCCAAACTCCTGGAAGCAGAGACGGCACCATCATCCGTATGATACACCCGGGAGGAAACAGAACCGCCGTGTCACAGGACCTACACATTGATAGAAACTCACCGGACCCTACCACCTGGCAGGACTTCTACAAAAAGTACGCGGTGGGAACAATCGAGGAAGCGAATTACAAGACAGTGTTGGACTTGCTAGAAAGCCCGGAGGTCCCGCTTCCTAAAATAAAGGACCCATACCCCCCAGCCCCCCCAAATGTCCCGGGTGTAACAGTGTGCGGGCGTTTGAAGAACCCTCCCAAGTCCTCACTCCGACGGGGCTCCCGAACGAACTGTTCCGCGCGCGTTTTCACAGGAAGGCCCGGAATGTCGGTCGGTCGTGCCCTGATACGCTTTCTGGGGCCGGCCCTTTCAGCAACGGGAGTATTCCTCATCGGCTCCTCGCGCCGCATCAGGATCTCAGCGTATTGGCGTTTTGATTTCCCGAAGAAGGTCTTTCTCTTGATTCTCGCAGATCCAAGAGAATATGGCAACGTTCTCAGCTAGCAAATATAAGCCCTCGATCAACGACCGCATGACGTTGTTCGCCATCTCGACCAGGACTGGGAAGTTGCGTGGCAAAGAGGTCCATAGTGCTTGCATCTCGCTCAAGGTTATTGGGGGACCCATTGAAACGAGTGACCACATGCGCATTTTGATTCCACGAAGGCCTTCGGGTGGCAATTCGAGCAGGCGCCATGTTCGGATCAAGCTGACAGAGGCGCCGATGTTAGGGTTCAGGATGAGATCGTTGCCGGCGCATGGATGTCCAGAGAGCTGTTTGAGGCGGAACAAGATGATTTTCAAGGATTGCTCTGGGAGCGCAAGCGGTATGTTGATCCAAACAACAGACCTCGACTGAGCGAGAAGCTGGACTGGCGGAGGAAGATTTGATGGAGCGGGGACAACCCACTCTTTCATCTTTTTGAAGTGATGAAGGGCTAATCCAGATGGTACTGTAACAGATGTTCTATTTTCGAGAAGCAGTTTGTTCTGGATTGCGAAGATGGCGGGAGGCGATGAACGGATGCCCGGTAGCGAGTTTGAAGGCGGGAAGTCGATCAAGTAAGACATGTTTGAAGATCTGATGCATTACAGGAACAAGTGATTCAAAGGTAGATAAGAATGCATAGGCGAGAAACATCTGCTATTGTACAGCCTTGGCGCAAGTGGATTGTTTTGACTTTCACTACTGACTGGTCACGTGAGTCATTCACGGGAAAGCAGGTCTCCACTGGAGCTTCGATGGGAAGGGGCGAGTCTAGGGTGGGTCCGTGCGTATAACGGCCGTGTATAAATATACAACGAGAATGTTCACACGTGCTCCGTCACCCATTTCCGGAGATCCGAATAGGGCAGCCACCGCAAAGCAACTAAAAGCACCCCGACCGATACGTACCGCAAATGTCAAAACAAATACCAGCCCCAGACCAAGCACAGCCTGGTACATGGCACCACAACACAGCAGTTCAGAACGAGGAGGGTTATGTCAAAGTCTACACTGAAGGCGAGGTGTACCCCACGTTAGTCTTCTGTGGTCGTCCGCGAGCGAAATTCTTCGCCCTTCTTACCGCACTCTAACATTACGTGGATGCTGAATCCGGATCTGTTGTCTTACCCGGTGCAATATCTGCTGTAAACGACGAGACGTTGCACGGTATCATCGAGGCTCTTCTCCACCAAGATTCAAAAGGAGGATTTCGCGTAGAGGTTCGAGAAGACCCCATCTCATATATCCAGACACATGTTGTGTTGGTGTTGTTGGGTCTAACCAAGGAAGCCGCGATCGTGCAAGAGCGACTCTGGGTGCTTCTGGAACACTTCAAACTCTCGCTTCAAATGGTGTCTTGCATCTGGGAGACTTTTGGCGCACCTGCGAAGGAACGGCACAGGTCATACATACCGCCGTTCTCGGACGTCTATATTCAAGCAACGATCTGGCAACTGCTGAACCTGAAGAAAGCCGATATCCTGGATTCCGATGTCGAGGAGTACGTCTTAGGGAAGGATACACCAGCTCACGATGCGTTGAGATTAGCTATCGAAACCCGACAAAGGCGGTATGGCTTCGCCCCAGGCTACGATATGAGCGATAGTACACCGCAACCAGGCCCGATCAATGCGTTCACTACTCTGGGGCTCTCACCGAGCTTTGAGGACAACCCAAAGCCGGCAGGTCCTGACTACATGGCAAAACATTATCTTGAAAAGGGACTATGGCGTGGGGCTGACCCCCGGGTTGCAGTGAATCTCGAACCGGATATACGGAGCTCAGGCACGAAAGAAACACCTCGCGCTTTACAGCGTAAACAGCAGACACTTAACCTTACTCGGGCTAATCAAGGCATATCCATGAGCACTGGACACGGAGGCACTGCTTCAAATCTGTCCCTTACTCCATCCAACAGTGGGAGAACTAGAAGGCTGCTCCAGGATGAAACGACCGCCGCTATCGAAGCCGAAGAATTCTCGCCACCACCTTCTAGTCCTGACAGCCGTGCCCTTATCAAGAAGTCGAGTGCATCTCAGCGCGCTGAAGTCGACTTTGGCATGTCCATTCCTCCCACGACCAATTCTAACCAGACAGTGCCCCACAATCCTGTTGGCTTCGGCTTCGGTGTATCTGGACTGGATCAGTCGAGCACGATGTTCTCTTCTCAGCACCCCGCTGTGACAGATTTCGGAGGTGTAAGTGCAGGCGCTCCCCTTGCGCCGTTCAACAACAATGGCAACACGACCACCACAGCCCTCCCGTTGGCGCACAGCTCTTCCCCAACGCCTAGTACGGCGCCTCCCAAACAACCTACAACCATGTTCACATTCTCGACACCTGCAGTTCAGAAGACACCACATAACCCCTTTGCCGAATCTACATCTCGTCCAGCTGTCGGCTCTGGTCTCATGGGAAGCAGCGGCTCAGTCACACCTTTCTCGGCTCCAACCCGCGCTCCAGACTTTGCCGACAATAACGCACCAAACAACTCACCGTTCGCATTTGGAGGGGCCACGAATGGGCATAATAACCCGTTCCAGGCACAGCAGATGGGCAATACTGATCCAGCATTGTTTTCTAGTCCTGCTGTGCGCCGGATCAAAAAGCCGAAGGGGAGGTTGGGGCGGAGTTAGACTGCTTCATGAGATGGGATACGGATACAGTAGTTCTTTGTGGGAGTCTTAGGAAATGGAAGTCGTATTGGAGGGCTATGGCTTGTTATGTAGCCACGATAGGGTTACAACCGGTCCGAGGATTTTTCGAGATTGCCCAAATTCCAAATCGAGTCCCCAATCTACAGTCCCAAATATTCTCCAAACCTCTTCATGCTGCTGAAAGCGACCATTTCGTCTGTTTCTAGCTTTAGACCATTTCTTTGCTGCTGCAACAGGCATTTTCCGTCTGTACTTGCATATTTCTGTGACAGATAAGTCACGTCGGGTAGATCTCAAGCTAAAGCTTGTAGTAGGCCAATGTGTCTGGCTTGTCCTATCCAGCCTTAGTTCTATGCAGAATTCCCGGTGATGTCATGCACTTACCTCTTCCTGTTTTGCGCCTTCACTGTCTTCCTCCTCACCAGTCACAAATCCACTTCCATCATTCCCGCCCTTGCCCATCCTCTTCAATATGTACAGAGATTTCTCAATATTCGTGAGCGCCTGTTTCTTAGAGGCTTCTTCTTGTAGAGTCGAGGCCTTGTCCTGCAGGAGCCGCCCGATCGAAGTCAAGTTACTGACTTGGCTGCCTTTTGAAAGGACAAAAATTGTCTTCTCGCCGGGTGTATTTGACTCAGATTGTCGCGCGTTGTCCCTTTGCGCACGGGCGGAAAAACCCTTACTGTTTTGGAGGCTTTCGCTGATATTGCGGTTGTGCGAGGCGGTGTTGATGTTCGCCATGAAAGGCTTCACGGCGTTGCGGTTGTGGTACCGTCTTCTGGGCTTGGATTTGCTGTTCGGATTTGTTGGGCGCGCGTCGGTTATCGTAGTTGTGTTTGTGTTTGGGGGTGGGTTTTGTTCGAAGTTGAACTTGAAGCCGGGAGAAGTGCTGCGTCCCTCGTTGAGGTCGGTGTCATGCCAGTACATCTGCTGGCTCTTTTAATTTCGTTCAATCGTTGTACCTTTCGCATCTTCGGCGAGGAGTCTAGTAGTGGATACGTACGCTCTTATGTTTGTAGCCTGTTGTATGACTCGTCGTTAGCCCATACAGTCCATGAAGGAAGGTTCCTGATCTGTGTCACGTACCAAAAATATGAAGTGTGTGCGAGTATTTGACAACACTCTCCAGATACGTCTCCTTCAAACGTTCTTCCTCGTCAAGCTCAATGGCACTGCCATGCGCAGGCGGAAAAAGATCAGACCACGTCCAAGCAATCGAGGAGGCTGATGAGTTGTTGTCAGATGCGGGTGCAGAAGTATTCACCTCGCCGGTTTGTTGTTCGCGCTCCCATTCTCCGATCCTCTTCGCTAGCTCTTTGTCAACATCTCGAAAAAACTGTATCTCACGTAGGAGGTTATTCCACTTATCGTCTACCGTATCCCTTGCAGATATGAATGATAGTATGCTCTGTTCAATAAGGCCAGCCTTTGTGCTACACGCGTGAAGATGATCTGTCAGTGTAACAGGTGCTTTTCCCATTGCGAAGCGAGAAGAGGCGTCGTTTAGCCAAGGGTGCCCAAGTGTCAATGGGATACTCCAAAGTGCTTGTTGCAGAATGGGTAAGTTGCTGCCAAGGAAGAGGAAGTTGGTTACAACGCCGAAGAGCGGCCGGAAGAGTGAAACATAGTCACATGACGTGCACAGACCTTCTCATAAAGCACACTGGGAAGGAGCTCCAGGTCGAGCGAAAACACATCAATGTTTACCAATAACCTTGAACAGAGGTATTAACGAACGAATCAAGCACTTTCAGCAACGGGGCTGAGCCTAGAACATCTCTGTTTGATATCCTCGTTACGGGAAAGAAACTCGCCGAGTGAAGGACTGCGCAACCAACCAGCACCCATTCACGCCGCATGTATGTGGCCTTTACCGCACCATTATATCTTTTCCCGCTCAGTCTCTATATCTGCCCCTCTTCTTTAGCGCGGTCAAGTCAACACATAAAACCTTCTACTCAAGCACCCAAACCCTTCTCCTCGAACATACAGTTCCGTCTTCAGAGGCTACCTACGACTCTGTCTACACAAATTATCAAGCACCAACTTTCAAGATGTTATTCAGCTCCTTCGACTCCTTGAGGTCCCTCGGGTCCTTCGGGTCCTCCGGCTCGCGCAAGTCAGTCAAAGACTGCACAGGCTTGTTGAAATCAAGGGCTGACGCCGCTGCCCCCTCTTCCTTCACCGGGAACCCATACTACAACCCCCACCATCATGGTCTTATCGATCTGCGCCCCGAAGAGAACGATGACAACTTCGGATTCCAGGGCGACAACTTCAACAAGTATAAGCCTAAGCGGGCTGCCTGTAGTCCACGCTCTCCCGTGGTCTCCAACGTCACAGTGGAAGTCTACCGACCCTCAGGGATCCCCAAAAACATTGACGACGCCATACTTGGCCGCTCGGGTTTTGGTGCTACTGGTGGCATCTCGCGTCAACTTACGTTCCGCGTCACCGAGCCTTACCGGATTATCGAACCGCAGCAGTCCTTCGTCGACCACTCTGCACTGTTGGACTCGCTGGATGGTGACACACAAGACCGGGATCACGCTTCACCTTCATCATTGTTTGTGGGCGGACCGGGAGGAAAGGTATCCGGACGAGAAATGAGAGACTGAGTTGATCACTAAGGAGAGGTGCCTGAAGGGCCTATATACATGAGCCGAGAGTATCTAGAAGATACGATGGAGTCCTTATGATATCAAGGTGATGTCATAGAGAATGTTGTAGAAGTGCCCGCTGATATTGTTACTGCCTCCTGCACCAAAAGCGCTCACCAAGACTCAGACACAGAAGTCTACAGCAGACCCCGCGCATCATAAGCATTCTAAAATTCTATCTGCACCGGTGAATGCGCTGCATGGCGGCACCCAACGTCGAGGCCTCGCACAACATCCTGAACCGCACATCACAACTGGGTCTCAAACACCAAAATTCACGCCAAGCTCCGGTCACCAATATCGGCCTAAGAACCCGAAGCAAGTTCAACAAACACAGCATTACGCCAGTCACACAAAGCATGCAGGCCAAAAGCGCACACACTCCTTCTCCGACTCTTCACCCACACCCGACACTCCGCACACCAACGACACCAGCCTCCCCCGCCCTCGCGAAAACAAACGGCGACCGATACAGAAGATTGCCAACCCCGCACAAGCAAACACTGGCAACAACTACATCTACGAAATCCCATGGGACACCAACACACAAGAAGCCGCTACTACTAATGGATGCCGACGCCCGAAACAACATGCTTGGGGTACTTCACGTTTCCTGCGTGGATTGCGCAATCTTAAATCCTCTATTTCTTCGGCTTCAAGCCGAGTCTACCATGGTACTCCTCGTCACAAGGTTGATGCCGGCTCTGTTAATGTTAGCTTTGATGATAAGAGGGAAACACACATTGTTGCTCGCCAGGCCGAGGATGTTGAGATGGGAGGGGTGTGAGAGGAGGAACAATTGTGGAGTAAGAATGGATGTCAGGCATAGAGGCACAGATTGGATATGAGATCGGACAGGACGATTGAAGGTGCGCCTCTTGTGAGGACCAGGAGCCAGATACATTGATTAAGCGGTGACAGAGAATCAATTTGGAGTCAAGAGACATTGATTTGAGACAAGAGAACACCAAAGAATAAACACCAGCTCGCCCAGGAGTCAGAGGTGAGCTTTTTCAGCGGCTGGGATAAAGACTCACTATTTGTTAAGTATTGAAAAGATGATAGTGCAAAAAAAAAGGAGAAAAAAAAGCTATTATACAACTCTACTCCCTCGTCAAATCCCATGGAAGCGATTCAAGTAAGCTGCCGCATTCGTATCTCGACGCACAGAAGCTTTGCGCACCCCCAACGTTTGCTACTCTTTCCGACCCTTCGTCCCACCCATCGCGCACTCCTCCTTTGTTCACCCCCAACACACCTCTACTCCTTACTCTCTCTCCTGTCTTGCTCTTTTACTTCTCTAGCGATCCTCTCCACCCTCTCATCACCCACCCTTGTCAATCTCTCTATAACCCCTAACCCCAACATCTCCCAAGCTTTCCTTCCCCATCTCTCGTTCCCCCACCTCTCCCACGCCATCGCCCCTAGCGTCCCCAACACCCCGAATCCCTCCCACACCGCAACCTGCATCCACCTTCCACCCACATTATACATTACACACGTTGTCAACCCTCTCGTGCATAGACTCAGGTAAAAGAAAGCCCGGTTCTCCTGCACGGCTGCGAGGATGTAAAACACACCCATAGCAATAGCTGCAAGGCCGCTGGCCACAACGGCAGGTTCGGCTTCGAGCGGAAGGCAGAGATGGACGGTTGTCAGGGAGGGGCGGAGAAGGGTTAGAACGCCGGTTGTTAGGGCGGACCAGCCAAAGAAGCCGATCATGAAGGCTGTTGGGGAGAGAGCCTTTGTGGCGAAAGCGGCGGGAGCGGGTGGGGTTTGGGGGTTGCTCATTGTTTAGGAGGGTCCGGTTGCGCGAAGGGATCAAGAGTCGACGGGACGTAGGATAGTAACGGAAGATTGATAAGAAAATGGCCAGAGATGGTGCCGGAGCTTCGTGGAGGAACAGGTTGTGCCTCTGGTTCTCCTCGCGTAGCGGTAAACGCTGGGTCCTATGGAAACGCGGAGGCGGTGTTGCGCTGGGTAAATATCACAGTACTTATAGGGTCAGCGTGTGGGTCTCGAGGGAAGAAATTTTGTCGGAGAGAATAGCCCAGATACTACGTAGTGGAGCTTATGCAAGGGTCGCAAGCACGTACACTGTTTCGTGAAATGCAGCGCGCTAGCCCTTAGTGTGCCGACTACGGCTGGTTGAGGGAAAGTAACAACAGCCTTGCATATCTCACCGGAGCTGGAGAAGTGCGTTACTTATAAGCATACCTGAAGGTGGAGTGTAAGGTTGAAACGTTGGAGTATGTGCACAGGCCAGAAGTGCGAAATACGAGCGGGGTCGTCTAAGACCCCTCCGCTTAGGGTCTGCCCGAGCATCAAACATCCACCATCCGCCAATGATAGATACGAGGGCACCAGAGACATGGCAAATGTCACGTCTACACTAGGTGTACGATGCGGCGATGAGCTTGAGTGGCTGATCAAAGAGAGAGGGACTTGACGATAGAGAGTTGGAGGTGAATGTGTGTGATACGAATCAGGTAAAGTATCAGGGCCTGAATGAGGTTATGAGAATTGATAGAGAGCGTGTAGAGTTTGCGGAGGAGAAAAGGGGTATGTGTTTGGTGTTGCTTAGTCTGGAGAACGGGAAGGTGTCAGTAGGTACGTGGAAGTCACTGATTCTTGGGGAACTCCCGTCATTAGTCTGAAACAAGAGAACTCTAACAGGCTTAAGACTCTGAAAGCCATTCTTGACACATATAGAGGGTGTTTGTGTGCAATAGTTGGAGTACCCTGGGGTAGCCATGTCGACAAGAAAAAAAAAAACAGAAAGCGGTGAAGGCGAGAACAATAAAACCGGCTCATCATCTCTTGGGATCTCGATCATCTGAAACTTCTTCACTGTCAGTGCGAGCACTATGCCGTCTGTATAGTGCTCAAGTATTGTTCTATGCGCTTATCAAGCTCTCGTATCTCGTTTCAACTTCCAGCCACACCTCCCCTAGTCACCGCTGGTGTATCCGGCAAGACTAACCCACTGTAGCTTCTCACTGCTTTCAGCACTCTGCGTGGTCGCGATTAGAATCAAACAACGAAAAAGATACCCATGCATCCATCGAAAGAGTGTTGAGTATCCATATTCCGGAGATTATGCAGGCGTGCGAAGATCATGTGTAAGGCCGCATATCTAGTCCTTCAACACGGCTCAGCAACGGGTGGGTTGAGGCGTAGCCCGAATTTACCCTACCATTGTACCTCATGCTATATAAATTCTCTGAGCAAGAAACTAGACATCGCGCACTTCGCAGCAGAATGGAGATTCTTTCGTCTTACAAGTTTTGCCTGTGGGATCCTGTTCTCTTCATATTGTTTCTGAGTATCAGTTGGGTATGCCCGCTGACCTTTTTTCTGGTGTCTAGTTGCGATGCTGATCTTTTTACTGTAAGGTTATTACACACTGGACCTACAATCTACTTTTCCATCCCCTGCACCATGTCCCCGGGCCTTTCTGGGGCCGGATCTCGCATTGGCCGAATGCGTACTACGCGATGAAAGGGACAAGGCACTGGTATTTTGCTCGGAACTTTGAGAAATACGGTAAGCCGCTCACAGTCTCCTAGTGCATGTATATCAAGCCTTACTAGTAGATGAACTTACCCCCAATGAAGGCAAACAAAGTCCGCATTGCCCCAAATGAAGTTCTCTTCCGCGGCCCAACCGCCTACCAGGCCATCTAGTCCAGCAAAGCGAACGTCAAGCGCTCCGGCTTCTACGACTACACGGTGCGCAATGAAAATGAGCGAAGCACCATCGCGCACACGGAGCCCGCTGCGCACGCCAAGCGCAGAAAGTTGTTGAATCAGGCGTTTACCGAAAAGAGTCTGAGGGCGAGCGCGGAGTTCATGAGTAAACATATCGATCGGTGGTTGGAGATACTGGTGGATGATGTGCAACAAAACGGGTGGACGGAACCGAAAGACGCTGCGAACGAAGTAGAGATGCTGGTTTGGGATATCCTTGGGGACATTTGTAATGGGCGGGAATTCGGGATGAAAGAAAAGGGGAAGAATATGCTGAAACTCGTGCCGCATGCCTCTGTCAAGCAAATGCAGTATGGGTATCCGGTATGTTTTGTTCTTGGCTTTGGCCTTACCTCCACCCCCGAGCTGGCTGATTCGGGATGTTGATATCAATCTGACAGGTCTTGAAAATGCCCTTTGCACCGTTTCTCAGAGCGCTGAGCCCCCTCGGCGTGGACGAATTCATGGCGAAATTCAAACCGCCAGAGATCAAGCTTTACGAGCACTTCACCGCAGACGCGGTAGCCCAACGGTTGGCAAGGTTCCGATCCGGGAAGGATGAGCGACAAGACATGTTCCACTTCATCTGCAAGGCCAAAGATCCCGAAACCGGCCTCCCCGCCTTCTCGGACAGAGACATCATTGCCGAAGCACGGTTACTCACAGTAGCCGGCTCCGACACTAGCTCCGTGGGGATGACGGGCGCCTTGTTCTTCCTAGCTAAATACCCCGAACGTCTCGAGAAACTGCGACGGGAGATTGACAGTGTTTTCGGCACCGAGGAGATCGTCGCGGGCCTAAAAGTAAAAAGTTGCGAGTACCTCCGCGCCGTCATCGACGAAGTTTTGCGTATCTGTCCCGCTGGCCTGGCGGAAATGCCACGAGAAGTGCTCCCCGGTGGCATCGTCATCAACGAGGAGTTCTACCCTGCCGGCACTATCGTAGGCACCGGGGTTTGGTGCGATAACGATAACAAAGAAGTCTATGGCGACCCCGAGATCTTCCGGCCTGAGAGATGGATCCCGAGTCCAGAGAACCCTCCTGAGGAGATCTCGCGCATTAAGGCAGCTTTCACCCTTTTGGGATCCCACCGTACAACTGTGCTGGAATGAATCTGGCTTTGCAGGAGCTGTGTCTTATGGTTGCTAAGGTAGTGGTGAAGGCTGATTTTAAGGTCGTGGAGGGAGGGGATGAGATGGAAGGAGCGCCGTTATTGCATTTGAAGGATGCGTATGTTGCGGTCAAGGATAAGCTGTGGATGAGGTTTATGCCAAGGATAAGTGGGAAGTAGATGAATATCGTTTTCTTTGGGAAAATTGTGCTATCTTTCGAAAGATTCTAGACAAAACCTTTGAGACGATTGAGACGTCGAAAAGTTTAGATACGTAATTCTGTCAGTTGTTGATAAAATTGGAGCCTACCCTAGAGTCAATGAGATCTGTTAAGGCGGGGAGGGACCTGAGGGATGTCTGGAGGTAGGAAGTGGGGCTTGAAATGCAATGGGTGTCAACAAAGGTTAATCAAGCTCATGCAGCACAGAAGCAAAAGAAAGAAGGGGTTGTCCACTTCGCATCTGTAAGAGACTGAAATGTAGAGCGGTTTGTAAGAGATGCAAGAGCGTCAACCAGTGAGGCGAAAGGGGTACAACGCCAAGGCGCTTACCCTAAGGTCCGCATGGTCACCTGAGATCCAGTCTTCTCGTTTTTAATGTTAAGAATCCTCAACATGGATAACGAAAAAGGTAGAATAGATATTGCTGCTCTCATTGATATCACTGATTCATTGCACTCCCATATTCGTTATTTGAGTCGTGGCCACCACGTGACTTTCCCATCACGATGACGTCGTCTCCAATCGATGAACTACCGCCATCCACGAGCATTGTGTGGCATCGATATCCGTTTTCGCCGCCTTCGGGAATTTACACGAACGGTTAACTTAGAGGTCCTTTAATTTACTGGATAGCGAAGCGGGAATTGCAGTGGTCGCCCAATGATGCAACGTTTCGTCACCATGAGCGATGCTCTTTGACTGCGATCAGCGGGATAAGAAGACGAGCGTGCCCTACAACGGCTCAAGAACAACAATAACCCCCTTTTTCGTAACTAACACAAGTATCAAATCATAGCAATGTCGACAGCAATCGTCACAGGTGCAACCGGTAAATCAGTCTTCTGATCATAGCTCCCAGACACGTTCTTATATCCACCAGGCATCTTGGGAAGGCAGATCGTGAAGGAGCTGAGTCAGGATACGCAGACATGGAAGAAGATCTATGCTCTATCCAGATCAAAGAAGGATGAATGTCCCCAAAACGTCGAGCACACTCATCTAGACCTGACGGGTTCAGCTGAGGACATGGCCAAAGAGATCTCCAAGATCGATGCCGAATACCTATTCTTCGCAGCTTATCTGGAAAAAGGCGACGCTGAAGAGCTTGACCGCGTCAATGGTGCGAGACTCGATGCCACCCAACTTGTCTTTTGCTAACAAAGACCGTAGGTGAAATGCTCGAGAATTTCCTGAAAGCATTGGAGATCAACAAAAAGGCGTCTTCTCTCAAGCGCATCGTTCTCGTCTGCGGCTTGAAGCAATACGGCGTCCACCTCGGCGTACCAAAAGCGCCAATGGAAGAATCCGATAAATGGCTACCCGAGCCTCCAAAGAACTTCTACTACCGCCAACAACGCTCTCTGCACGCCTTCTGCGAGAAGAACGGCGTCGAGTGGACTGTGACATATCCCAACGACGTCCTGGGAGTTGCAAAAGGCAACTTCATGAACTTCGCTACCACAGTCGCTTTGTACGCCGCCATCCAGACTGAGCTTGGTGACGAACTTCCGTTTCCGGGTACTGAAGGCGTGTATAAGAGATTCGATATGTTTACGACGTCGAAACTGCATGCGGAGTTTGTCCATTGGGCGGCCTTGGAACCTCGCGCTGCGAATCAAGCTTTCAATGTTGTAAACGGTGATATACACTCCTGGCAAACTCTCTGGCCGCGCATCGCCCAATATTTCGGTCTCCATGTCGCTAGCGACGAGTTCTCGCGTCCAGCTCCAGATCACGTAGAGATGCAGTTGAACGAACGCGCACCTCTGGACTTCTTCGCAAAGGAGATTGGACTTGAAGGTCGCGTTCAGCCTAGCAAATTGCAGAATCGCATCGATCTGAATAAATGGAGCCAGAAGCCTGAGGTCCAGGATGCGTGGAAGAAGTTGGCCGAGAGACATAGTCTGGATAAGGATGCCATTGACAAGGCTACGTGGGAGTTCGCTGGATTCATTTTCGGGAGGGACTACGATATTATTGCCAGTATCAGCAAGGCGAGGGCCATGGGATGGACAGGATATGAGGACTCGTGGGAGAGCTTTAAGGGGATCTTTGGAGACTTGGAGAAGGAGAAGGTGATACCGCCGCAGAAGAAGTAAGGGGAGCGGTGAAACATCTCGACCTGAGTGCAGCAAGTCAGCATATTTAGCGTTGTTTGCCTCTTCCTCGGAATTCCCACCTGAGTTTCGCTTTGCCTGAAATAGGCTCGGATCGTACATACCCAGTCACGTGTCACTCTATCGATCTCTAACAGGAACAAACTCGTCCATCGAATACCTGGTGTTGCCTTCCAACTCTGCAGGCGGACCAGGCACCACCCTCACATCTCTTGAGTTCAACTCTGGTGTCGGGTGTTCAGTCCCGCTTTCATGCCTCCATTTCCCACCTAGAAACCACTTTCGCTCTCCATGCTCTTGGTCTGTGTCTTCCATCTCGGCTGTATCATTATGTTGCCCACTTTGAGCTGCAGTCGCGGGGGTATCATAGGGATTCTTCTTCTTCCTTCGTCGTTGCATGAGAAAGAATACCAGAAACCCTGCTATTAGAGCACCGCCAATGACTGCTCCTACTGCTATACCGGCTATTGCTCCCGTGCCTAGACTGTCGTTGGATGGCGGTGGTCCACCTGTTTGGCTCGGAAGTCCATTTGTTTCACCTCCATTAGTTCCAGTGGGAGCCCCCGTAGGTGCTGCGGGTGGGACGGTGACAGAAATGATTCCTGCCAAGGACGACCCATAGTCCGACGGGAACAAGGCCAGATCCTCTTGTCTCCACCCTACCCAGATAGGATTTGCAAGTGCGGTTCCCTCGGTATAGAAAGAGGTAGATGAAGACGTCTCCCAAGAGCTTGAGCCATCCGCAAAGGTGACTAACTCGGACTTGTAGTAAGTCAAGTCTTCCCCACTCGTAAAGATAGCTCTGAGGACAGGAAACTCTTCCGTAAACGAAGAACTGCAGTATGCTTCAAGGCGGGAGTCATCGAGGGTGTAAAAGGTGTGTGTCCAGCCACTAAGGGGTGTTAGCCAGCAACTTGATGACCTCAAAGCATCCCATGCGCACCTTTTGCAACAATCTCCGCCCCAAGCTGTGGTGACACCGTCACCTCGCTGCAACTCGAACTGCGTTATGAACCCTAAGGTGTAGCCAGAATAGCACACTCCTGGGTAGTAGATGGGTATCGCGCTTGATGCTTGACATGCCGTATACGATGAATCCCAGGGGTATGTGGTGGAATCTGGACGGAGGGTGCTGAAAAGAGTGATAGGTTCGTCCCCATTGGGTTGTACCCACCGGTTCTGACATTCCGGCGGCTGTACGAATGGGGTTGTGAGAGAAAGATAAGGTTGGCCATCGAACACGAACGGGGCAGCTCCGGCTCGCAAAGTGTCAACGTTCACAGGAAAAGTCGAAACGGGGGTGGCCATAATGTCGACATGTAGCCCTTTGAAGTATTAAGAACCGATGAAAACCTGTCTAGCAGACGAGTGGAAGTTACGTCGCGCAGTTTTATGCAAAACGAAAAGCGAGGGGGTAGCGGCGCGCAAGGAGCCTCACATCGCATGGATTTCCCTATTCGATCTTTTCTGTTCTGCGCCACTGTGCCCTTGGTTGAGTAGCCCTCACCCTGGGCAAGGCTGATTGCTCACTGTGGTGGTGCGATATTACTGGACGCCACCCTGCACTTTCGGCAGCCGCACGGGGCGTACTTTGGCGCAAGGCTGATGCATAAAAGCCATACAGTAACGGCCTCCGTTCCCCAGAATCCCCTGGGGCATGTGCACGCCCAATTCCAAGGGCTGTTGGGGCAATCGTTCGACAGCAGCCCACGACCCCCGGCTATTCGGGATCACCCTAGGAGGTTTAGCAGCTTTAGACTGTCATAATGCTCTTACATCTCTGTTGTTAAGTTTACTTGTGGGAATAAAAGGCAGCATGGGATTCGGAACACTAAGATGGGTAACGCGGGGGTTGCTTGGCTACCCCGCACCAGATGTCTTCTCATCGTACGGTGTACCTTCTCGAGAGAAAAAAACAACAACAATCCAACCGACTTCATGACTGCATAACGTTTTCCATTTCATTTCAGCACTAGTGCTACAGACCCAACCAACATTACTCTCCTTTTACTACATGCGAGAACACCCTTTTTCAATAAGGGGGAGGGTAGCCCTCGTAAGTAGAGTTTGTGAAGAACTCTAGACAAGCGATAGGGTAGGGTGTTGACAAGAGGCGAACTCGTAGAGTGCTCTAGAGTAGCTCGCGGGGTGCTGCTGAATGACTCCCCTTCTTGACCAGCAACCACTAACATACTGTTAAGCAATGGTCGATAGGCTACGCGCATCGGTGGTAAGTGCAACAGTGCGGCCGGACTGTGTGAAGATTTGATCGTTTGGCGGGCGTCGCATGGTTGCTCCTTTCACAGGCAAGATGTGGCGGGGTCAGCACGTGCTTCAGTAGACAACTTCAGTGAGCTCTATGAGGCAGGGACTCGCCCGTCGAGTAGCTGATCGGCGCTTCCAGCTTAACAGGCTCACGCCTGGAATCCAGCTCAGCAGTCTTCGGTCTAGCCGCGTTTTCGCTCCTCCATTGCCCGTCCAGGAACCACCTCCCTTTTCTTTGCTCTTGGTCTTCCATTTCTGCTACGCCTGGGACATCTCGTTGCTGACTCACTTGGGCGGCGACAACGGCAGCAGTTTTCTTCTTTCTTTGTCGCCGCATCAGCGAAAATACCACTAAGCTGATCATTAATGCACCACCTATGATTGCCCCTACCACTATACCAGCTATTGCTCCGGTGCTGAGCCTGTGGTTGTTGTCTGGGTTGTTGGAGCCGGAGGCTGTGGCGGTCTCGCGGAAAGGTTGAGCAGAACTCGCTGCAATTCCCATAATTTGAGCCACCGACAAAGAGTATTCGGATGGAAATTGGTTGAGGTCCTCGAGTACCCATGCGACGTGGACAGGCTCTGCGAGTGCGATACCGGTGGTGTAAGCCGTTGTGTAGGATGTCGAACCATCGTAGTACGCCAAAGTTGTTGTACCCGGGTCGACGATCGATACAGAACTTAATGCCTTGAAAGTGCCCGAAAAGGTCGTGCCGCAATACACCCCACTCCCATATTCGCCCAAAGTCATGCCACTAGCGACTCAGCTTAAACGTCAAAGTTCGATTGTGGAGTTTACCTTTGACAACATGCTCCGGACCATAGTGTAGTTCGAGCAGCCTCCTCGCCGTGTATGATGACGTCGACTTTTGCTATGGTCTGGCCCGCGTAGCACGCCCCTGGTCTAAACGAGGGCTCGACAGAGGACGCTTGACAGTTCAAGTATGACGTGTCCCAAGGGAACGCTTGTGTGCTCGGCGCACTGCTCCAGAGAGTGACTGGATCGCTCTCCTCGGCCCTCACCCACCGAACCGCACATTCCGCGGGCTGCGTGAACTGTGTGGTGAGAGGTACGAAGCCAGACGTGACTGTTATTGGCCATTGGTCGGAATTGGTAATCGTGATAACGCTCGCCGACACCAAGGCATGACGCGAGAGCGTAGAAGGCTGATCCAGATCCAGGGATTCGTTGGTTATTCGTGAAGGTGGAGGCCGGGGAGGATCAAACGAGGGCAGGTTTGGGTCCGTCGAGTTTTCGGCCATGAACAGCGCTCTGCGGATAGTCTGTCTTCCCACAACGGTTGAAAGTGTGAACTTCTCCACTCCAAGTTCAGACTCGAGGTTTAACTGTAGGGAGGGTCATTGGGTAGGCTGTACGACGCGATCAGTGGAGGTGCGGAAGACAGAAGGGAAAAGCGGGGGTCGAGGGTCATTTTTATCCGCCCCGAGTCAAGTTATGTGGCAGGTGAGAAGTGAGCCCCATATCTCCGGAGGTCCCTCTACATGTCGTAAACGCCCCGTTCCACTGCACAGGTATAGTGATACATGAGACATCCAAATCCAATCAGAATTGCTTGCTTACGTTGGCCTGGGCTACTGGACGCCACTTTCTGCAGCCGTACAAAGGTTAAATTGGCGCAAGGCTGAGACATTTCCTTAGACTTAAATCGTTGCCCTTGGATAACCAAGGTCAATTACCGTCGAAGTGCTCGTTGGTGTGCTATGCTGTGTGATTGATGGTCGACGACTTACTCAGAACCAAGCCTTCAACGGCGGGCGCTACTATCTAGCACAAAGCTTGGCACGCCGTTATCGATAAGGTCCGGCAGCGGCGTCATTCATCACTTTAGCGCAACATTAGGGTTCAACATCTCTCCGCCCGTTCCCGCCGACTGCTTTCACCAACTACTTATACTCCGCAACCCTTGCAACCCTTTCACCCTTCCTTTTGTAATGCCATACTTTTGTCCGCGATCTGCCGCTGCTCCTCAAACGCAGCATCGATTATGGCTCTCCATCTAAAGCGCACTCGACCCGCTGTCGAGATAGCAACAAGCTCAGACGACGACAGCGACGCCGACACCCCTCACCGCCCGAGGAAGATCTTACGCCTACGGTCTTCTGGACAACGCAAACACGCACTCACCCACAACACAACCCCGGCATCACGAAAGGCATTGCCCGAACGTGCACTACCCCAAAGTAGCAACCGCAAAGCCAAACTGCGCCGTAAAGGGCATGTATCCTACAAGCCGGACCCTACCGACGACTTCATCGTCTCCGATTCGGATGAAGATGGCTCCGATTGGGATTTCGGAAACGATAGCGTCGTCACTTCGCGTGCCCCCCGACGACGCAAACCTGCCACACGCTCGACCCCCAAGAAAGATAAGGTCAAGCGGAAGGCTTCGGGAGCGCCTTCGAAAGCCCGGCTTGAGCCAACCCCTGGTAAGCATATTGTCGTCTCCTCATGCATACTCCCTGCTAACCATACCAGAGGACTCCAGACCTACAGCTGTCGCCGACTGGTCGTGCCTGCCATTTCACGCACTAGTCGATATATTCTCATACGCAGCAGAACCTCTGCACAACGGCTTCTTTCCTCTTCCGACAATACATTGGCTTCTGGACGTAGCCAGAATGGCCTCAGTGAACACCAGGCCGGCCCTTACCGTGCTGTACAGGAACCCGCCCATATTTGCCAACAAGCAGGATTGGGGAGGCCTTGCCCGGCGGCTTACTTCGCCGTTCGAGAACGATGTAGCCATTCGCAAGAACGGCTTGCGGAAAGTCGCCATGCCAACTCGCAACTTACACCCTGGAAATCTGGTAAAGCGCCTCGAAGTCGACGGGACCAGAATGCGTAAGTTCGTGGACGCCAAAGGAAAGTCATTTTTCACCTGGCTCATTCCGGCCCTCACAACGCTCCGGGATTTTCACATACTCGATCCCAACGACAAGCCGCCGTATCGATGGGATGGCATGCGGCGAGGCCGAGTATCTTATCCTCCAGAGCTATTCAACGCGCTGTCTGAGAGCAAACTTTGCCTCCGCAGCTGGTCCTGGAACCTGTCGTGGATAACCCTGCATCGCCTACCCTTCGCCTGGATCTTGCATAAACACAAGATGAACGCTTTTCATAGCCTTCGGCACATTACGTTTACGAGATTCATCGTGGAAAAAGATGCGGACGGCGAAGTGAACGAACGCACTCAAAAAGATTTCGGCAAAGCTATCGATCTTCTGCCAAACCTACAGTCGTTGACACTCGAATCGTCCAACATTTCGACCATGGAATTTCTCTCCCTCTTGCCCACCAACCTCAAACGCTTCAGGGTGATGAACTCGCGTGAGCTAAACTCTGAGGTCCTGCAAGAGTTCCTCGCCACACACGGTTGGCACCTTGAAGAGCTAACGTTCAACCACTGCCCTTCTCTAAGCCTCTCCTTCCTGGTGAGCCTCGAGGATTTCTGTCCGCACCTCCAGGTGCTGCGGATGGACCTCCACCTCTACAGCACGCTCAACATCGTCAAAAAGGATGTTGAGCCGCTCTACGACGAACTGCTCTCGGAAAAACAAATACCCACCTGGCCCTCGTCCCTTCGAATCCTCGACCTCGACTACCTCCACAAGTGGACCGGCGCAGCTGCCTCCACTTTCTTCACCTCTCTTATCGACTCGGCCGCCGACTTACCGCACTTCCAGTCAATCAGCATATCAGCCAAAGTCGACGTCGCTTACCGCGAGCGTGCAAAGTTTCGCCAGCATTGGGAGCGGCTCTTCCATAAAGTGTTTAAACACAAGGGACCCGATCCTAGTCCTCACCTCGCTTCTATGTCCGCCTATCAAGAGTGGAAGGCCAACAGCGATCACGGCTCCGTCGACGTAACCTCTATCGAGGGTTCAGACACAGAAAAGGAAGAACGCTGGTCCTCCCGCCGCCTGCGCTCCCGGAAGGTCGCATGTCTGAAGGAAGAATCCTCTAACGACGACAAGGACGACGACAACGAATCCTCCGACTTTTCCGACAACGACAATACCGACGACGTCATCGCCGATGTCGATACCAGTCACGACGCTACACACACTCCGTCCAAGAACCTCCGTAACTCCACGTACTCCTCAACCACCACAGCCCCGCAAACCACCACCGCTACACCCACGAAGAAACGCACCTTCATTCAAGGCCGATGCCACAAAGTCGAGCTCAAGATCGACAACTCCAGACCCGTCGAGGTGCAGTACGACGAGGGCGACTTCATGGACGACGAACTTAGCGGTGACGAGGAATGGACCGGAGATTACGAAGTCGAGGACGAAGTCATACAATTCTGAGTTTTTGCTAGGGTGTATATCACGGATGGAGGCGTTTCTTACTTTTGCTTTTGCGCATGGGCGGCTGCTTCGGCGACTGGGAAAACGGCGGCGTTTCAGTGTTTTGTACGTGTACTTCGGCGTATATTCTTTCTTAGACGTCCTGCCTACGATGGCACATGGGATTCCCCAGGCTCGGGATGGTTGTTTGTTTCGGACCAAACTGTTCTTTTTCCTGCACGGTATGGGCGGATGTATGGGCGAGAGGGAAAACGGCGTTTTGGTATTTTTGTACTTGGACTTATACCCTTCCTACGACTGGACATGGTTTCACGTTGTAGTAGATGGAGGTTATGTTATTGATTTCACGGTGGAAACCTGGTAGACAGGAGAACGAGCGATAGTAATAACCATGGTCAAACCAAACACATTATTGAAAGACACGAATCCAATACTCGCATTCACATGTATACACTTGCTAGTCTGCTAAGAAAAAGCCACAGCCAAAAGCCAAAGCCAGAGCGCTGCCACATCAACACGGAGATCGATACCGACACCCCAACACCCCACTAACCAACCACCCCAGCTGCACACAATCACCTCCAGCCTGGCGGCGGCGCATGTCCATGTCCACCACCATAGTACCCCCCATTGCCGCCACCATACCCCTGCGGAGGTCCATGTCCCTGAGGAGGGTATCCAGGCGGCGGAGCGCCATACTGTCCGGGAGGCGGTCTCCCATACTGATCCGGCGGCGGGCCTTCATAATGACCATGTGCAGGGCCGCCGTAGCCTGCTTCCCGACCGTATCCGGCATCCTGGCCGTACCCTCCGGGATGCTGCTGCTGCTCGTGGTGAGGTGATTGAGGACTGCTATAGTGTCCGCCTTGTTGGTGATGCGGGGGGTGCTGAGGCGGGGGGCCTCCTCCTCCGTAAGGGTAGTTTTGGGGCGGGCCGGTGGGCGAGTACTGTTGATGCGGCGGGCGGTTGTGGTCGTAGCCGCTAGGGGGGCCATGTTGGTTATGTTGGCCATGTTGGCCGTGCTGGGGGTGCGGTGGGTGTTGACCGTGCTGCTGACCGTGCTGCTGAGATTGTTGGTACGAGGTCGCGGGTGCAGTGCCCGTGTATGTGCCGCTGGATACACCTGATGTGTAGTCGTAGTCGTTCGGTTTGTGCTGCTTCTTATTAGATGAATCTTCAACGAAGGTATGTTGAAGTACTCACGTCATTCTTGTTACCGCCGAGCATGCCTCCGATAAGCCCACCCACTCCTCCTCCCGATGTCTTTCCACTTCCGCCGAGGAGGCTGCCGAGACCCCCACTGCCACTGGAAGGCTTAGAATGATCATTCTTCCCCCCTCCCAAGAATGAGCTGGCCAGTTGGGTAACGGCGTTTGCGGAGGAATTGTTCGGTTTGTCGTGCTTCCCGCCTCCGAGGAGCGAGCCTGCTAATGCCCCGAGGCCGCCACCGCTAGATGATCCTGACTGCTTGCCTCCCAAGGCTTGGTTCAAAACAAAGGACTAGTGGTGTCAGTCAGGTTTGTGGAGAGAGCGGACTGCGTACACCAAGACCTCCTCGTTCGCCCGTGGGCCCATCAACGCCCCTGGTGCCTTCACCGCCTTCGCTTTGTTCGGGTTTTGCGTAACGGTCGTCGGATGGCGCTGGAGTGTGGGATGGAGTTGTAGCAGACACGGTGGGCTTGTCCCATTGCGATTTACCAGTGCTGATCTGGACGTCTGAAGGGGTCAGCTATCGAGCTGGGAGCTACGAGATGTGGATGTCGCCTAAGCGTACGTACAGTAGTATTGTCGAGATCTGGAGATGTGAGGTTAAGATCCGCGCACAAATAAGTGAGGGGGTTAGGGCTTACTTTGCGTCCCATTGGGCTATCCAGCCTGGCGGAAGGTCTGGCAGGACAGAGTCCGTGGGACCTGCATCAGGGGAAACCGGAGGGTGAGGGCTAGTAGCCACCATTCTGAGCACCGGGGCTCAAATGAGTCTCGTACAGGTCCGAGATGGAGCTATCGCTCTGGTCAGGCGAAGAGAAACTATCGAGGGTGTTCGTTAGAGGAGTCCAAGAGCGGGGTGCATCTCTAGGGTGCGTACAGTTGGATTCTGACAGTTCGGCCCCTCTCGATGATACCTGGACGTACACGGAGGTAATACGAGGCGATGAACAACAGAGAAGCGTCTTTGAAGTCGATGGATGAAGATGTTTGTCAAAGGGGATCTCAGGATAGTTGCAGCCCAACCTGGAAAGTGGCTGTGCTCGCGACCCCGCATAAATCTCGGCTAAACCCTTTCTGGCCATGGCGTAATGCACCGCCAACATCTGCCTAAGCTTCTGTCACGAACACCACCTGTCCACGATCGAATCGAGTTGTATCTCGCGAGCTCGTTGTTGACACAGATAGCTCTCCCACTACTGGGTTGATTCTATGGATAACTGACGTTCAGATAACAGATACCAGGAGCAAAGGGATCGAGACAAACAGGCGATTCACAGTCTCGCTCGCCTGCCTACGGAGCTGAATATGCACAGCCCGTAAGATGCTGACGTGGGCTTGCCTCGTGGAGCTAGCAACAGTACAGGACCACAACCCGACCAATCAGCATCATCCCCTTGGTAGACATAGAACGCCTGTCTTCACTGGATATTGAACCACTGATCGAACCGATTCTTCGGATCCAACCGTCTCTTCAATTCTCGAAGCCGCGGCAAGCTAGAACCGTAGACGGCTTCCAGCTCATCGTCTCCATGCGCAAAGTTGATGTACCTAGGACAAATGAGCTCACGTCTGTCTCACAGCGTCGATTCCTATCACTCACGTAGCGTTGTTGCCGACTCTGTTATTGTTTCTCCAAACGTCCCTCACTGACTTCCCAAACGCCAACGCTGTGTCGTCCAGGACCGGATCATCATACCACGGAATGACAATAGCCTGATATTCAACATTGCGGTGCGGAAACGCAGACCAGCATGCCGGAATCGACTGCGCCTTCTCCAAAGGATACGCTTCGACCAGGACTCCGCTGTTCTGTGCACCTGGCAGTTTCTGGAACTCGACGTACTGATTCCAGACCTCCCTCCAGTCTTGCGGTATCATTTTCTGCAGCCCTGCCCCAAATGCTGGCTTCCGACCTCCTTTGACACAGAATGCATCACCTCCGGTGTTCCATTGTGGATACGTGACCACTTGGGTCAGATCCATCATGGGCCCTATGTCGTAAATACTCGCGAAGGCCTCTCGTCCCGCTTCAGGAGTCCCTTTGTACAAAAACACGTTGATGATGATCACCGGCGCGTTCGTCGGCGGGCCCGACCATAAAAAGTACAGGAAAATGTTCATCTCCGGTTTCAGAACGAGTTCCTCAATGGCCTGAACAAGCTGTTCTAGCTTGTCGGGATTGAAGATGAGCCCACCGGTCCAGGCTAGGGCATCTTCCGGCTTGACTGGGCACGCTTTGACGACCGCAGAAGTGACAATTCCGAAGTTGGGCCCAGCCCCTCGAAGAGCCCAGAAGTAGTCCTCATTTCAGGAGGGAGATGCTGTGATGAGCTCTCCTTCGGCTGTCACCACGCGCATGGAGACAACATTGTCAACCCTAAGGCCGTGGAGGCCCATGAGATTCCCGTATCCGCCGCCGAGGTACGCACCCATGACCCCGACACAGTTGCAATTACCGGTCTGGACAAGGACACCGGCCTTAGCCGCGGCTTCGATGGTCGTCTGTACTGTCGCCCCTCCTCCGATGGTCATTGCTTTCTTGTCTGGACTTACGGACGTCTGGTTCAGGCTGGCGAGATTGATGATGACACCCTTCTTTCCAAGGTCGAAAGTCTGTGCCCAGCCGCTTCCTCCATTCTGAGCTAGAATTGGAAGGTTGTGGGCATTGCAGAAGCGGGCTTAAACCATTCAGTCAGAAGGACGTCAGCTTCCGAAGTTGCGATATACTGTACTCGCAACGTCGTTCTCAGTCGCTACGTTGACTACGAATGCAGCATTTGGGTTGTTGAAGTCACTCCACCGTGAGGAACCCTCCGTGGAAATGCTGGAACCCTACGAAAGGGACAATAGCAGTTTCTCGGGAAGAGATTTGGGCACTCCATGAGCGTATGCTGACATTGCGAATATTGAAAATAGCGCAGTGAGTATCATTGCTTGTGCTGGCTTTGTCAAAAGCATTCTCTTAGCTCAACCTTGGATTCAGAGCCATCTTAAGTCACTGACAAGAGCGCATATTCTTCCCTACTTCGATCATTATCCATTTGAAATCGTTATCTGTGGCGACGATTTGGAATGATATGTCATCACCTCGTGGCGTATATCCTTCGTAAGGCGTGGTGTAAGGCCGTCAGCCCTAGCGAGAGCTGAGTGCTTACTCTCACTTCCCACCGACATTTGAAGGCGTACGCATCAGCCTTTTCGGATTTAAGGTCCCTTCAACATGACAAATATGGGTTTCAGCGACTTTGCAGTGTTGCTTGATTGTCCTCTTCGCTATTGAGTGGACAGCAGTGCCTACAGACAAGACGATCGCCTACGATTTCCAGATCTCCGGAATCAGGAATGCGATATGTCGGAACCAATGTGCCTTCTACCACCTGATACAGTAGGCCAACGGAGAAAAGCTCATGGTCACTCACCTTGCGACAGGCGCATACAGGAAATGATCTGCGACGACAAGCCTACAGAACCTACAGGGAAAAGACAAGATGCGGTATCCAGTCGCTGGACTATACTACTCGGGTAGTGTTTACACAAATCAAAGTAATACACAAGGTGGGCTAAACCTTATTCGGCTGCTCGAGGCGGGGTTCTTCTACCGAGGTCTTCAGCATGAGACTGACCAACCTCAGGTTCTCCTCTTCACAAGCCGAAAAATCAACATGGCGGGATGTCGATTGCTCTGCTTCGGTTATATTTATACATAAACAGTACCCTCAGCCGGCATAGAGTTTGACCGACTTCTGCACGTCCCTGTCCCCTTTGATCGTCCCTGCATACAGACCGCAAAGTATTACTTCGACATGGCGTCCAAGCCACTGACCGCGTCATCGTCCACGGATGGATTCTTCCAGGCACTTCCAGTCATCCCTCCGCAGTACACAGCCCCGGATAGTCTGCAGTCCCAGCACAAGGCTGCAATCAGCGCATCGGACGACAAGGCATTGGCACGCGTCCTGGCGCTCTACCTTCCTGCCAACGCAGAAGAAGTAACCAAACACGTGCATCATCTCTCGCGAGTCGCTCTTCATCCTTCAGTACTTAAGCACTCGACAGATGCCGAAACAAACCACCCTGTTCTGCGACCCTTGACCACCTTTGGGGAAGAGAACAAGGACGACGCTCTTTGGTGTACCACAGGATGGCAAGCTTTGAAAGAGATAGGCTACCAGGAGGGCGTCGTCGCTGTTGCCTTCGAAACACAGAATACGTCTTGGAACAGGCGCGTTCACAGTTTCGCCCTGGGTCATGTCTGGACTTGTACTGGGACGATGACGGGTTGTCCCATGGCGATGACGGACGGTGCTGCTGTCTTGCTTTCTCGTCATTTGAAAGACGAGGACGGTGACCAGCCTGGTCGGAAGCAGGTAGTGGCAGAGGCGTATCGAAGACTGACAAGCAGAGACCCAGCTGTTGCATGGACGAGTGGGCAGTGGATGACCGAGCGCACAGGTGGCAGCGATGTCAGTGGGACCGAGACTGTTGCTCGGAAACTCACCGACGAGGAACTTGCTCAAGAGGTGGCATCTGGACGCAAAGAAGATGCCGTCGGGATGCCCCTTGGACCATGGAGAATCGACGGCTTTAAGTGGTTCAGCAGTGCGACAGACTCCGAGATGGCTGTCATGCTAGCCCGAACACCAAAAGGAGGTCTCAGCGCCTTCTACGCTCCTATGCGGCGCCGAACCGGCAAGATCATCCAGCCCCTCAACGCCATGGAGAAAGAGACCCAAGCAACAGAACTCAACGGCATCCGGATCCAACGCCTGAAAAACAAGCTAGGCACAAAGTCCCTCCCCACAGCAGAACTCGAACTGAAAGGCACCCGCGGCTGGCTCATCGGCAAGGAAGGCCAGGGCGTCAAGGAAATTTCCGCCATCCTTAATATCACCCGTTTATGTACCACCACCGGTTCTGCAGCAAACTGGTCCCGCGGCCTCGCTATATGCCGCGCCTACTCACGTGTGCGCAAGGTGCGTGGCGGCCTGTTACAAGATAACCCTCAACACCTCCAATGGATGTCCGACGTCACAGTCAAGTACCACGCTGCTACGCATTTCGCCTTCTTCGGCGTCGCGTTGCAGGGCGCTTTAGACCAGGACTGGGATAAGATGGTCCGGGGCACGCGCGCAGAACCGCTTATCCCGAAAGATAAGCAGGAAGTCGGCGCTCTACTTCGTCTTCTGACTCCTGTCATGAAAGCACAAGTCAGTGTTGCGTCTGTCGACGGTTTGAGACAATGCATGGAATGTCTTGGTGGCGTCGGATACTGCGAGAACAACGAAGATGGCGGGTTGATGAACATCGCGAAGGTGTATCGCGATAACCTCGTCAATCCTATCTGGGAGGGCACCGTGAACGTTATGGTTGAAGACGTCGTTCGCGTACTGACTGATAAACGCGTTGGTGGAGGCAATGCTATCAACAATGTGCTTACGCCTTGGGTCGAGCGCGTGTTAGCTGCTTGCGATCCTCAGTTCGAGTCCGAAGTCAATTTCCTGAAGGAGCGCTTGGGGATGTTGAATAAGCGTGCGGGTTTGGGGTCGAAGGAGGATTTGTTGTATTCTGGGAGGGAGATTTTGAAGTTGGTGGAGACGGTTGTTTCTGGGACTTTGCTTGTGTTTGATGCGAGTGAGGGTGGTGATGAGGTTGCGGAGGTCATTGCGAAGAGGTATGCGTTGGGTGTTGGGACTGGTAATTGGAGAGAGACGGTGAGGATGGATAAGAAGATTTTTCTGGGGGAGAGTACTGGGGAGGTCAGGGAGATGGGTAAGCTTTGATGTTCGAAAGAGGGAAGCGAACTGCTTGAGCAAATGAAGATCATTATTTGTATAGACACTACGCTGGGTTGTGTTGAACGTGCGAACGTCTTTTTGCTTTTGGTCGCAAAGGTCAGCCACTCTCATTCGGGCCTTTTTCAATCGATTCTGCCTTGCACTCGTTCGATACTGCGCACACAGCCTCAACATCCTCCAGATATAGGATACAGAAGTGGAGTCCTCTGCACTCAAAGCTGTTAGTACCCCAAGCCACCCTGGGCACGCTGACCGTCCTTATCGCCGACGATGGCCCGAAGAGTACCTAGATGTCCAACGCCAAGCACGGCAAAGCAAAGACATAACAGGCCCTGACTTCCCACTTTCTCTACAATTCAATCCTCTCAGATTTCCTGCAACCTTCAGTCATCTTCCTCTGTTTCAAGCAAACAACAACACTCGCTCCACATCCAGAATGAAGTTCACACTCTTCCTCGTCTCCTTCCTCCCCGCCGCCATCCTGGCTCAAGAAGTGCCCTCTCCCACCTCCACAGTCACCTCCGCAGTCACCTCCGCCATCGCGACAGAGTGCGAGGCTCACGGCGACCACTGGTACGTCTATTCTCCCTACAAACCTCACTTGAAACTCACACTCTCAGGCACTGCCCCTCCGGCGTGCCCTCCCCCATCACCCCTCCCCCCGCAAACGCCACCGACAACCACGACGATCATGATTACAATCACGAGCACGATGACCACGACGACCACGATGACCACGACCACGACCACGACGACGAAGACGACCACGACAACGTAAAGTGCAAGCGTCACGGTGAGTGCATCTGCAGGCGCCACGACGACAACGGCCACTGCCTCTCTGCCACCAATGCTGCGCCCCAGCAGACCGGCGCTGCGTCTGCCTTCGGTGCGAACGCGGGTTTGTTTGGTGTCGCTGTGGGTGTTGCGGGTTTGATGGTTGTTTGAGTCATGGCTTGCCTGGATGTCTGAGCGAGAAGAGGGATGATGGGAGTGGCATGGTGGCTTGTGTTAGATCATTATACCCCTCGATCTACGTGTGATTTGGGGAAAAATAAAGCGCATGCTGAGCGCAGAATGGGAGCGCATCATGATTTTTGACGGCTTCGTGACGAGGGAATATTTCCATGCTAAGGAAGGTTGGTGTTGAGTGGGGTATGCCGAGTTCGAAGTCTAGGGTAACCGGAAGTAGCCTACTAAAGGCTTGGCTGGCTGCGCATAGTCGAATGGGCTTCTCCGAGGTCGGCGCCTTGCTTCTGACTACCCATCAAATCAACATCAAGCAGTCGATGACAGCGAACTGAATCCATACAATACATATTTCCAATCTATACTTTCAGTTCCGCAGCGCAAACTTTCAGCGACTGGCTCCAATGCTTAGGAGCGCATGTCTAGTCAAGTCGTCGACGGCTTTGAGCTTGATTCAACTCCCACGCGAAGAAGCGCAGCGAGAACAAGCATCCCACGTCCGACTTCCTTGACGAACTGTAGCCTCACTGGCCCAGGGATATGGTTGGCGAAGAGTGTCTTACGTGTAGAGAAAAAACTCAGAGAGAAAAAAAAACTCAGGTGCAGGTGAAGAGAAGACAAGTAAACATCAAAAGTGTGAATGCGCTCAAGAGGCCGAAGTAAGGAGTTCGACAGAGAGAAACGAAGCCTAAAAGAATGGACAGGAAGTATAGTCTCAAAGTAAATACGAAAGTGATTGTGGGATAAGAGTGCTCAGCATGTTTGTGCGCAATGCTGATTGTCAGCTGTAGCGTATAGCAGTGAGAGGGTTCTCGCGCGTAAGGTTTGGCTCATGGATCAGCCATGCTTGGATGGCAGATACAGATTTCGTGTAACCTGAGGGTTGTCGGCTGAAAGGTGCGAGAATTGATGTGAAATCACGTGCCTTTTTGCTGAATTTGAGTAAGGATACTTATTCATAGGTCAGACTTGACATTGGGGGTTTAGAATGAGTTGTTGTTTTCCTATCTTGAACATAGATGAGACTTCCGCCTCCTCTTCACTTGTTCGTGGAATGGGGCGGTTTGAGCTGGGAGGTGGTCGAGGAGATGAGGTAAGACGGTGTCTTCGGGCTGACGCCAGCGAATTGTCATAGTCTGCGTCTCAGCGGAGGCCTGGCGCGCGGGTCTTGTTTTGTGCGTTGGCCTCGGGGTGAGCTGGGTCATACATTTGTGGGCCGATGCCATGTTTGTTTTTATGGAAAATATAGGACGCTCGGTATGGGCTGTCGATGGGTAGCACCACTGAGTAAACGTACCGAGACAGTTCTAATCTTGGAAACGTGTAGGTCCAGTCGTGATTGGTTTTTTCAAGAGAATACATCCCATAGACTCGCTTTTCATAGGTGTTTTGTTTCGTTGGGGCTGGCCGCTGACGCTCACGGGGATGGGACGCACGGAGGAAGTGGGCAACTATTACTGTTTACCGCCGCGAGACAGTCAAATAAGATCATGTTAATAGCAAAGAATAAAGTTTGGATTTCAAGTTGAGGAGTCCAAATGTTGTGCTGGAGCACAGCTGGTGGTTGTAGGGGCTGTACATCATGCGCTAGCTTGAATGTAGTTAGACCAACATAAATCTCCGACCCATTTCCTCGAAGTGGAAAGATGACATCCATTCATCGTCTGGACACCCATACCTTTGAAACCTTTTTATAGCAAAATGACAAGCCATCACGCAGCAAACTTTGTTGGGGTTTTGACATATGTGCAGATGAGAGGCCTCACAGAACTCGGGGAAACTGCAGCTCACATCTGCATGCGACTTTCGGAACAAACATCACGACGGACTGCGGGTGCGAATGACACGATTCTTAATGACTGATTCTACAGATTCTACAGTCAAACTCCATCAAAGTGGAATATGCGTAACGAAGTCGTCGAAGCCCCGGGACGAGACCGAAAACTACAGGCATCCGAATAGCTGATACCCTACAGCTCGTCAGATCGTCTAAGCAGCAGCCGCAAAGCTTCGCCTTCACCATCCGCGGGACCTTGCAGCGCATATGCCTGATCCTTACCTTACACTTGGGGTCGTAAAGGCCAATGGACTCAATCCGACAGATTGAAACACTCCGATCCGGGCTACCGGGTTTCGTACTCACGCGAGTGATGCTTACATACAGGATGATGGCCTATCCTGAGTACGGCCCCGACAATGCTACAGTTCAGCTCGTATTGGCTTGAGCCTCACGGCCTCCATTGATATCCAATGGTTCACTTCAATTGGAGGAAAAGCATATTGTGGACAAATCACGTCTCTTCAATCAGGCCCCAATGTGGAAACGCCGCGGCATTGCTGTCATGCATCACCATTGATAACGCAGAGAACAACACCGCCGAAAGCTCTGTCATCAACAACCTTAGCCATATTTAGGCATTGCGACAAACCGGAACGGCCGAGTTTTCTGCCCATAGCACAGGACGAGGCTGCGCCGGCTGTTATATGTCCCCAAAGGAAGTATGGGCTCAGATGCTGCCAGAGTGTCCGTGTCGCGGACGATCAGAACGGGACTGCGGTAGTGAGATATATATTGCTTCACGGTTCACGCTATCTTGACAGCGACTCACTTTCCAGCTCCTCTTTCTTTCTTTTTGCGAAGACCGAGTGTAACCCTGTTTGTTCCCTCTTTGGGACCCCTTCTCCAGTACTCACAAGGCCTCAGCATAGTTACGCTAACTGATATCCATCATGGGGCACGAAGAACACCACGAGGAGCACAAACCTCTGTCGCTTTTTGCTTCTCCGCTCCACGAGGACAATAACCATGGAGCAATCCACCACACCTCCGAACACTCCTCCGATCTGGAACACCAAAAGCATGCACAAGTCCACGAGTCACCTTTCGAGAACATGGACCGTGTGATCCTCGATAACCCAGCCTACCATCACCATGCGGAAGCCACTACCTCCGAGCTCTTCTACGATCTGTTCTTCGTTGCCAACCTGACGACCTTCACCGGCGCACTAGAGATCAACGACAGGAACGCTCTCACAGCCTACATTGGCTTCTTCTCCCTTCTCTGGCTGACATGGTACCAAGTCTCGCTCTACGATGTCCGGTTCAGCGCAGACTCCATCTTCGAGCGTTGCGCAAAGGCACTTCACTTCGGCGTTATGGTTGGCTTCGCAGTCATGAGCGTACAATGGAAACCGGGCCAGGAAATCGACGACTTTAAAATCTTCCGCGCTTTCGGGTTCATCCTCATGGCCTCTCGTTTCACCTTGGTCGCTCAGTACGCTGTTACGTTATTCTACTTTCGGAAGTACAAGAAGACTGTTATTGCGCTCTGTATCATCATGGTGTCGACCGTAATTGCCGGCATCATCTACGGAGCTTTAACCCCAATTTTTCCCTCGACGAAGTACGATGCAGACCTCGTCCCCATCAACCAGACAAGCAACGCATACATCGCATGGTACGTCGTCGGCATCGTCGAGACCCTCGTCACGGTCAGCGTATCCTGCATCTGGCGCGTCATCTCCTTCAAGGGCACACACATGGTACAGCGAATGTCGCTCCTAACCCTCATCATTCTCGGCGAAGGCATCATCGTAATCTGCAAATCCATTTCCAAGATCGTGAAGAACGAGTATTCCTGGACCGCCGCAGTCCTCGGTCAAATCGTCGCCGCAGTCCTCATCATCTACTTCCTATACATGTTATACTTCGACCGACTCCAGGAAGAGCACTTTGGCACCATCAAACAGCAATGGTGGTCCTTTCTCCATTTCCCTCTCCACACGTCGTTTGTGCTCGTTCTTCAGGGTATCTCGCTTCTCGTTGTTTGGCTGCAAGCTGTGCAGGGCTATAATGCCTTCAGCGACATGTCCGCTACCGTCACACTCAACGTGGTCAACCAATCCTACGCCAATGGCACCGAGTTCATCGCAGATTGGAACTACACCATGTACGCCAACGCCTACTTCTACGTCCCGAAAGGCGTCGATGCCTCCAAAGCCATCGCAGACAACGAAGCCATCATGTATCTTCTCGAAGAGACTTACGATTACTACCTCGTCGATCCTACCAACGAGACCGCATCTTCTATCCTCCAATACGGTATCTTCGAGACCCTAGATTTGGCTACGAAGACAATGTTCGACAGCCTGAGCGTCAACGTCCCGAAGAAAAAGAAAAAGAAAGACATGAAACTCGAAGAAGGCGAAAACCCCGGGGAATTGCTACTGTCGTATGTCAAGATCTTCGAGCTCGTGTTCACGTATGTGTTTGTCGCTGTAAGTCCTCCTGCCTCCGAACACCTCCATCTCTTCACTGACACTGTTCAGGGCGGTCTCTCCCTTATCATCACTACGATTCTCGGCGTTCTATCACTGCCGCGTCATCAGCGGAAGGCTTCGCAGTACATACGACTGGGCGTCAACTTTGCGTCCGGCTTAGGTATTTGTCTTGTTTCGCTGCTCAGTTTCAATGAGGAGCATGAGATTACGTATCTTACGGAAGCTTGGATGATTCCGACGATCTGTTTGGTCTATTTCGTAAATGTGGTTATTACGCATGTTAGACTACCTGGTAAGCATTAGAGTTGTCGAGGGCTTAGAGTGGGGGCCGGGATAGTGCGATGTAGGTTGTGTTGCGTTGGAATGAATCGCGTGGTATTTCCATTGGTATTCAGTGTCATGCGCGCATGCAAATTGCAAGCAAACATAAGAACCGCTGGGCACAAATTGCAGAAACTTCTTGTAAGATGGTGAAAAAGAATTCGTATACAAGATTTTTACCCTATGCAATCAAAGCAAAAACGCCATGCTGAATGCCCAAATAACCAAAAGCCGCTCGTCGCCAAAGAATCATCATCTCCACTAACCCACACCCCTTTACACCAAGTTACCCCTAAGCTCCTGCTCGCGCTCAATAGCCTCAAACAAGCTCTTAAAGTTCCCCGCCCCAAAGCCCTCAAAATTATTCCTCTGAATAATCTCCACAAACACCGTCGGGCGATCCATCAAATGCTTCGTAAAAAGCTGCAACAGATAACCCCCCTCGTCAAAATCAATCAAGATATCCAAACTCTTCAGCGTCTCGAAATCCTCATTCAGCGTCATGCCCGCCTTCTTCAACCGCAGCTTCATCGCATCATAGTACGTCTCGGGCACCTTGATGAACTCGACGCCGCGGGCGCGCAGCGAGCGGATCGTCGAGATGATGTCTTTTGTGCGGAGCGCAATGTGCTGGACACCGGGACCGCCGTAGAAGTCGACGTATTCTTCGATTTGCGAGGCTTTTTTGCCTTTGGCGGGCTCGTTGATGGGCATTTTTACTACGGCGTTGGGGGAGGACATGACGATGGATTTGAGGGCGGAGTATTCACTATTCATCGTTAGCAAACGTATCCTTTTTTCAGAAGCGTTGGTGGTACTCACGTGCAGATGTCCTTGTCGTCTACGGACCAGAACCTGTGGAAGCCGAGAACCTTCTCGTAGTAGTCGCATGCGTTCTCCATCTCGTCCCAGTCTTGGTTGCCGACGCAGTGGTCGATGGCTTCGAGGGTGACGGTGGGGAGGAGTGCAGAGAGCTGGTCGTTGGCGTTTGCTTCGGCGCGGTAGCCGGGGAGGAAGATGCCGCTGTATTCGCCCTTCTGGATCAAAGTGTGCGTGGTGTCGCCGTATGTCTTGATGGTTGCCATGCGCACGGAGCCGCTCTTGTCGGAGACGGTGTAAGGGGCGCGGACAGAGACACCGCCGTTAGCGATGGCGGATTCGTAGATGGCGTCGAGGTTATCGACTTCGAAGGCGACGTCTGGGGATTGTTAGGCTTCACTGACGTACAAAGTGCGAATAGAGGAATGCGTACCCTTAACGGCATCACCGTGGCGTTCCTGATGAGCGTGGATCTCCTTCAGAAGATTGGCATCCTCCTCCTCGAAACGTCCGGCCTGCTCCAAGCACCGGAGAGGTGAGGTAAGAACGAAGCAGACATCGCCGTTCTTCACAACGTGCGAGGCAACGGCCCGCGAACCAGTCTCAAGACCACGGTATGCGACACGCTCGAAGCCCATGCGGGTGACGTAGAAAGTAGCGGCCTGCTTTGCGTTGCCCACATACCAGTGGACGTGGTGGTAGCCCCTGTATGCTGACACATCAGAGGAGGTGGTAGGGAGTGAAGAGTTCTGAACGCCGGGGGAGCCAGGAGGAGTTATCGCAGCGGGAGCCATTGTGGATGTGTGTGTTAAAACTAAGAAAGACTGTGTTTGCTATTGAGAGGAGGCAAATAGCTCGTCGTGGGCTTCGACAGAGGAGAGGCGAGTTTGGTGTTGGGAAAGAAACCGTTGAGGGCGTCAACAGCATGCTATTTCAATCTCTGCACCCCTCACTCTATGCCGTTGACTAGTGCCCTAGTGATTCTAGGGTGCTCATTCCTTCACGCATCATGAACGCTATTCTGCTAAGCCGAAGTTGAGGTTTCCTTGGAATGCCGCGTTGCAAGAAAGACTTTGTCACGTGTGCTCGGCTCAAGAAGCCTGCAGTTGCCGCCGTGAGCCGCCAGATCCGCGCTTGCTTATTGGCCACCGCCGAGACGCAGGTCTGGAGCTTTGTAGACGTCGGTGGTAAATACATGGGTTGCGACGTCAACTGTTGAACAATTATTTTTCGACGTTCTCGATCATTGCTTTTCGCCTTTGGAGGATCACGTACCTTGTCATATTTGCCATCTCCTTGAGCGACCACACACCCCAGAAATCCTTTATTCTTGAAGTATTCGAAGTTCCACACACCCATCTCATAATACCACAACCTCATCCCAAAATGGTGATCTCCACACCCAACACCTCCCTCACCGCAAACGACGCCCGCATCCTCAACGCCCTCTTCGACCCCGAAACCCTCCCCTCATCAGTCGCAAGCGCAAAAGACCGCGCCCTCATCGACTCCAACCTCCCACCCCATCCCACCATCTCCTTCGACGAAATCGCAAGTCTAGAAGCCCAACAAAACGAACTCGTCAAGCAAGCCGCATCCTCAGACTCCGCCGCCATACAAACAGTATGGGCGGAGCTCGACAACATAATCTCACAACACCCGAAATATCCCAGCGCATATCTCAACCGAGCAATGGTACGGAGAATGAAGTTGGAGGCGAGTGTGTCGGGGCCAACGGGCTCGTTGTATGATGCGCCGGAGCAGGAAGTTGCGGAATTGTTTGCGGATTTGGCGGATGCGATTAAGTATGCTTTGCCTTCTGGGCCGAGCGGCCCGGCATCAACATACCAAGCACGGATATTGAGGACCGCACACTCACATCGGGCGTATCTGTATCTCAAGGCCTCGGAAAAGGAGGTGCAGTGGAAGGGGATGGGTAGGTCGGAATTGGAAGAGCTGGCTTCGCATGACTTTGGTGTGGCTGCGCGATATGGAGATGAGGTTGCGAGGGAGATGAGCGTGCGGACGAACCCATATGCGAAGATGTGTGGTGCTATCGTAAGGAATGCTTTGGCGAAGGAGAGAAATGGAGAGGAATAGGTCGTCAATGATATACGTATTAATACTACTGCATTGTGTTATGTAGCATATCATGTTCCCACGAATTTCCAGGTGAAGCAAACCTGTGGCGACCTGGCAGCTTTGTGGAAGGCCGGAGTTTGGGAGCCGCCGAATCCATAGACGTTTCCAGGGGCTGCTAAAAAGTCGCTGAACCGCAAACCGAATAGTTGATGAAACCGCATGCATGCACGCCCGAATCAACCCCCCGTAATCGGAGGCATATTCCACAAGAAGTCAAGATTGAATGCGCCATCATCGAAAGCTTGAAAAGCCTGATCATCTTCAAGCGTGAATGGCGCCATTCCACGATCGAAAGGAAGCGCCAGCCAATCGTCGTCCGGCATAAGCCCAGTAACATCTTCAGCGAGAGCAGCAATTCCAGAAGAACCGGCATGGTGACTGTTGAGGAAGTCCAAGCCCGCACTAGCACTCTTATCGACGGGTGCTCCCCGGGATGACGGTAGTCGGGGCGGCCGGGACGAGACGACGAAGCTTTCCCTCAAACGGGCGACATGCGTTTCCAGTAGCGTGGCGTAGCGTGAAGCTAAGTGCATGTCATCCAGGGTGCTGGAGCGCATGGCCTGAATGGCATGGTCCAGTATGTCGAGCGAACTCTGGAGTTTCGCGTTTCTAACACCGAGACTCAAACTCTTGATCAGATAGATGGAGGATGTGGTGATGCGGAGGAATATGCGGACAGGGGAATAGCGCAGTGCTCCAGACTCAGCAAGCTGAGTGGTTTTCTGCAAGATTTGGCAACTGCCATCGACGACTTCTTGAATGAACTCGTAGTCTCGGGGTTCGATGGTCATCGGAAGTATGTCCTCGTGCGGACCGTCTGGGTCTGTCTCCGCTAATGTTCGCTCAACAACAGCTTGCATTCCCAGCGAGTTGGTGTAGATGCGCACGTAGTGGTACTCGATCAAAAGCATATCGTGAAGACCAACTTCCAATTCTATAGGGAGTCAGTTCTCCGGTTGCAGAGCCCATACTTGCACTTACTGCATGGATCGAGATATTTCCGCCTCCATGTCGTCAGCAATGGCTGAAAGTGCTCCAGAAGGCCAATATATCGTCCAGTGCGTAGGAGGTTGCGCGTGAAGGAAGCAGACGGGTACACTGTATCCGAGACCGAACGGGCCAGCTTTGTGAGCTCAACCCAGGCGCTCATAAATGCTTGCCACTGTTCAACCGCGCCCGTTCTTGAGTCGGTCGGTATTTTCTCCATCAGCGCATGATTCAAACTCTGTGGGATCATAGATGTGCACCCCAGCCGCCAGGACAACTGCTCGATGAAGACGAACAGTAGCTTCCGTGCTCGGATCCGCCGCAGGACAAGCCACTCTGTTGTGAAATTGGGGTACGAGATCTTGTCCTTGTCAATGTTGCTGTTGTCTTCGAACAAGCCTAGCTCCTGCGCCAGGGACAAGGCGCACCCCATGAGCATCCACGACATGCGATCTGAGCGTTTGGCAGGCTCAATGACGTCTTCAAGCCAGCGGTTCGGCGTCGTATCGCCCTCCAGTATCTTCACGCCTTCGTTGGTGTGGTTGTTAACGCCGACCATCAGTTCGCAGTCCCAGCCATCACTGGCAGTGGGAAAGTGCAAGGCACGCGGATGCCATTCGGAAAGCAGCAGCAGCGCTTCGATGGATCCTATGGTACGGGTCTGGGCCTTCGAGGGCTTGACCTGGCCCAGCATGATCTTCATGATGAACCTCTGGCACTGCTCCCACAGCCGGTCGTGAACAAAGTATCCGCGGGAAGCAGCACCCACTCCAGGCAAGATATTGTAGCGTGATGAAACCATTAGGATCGTGACACAGAGAAACGGGTCCAAGGCTATGAGTGAGTAGTGGTTTGCGTGATTAGCGTAGAAGTCAGAAAGAATAGGAGACAGTGGGCAACAGTTCTTGAAAAACAAGTCGACATATGTCACAGCTTCATGGGCGGAGAACCATCCCATCTGTACATAACGGCAGGAAGTCCAGATCTTCAGTGTTTCGGGAGAAGGTTGTGACATTTGAACAGGTTGTGCCTTGAACGTGAAGGGAGAGGAGGGGTTCTGGAGAGAAATTCCGGATCGAGGCGTCTCGTAGGGCTGTGACGCACTTGCAGCGGCCTCATTCTGAGACTCCATTGCATCTCGATGGGCTGCCGCCTCGAACAGGAGGTTGAGGGCATCCTTGCCGCTAGAGACGACCGTGCGCATAACAGAGTCGGAGAGGGTGACAGTCGACTGTGAAGTCGAGACACGCCTCAGCTGGCCATGAGGGGATAGGACAGATTCTTGTCGTTCCAGACTACGAGGCGTGTCCGTGGGCGTGAAGCCGTGTGTTGACATTGAAGTCCTATGGAGTGGTGGGCTGGGCTGAGCACTGTCCCTGGGGGGCAGGGTAATCGATAAGGGATGTCCCTCATGGTTGCTGGTTGTTGTGTCACCGTTCTCGCGGTCGTCGCCCGGCTTGCGTCTCTTGACCCAGGATCTCTCTGACCGGAAGACACATTCTCGCATCTCTCTCCTGCAGCGCTGGCATGGTGGCTTCAGCTCAACGCCATCAGGTCCCGTGCCCAGGATGCATTTGGCCTTGCGCTGGCGACAGTTGATGCATGCTTTGTAAGCGCGTTTGAAGTCCTCGGGGTGGGTCCGCTTCCGCGAGTTTGTTTGGGTGGATTGTTGGGCAGCGTGTTGCTGGGCGTGGGCGGACGCGTGCTGGGGCTCCGCTGACGTCGGCTGGGAATTGTCTTCTATCGGTGGCATGTTTGCCGTGGCTGGCGACCGTGTTCCTGAGTCGGAATGTCGGGGTAGTGGGAGGAGGGGGATAAAGAAGGGAGGCGGCGGAGAAATTCTGCTGCACACGCGCCGTTTGTCCAAAGCCGAGAGCCTCCACAGCGGGATGAAGGCGCCAAGCAACCGAGGTGTGGGCGAAGCAGAAGCCTGGGAAGTAAGCAGAAACCTCGCTACGCGGACGGGCAAAATCTGGGGTAATAGTCTAAGCAGGGTTTACGACTACACCGTCGATGGTCCGCTGTAGCCTCGATGCCGTAGTTGATAGGGTCTCCGCCAATAGCCGATTCACGTGCGCGGTCGTCATCCATGATCACGATCAGCCAGTCGAGCCTGTGTAACGCTACTCTACATCTGTCTTACAATACAGTGGGGCGGCCTCATACTCCTGTCGGTATTCTGGACTACCCAAGATCCGCCTCTTTAGATAACCCTCTAGCATGTCGAAATAACCTCCTTCCATCTGCCTCAAACCCTCACCCTCTTCCTTGGCTGGGATACTTTTGTAACGGGCTAGGGCCCAGAGGTCACGTGCCTCGATGGTATCTTCGGAGCCAATTCGGAGATACCTTATTCCGAACCGAACCGAGCAGGACTCAATGCGAGTTACGAGACTAGCTCTTCTCCCTATCGA
>MU006588.1:227095-276314 GCA_010093795.1 Sporormia fimetaria CBS 119925 | reverse complement strand
TGGGGTCTTGGCAAAAGTGCGCCGCTCGCCCGTTGCGCCGTTCGCCCGTGGGGTACGTTAAGTAATTTACGCGCTTTACTACCTTTTCATAGCGTTGCGTTGTTAAGATACTGCGAGTTAAAAAATAGGTAGTTAGGGAGTTAGTGTTAAGATAAGGCGGCTTAGAAGGTGGGGTGCCTCGGATGGCGGTGCAACACTAATTCCACAACTAGCATCTCGCAACAGCCAGTGCACACAAACATCAACCTCATCTCATCCTGGCTTACTCGCGTACTACTCGCGCACTGTAGATTCTGCCAGCGCTCTTGCACGAGTCGTATATAGCCGCCCAAGACCTACTCGCTGCAGTCTCACACCCAGTTTCACAAGCCCTTTGAAACCACCCGTGGACCCGTTTCAGAAACTGCCGCCACATGACTTACCGACACAACGCTGCAGTTATGCAATGCTACGGATCTCGTCAACATCTCAAATCTCGTATCTGCTGAAATATGCTTGTATATGCTTGTGTGCATGTGCATTGCATTGTTGAAGTGAGTATACTGAGGCGTGCATAAGGGTCCGGTGTGCATTGTTCGCTAGTAAAGTATGAGATCTTCGGGTTGATGATATCTGTGGATATGACGGTCAGTGAGGCACGTCCGGTGACAAATGTCGGAGGTTAGAATGCTCTGTCGTATAAAGACCGCCATCACCCTGTCTGTCGTCCAAGGCAAAGCCATATTTCTTGGTTGCGGATTGAGTCGATGCGTGGAATACCCGAGAATCCGTATTGGTAATAGCTGGCATATGTTAGCTTCACGCTCTTCTTACAGTTCTTTGCAAGGAGGCAACCGCAGCAGCGATTTTGAAGAGCAAATGGAAAACATCAAAATGGAAGAAATTCCCCCGTCGAAACCTGCGTATGCATATGTGCCCATTACCCTCGTCTATCTCACTCTAGTCTCTTCTAAATGAGCGTTCTATAACATATAATGTTGTCAGACAACCGAACTCATGAATTACCCACTATCATGAAAAGGAAAGACTAGTTGCCCCGGAATTTTTAGTTGTATAGTTCTGCAAAGTGTTGCACACCCGACACCCGCTCCAGCCCCGTCGTGTGCATCGTTCATTCGTATTCTACAAAGAAAAGGAGAATTCTTGATGAGTGAAACATCATGCGGTACCATACTAGGTAGTAGGATTCAGCAGTACCCGGATCCAGTGATTGGCGGTATCCAAGGGGTGTTGATAGTCCCCAGACGCCGACACAATGAGCGAATCTGGCCGTCCCTGCAGAAGCGGACTGCTTCATTTACGCAAAGGCGCCGACGACGGACATACCTGCAGCGCCGAGAAGCAGGTAACAGAACGCCTTCGTCTTGTCGGCCTTCGTGAGCGTGTGCTGAGCCTCTTCAGACAAGAAATCCTCAGCGAGCAAATCCACCAATGCAGCGTAGAGCAAAAGGCCAGAAGAGATCGCGTTGAAAGTACCAACCAGGATCAGACCCATAGGGCTATCTGGGTTGTACTGTCCGGCGGTAGCAAGTCCGATAGCCTGGCCGATAGGGCATGTGGTGCCAAAGGCCATGACCAGGAGCCATGGCCTCCAGCTTCCACTGGGATAAGGCACAGCAGCAATGCGGGAACCAAGACCCAGACCCTCAAATGCCTGATGGAAGATGATCGCCACGAGAAGGGTGATGAAGCCGTCGGTTGTGATGGAGATGGTCATGCCGACAAAGATGGAGTGAAACAAGATACCGCCTTCGATCAACGTGATTTGCATCGATTGTTTCTTGAGAACCATAGGATCCACTGCTGGCTCAACGTCATCGTCGAAGAAGGACTGCTCTTGAATCTGTTTTTGTGGCTGCTGGCTGTACTGGGGAACCACTGGCATGGTTCGTTGGATCATTTGCAGCATCTCGTCGCGCTGGCGAATATACTGCTCATAGAACACAATGAACCAAGGCGGCATTTCCGACTGAGGCTCCAGCTCGGTCTTGACCTCCTTCGAGAAAGGATAGTTGTCCACTGGGTAACTGGCCGAGGTAAGCATTGCATAGGCTAACATTGCAGAGGCTTACGAAGTTTCCACCCAGGCCCTCTTCTCGTCGACCCAGCCTTTCTTCTCTGCCATCGTCAACTCCGAGTCGTAGCTGTTCGTACGTTTGAGGGGGTTGTCGAAGGCCTCACGGATCCCAGGAGGCGGGGGCCTGTTGGTTCCGAACTCTTCTCCAGTTGCGCTTCCATGACTGTGGCCACCAGTCTTTGCATTCAGCCACATCTCGATCAAAAAGAGAACAAACAGGGCGCCCATCATGATAACACCAGGCATGGCGGCGTAGCCTTCGGTAAAGACTTCCGGGAGGCATGGATTATTGAGAGATTGGAAGGCCACAGGAACAAGCTATCTCGATCAGCAGGCGATGCCACTCAGTAAGGGCTGGTCTTACATGGACAAATGCAGTAGCAATCAGAACACCAGTTCCGAAATGTTTACAAAAGAAAAAGACCTTCGGCGGGATACGCAGCGATTTGACTTTCTTGGCCACGACTGGGAAGCCGCAGCCCAAGGCGCTGGCCGCGAAAACAATGACTGCTAGTCAGCGAGATTCAAAGTCTGGTAATTGATACTCACATATGGCCGCAACCTTCAACAACACATCGCTCCGCTCCAGCTGGGGGATGTCATCCGAAGAGGGACACTCAATCACGATCTCCCGAGGGCCGGACATTGCGCAAACCCCAATAACAGACTTCCACACTACCGTGAACAACCAAGCAAGTGTTCGTCGCCCGCGACGAAAAGAAGAAAAGAAAGAAAATGAAGTGGCAAAGCCTCTACCAGAGAGTATACAAGAAACGAACTGAATGTACAAAGATGCGGTCTTGGCCTGGGGTAAGCATACTCATGTATGGCGGTCGACTGCAATTGAGCTAGCTGCTTCGGCTAGCCCGGCGCGTTACCAGAAGACCCGTGCTAGATCAACGAAGCAACGCTTCGACCAATGACCCTGCTTCAGCCTCCGATAAGTGCGGGATGGGTGTGGGAGTCTGAGCCAGGTGCGGGCACTCAAACATGTGAGTCGCCAACCACAGAATGGGATAAGCTACGAGCTGGATGTGGAAGTCATTCAAGGAGTGCGGTCTCCTATAGGAATTGGAGGCTCCAACGGCTGCAGAAGTTGCGGGCACAGAGCCTCAAGTCCCAAAGCGAAAGGAGTATAGTGGAACAGATACCGAAGCAAGTGACGAAGCTTTGTACTATTGTTGCAGTCAATGTTTCGATGGAACGTTCTGTTGCAGCTATGGTGCGGCAACTGTGATACATCACTGAGCGCACCCAATGGGACGTTAGAGGACAGGAGGGGGCATAGCTTGCCAAGTCGGGCGCCACAAGACCGAGCATACAGCCGAAACAGGCATAGAGAAGAGAGTGTTAGCAGCAGTCAGATATAGGAGGTTGGGAGTGCGTTGAGACGTTGTGAGACGAAGAATGGTTGAGGCAGGGACCTTCACTTGGGGTACTTCGCTAAGCTTCTGCCGAGTCGCTAGTGCTGCATGAGCGGCCTTGGCACCCGCTGAATCCATGTCCACCTGCGCCTGTGCATGTTTCAACCTTCACCTTTGGCCTGTCTGCTGCAATCACACCGCATCGCGGATGCATCTAGTCTTCACCATGAGTGGAAGAGTCGTGAGCGAGTCTTTTGCCGGCCAGCTAGCGCCAGGTGGGATTTGCCCCTCAGCGAGGTTTAATACCCCCCCGTCGCTATGCTGATGTCTATCTCTTCTTTCCACGCATTCGAGCACCAGATTCTTCTGTGAAGCATCTGCCAAGAGTCGGAAGTCATGCCTTCCGAAGCACAATGTGAGTATCACCCCCCGTGACAGTGCACTCTGCTCTGACAATGCCGAGCCTCTTCACCAAGGAACAACCAGGCGGTGGACCAAACACCAGGGCCAGTCGACAGTATCGCCTCAAGTCCGGGGAGCTCGCCAACCCAGGCTACTCAGGCCATGGACACGAATGCTATCACCGTCCAGCCAACGGAGGTTGATGCCACCAGTGAAGCCAAGGGCCCCAGTGTTGATGTCTGCACCACCACCAACGATGACCCTCTTGATCTCAAACGCCATCGACGGGACAACGTCACGCGAAAGCAGATGAAGATTGACCATCCCGAAGCCAAAGAGAAGCACATGAAGAAGTTCTATACTAGGCAGAATGCCCTCATTGACCAGTTCCTCCAAAGCGGGGACGAGGAACGCTTAGCTGCGCTTGATATGGAAGAAAACGGACCCAAAGTTCGATTTGCAGTCAACGCTTCCTTCCTTGTAAACTTCTTTCTGTTCATCATTCAGTTGTACGCCGCCATCAGCACGGGATCGCTGTCACTGTTTGCCACGGCCGCTGACGCCTTCATGGACCTGGTATCCTCCTTCGTTATGCTGGTGACCTCCCGGATGGCATCAAGGCCAAGTGTCTATAAATATCCCGTGGGACGTACCCGCATCGAAACAATCGGGATCATCATGTTCTGCTGTTTGATGACCACTGTAGCCATACAGCTGATCGTATGGACCCTCAACATTTCCATACATGTGAGGCAGCCGCTGACTGAGTTTTAGATCGAATCTGGCCGTGCACTGGCGGGCGGTGAGACACACTCCGAAGACTTGCACCTTATCCCTATCATCTTCGTCTCGATCGCGAGTAAGTTGCTTAGCTACCTTACTTGGCTCCACTGACGGCCATGAAATCAGTCTTCGCCAAGGGCTCTCTATGCGTCTTCTGTTTCCTCTACCGTCGCTACCCATCTGTGCACGTCTTCTTCATCGACCATAGGAATGACATTGCGGTCAACGCGTTTGGCTTGATGATGGCCATCATTGGAAGCAGAGTCAAGTGGTATGCCGATCCGATCGGTGCGATCCTCATCGGTCTCTTGATTCTCTTCTCTTGGGCGGCCAATGCATTCGATCATGTTTGGCTGCTTGTCGGAAAGAGCGCTCCCAAGGAGTTCATCTCCAAGCTTATCTACCTTGTCCTCACGCATGACACTCGTATTCGCAAGGTTGAGACAGTAAGTGCCTGTGGTAAAAGCAAAGTTGAATATCGTGCTGATGAGACAGTGCCGAGCGTATCATGCCGGACAGAAGTATTACGTCGAGGTTGATATTGTCATGGATGAAGAGGCTCCTCTACGTATCACACACGACGTCAGTCAAACTTTGCAAAGGAAACTTGAAGGTAAGTGCGGGTTCGAACGGGTTGTCTTCTTATGTTAACGTAACCCAGGGCTTGCCGACGTTGAGCGCGCATACGTTCATGTTGACTACGAAGACGAACACAGCATCCACGACGAGCACAAGCCCATGTACGATGTGACACAACGACGGACCATCAGAGAGCGAGTGAAAGAGCTCTTTTCCCGCTCCAAGCAGGAGAATCAATAGAGCCAAATGTTGGGATCAATTTGATGAACACCATAGGGCAGAACACGAACTAGACATCAGCATAACTTAATGAAATCGATCAGTATCCTGTGAAGCAAAACGCCTCTTCCATATGCGATTATGTTGAATTATTATCGTACAGTCTATCACGCTCGATGTCTAATCTACGAGTATATCCGCGTTACAAATCATGATACCTCCCCAGCGCGCCTCTTTCTCCCCCATCAAAAACCTCATGCAGCCCATCCAAGGCAGCGAAACTCTCCGCCAACTTCAGCCCCCGTAACCTTTCCCTTTCAATGACATCCCAATTCCACTCCTCCTCACCAAACATCTTCGGCAACAGCCCCTCCTTATCCAAACTCCCATTCGCCTCCCCTTTCATCTCCACATCCCCCTTATACACCCACCCCTCAGGCTTCACGGGCACCATCTCAGCATCCACCAGCACCTGCTCCGGCGCAATCGTCTTCCTCCCCTCCTTAACCACATACTTCGCGACCGCACTCGCAAACACAGCGCCCTTCAACATCTCCTCATCCACCTCCCTCCCATCCCCCCTCTTCCACGGCTGCAACGTCCACCCCTTCGGTCTCGCAACCCCTGGCTTCACAAGATGCGTAACAAGGTAAAACCACTTGCGATCCCAACTCAACACGCGCGTCCACATTTCGTATTTCTGATACGGTTTGATTTCGCGCTTGAACATACAACTGATCCCTCCAAGCGCAATCATATGTCGTTTCTTCGTCCCTTGCGACGCACCGAGCCCGGACGCTGGGTTCTTGGATTTCACGATGCCGTTGCGGATGATGGCTGTGAAGAGGTGCGTGCGCGAGATGTCCATGTCGGCGAAGTAGGTCGAGTTGGATTTGTGAAGGTTGTAGTCCATTTCGAGTAAGCTGCAGCGAGTGGAGGTGATGGAGGGTTGGAAGAGGGCGTGTGCGGGGATTGGGGTCGGTTGGAGGTAGAGGTGGTAGAGGAAGCCGTTTAGGAAGCGGAACTGGGGTTGTTAGCTCTCAGATCTCTTCATTGTAGACAGTGAGGGAGAGGGAGAGAGAGAGAAGAGACATACATGCCACATAAACGGCAGACTCTTCAGATTCGCAAGCGCAAAAACAACACACAGCAACCTCCATCCACCGCCCGGAGCTTCTAAGCCCAACCACTTTGACACAAAAGAGCGGACGCCATCGTTTGCGAGGGCGGCGACGAGGGAAGCGAGAGTGGCCCCGGCACCGATTATGGATTTCGACAAAGCCGCCATTTTCGAGAAAAGGAAGTAGAGAGAGAGAATCTGAGGTCGGCCATGTTCTTGCCGCGTCATTATTATTTGCACCGATCTCCAGGGTTAGAGGCGCAAACGCGCCGGTGGTCGCGCTACCCTAGGTAGGGCTTGCGATGCTGCTAAAATGATCGACGAGCCGAGGCTCGGGGATGAAAGTGGGCCCGGCCGCCGGACGAAAAGGTGCGCTGAGGCAGTTGGTGCAGAGGAGGTCGGGAGCGTTATGGAGATGAGAGCAACAAGACTGTAAGAGTTGGAGGACGAAGTATTCACGAGGAAATGCAAGGCGAGCTGACACCTCGGCAAAGCGAGATTATCTGAGCGGTGAACTTTTTTCAGGAGTACTAAACACCCGACAACGCCACCACCGCCACTTTCTCTATCAAAAGGTACAGAAAGGGAGAGATACACTCCGAGACTGGGGAGTCGTTCAGGAGCACCCCACAACAATCTCCAGAGCATGCTAAACAACCCGTCTAACCTCTCCATCTTAATGTTACCCCCTCCCCTAAGGTAGCTATTAAGCATATGATAAAATGTGCTCTAGGTAGGACAAGATCGTGAAAAGAGGGTAAAAAGAGAGAAATCCTAAGTAGAAGAACAGTATAGGGTTAAGTGCGCCCGTCGTCTCCAAAAGGTCAAAAAACATACAACACCGCGCTATTCGCATGTGGTCACCCACCATACTACTGAACGGGCGCTAAGCGGCTTATATTTGGTCGATCGGACGAGAGGCCTAGTTTTCCGCTTGCTATGGTCGTATGTGACAGTAATAGTTCGATGTATAAATTATATCGATCCATGAACGGGCAGTAAAATCTATACTTTTCCACCAACTATCTCATCCCTAACCTTCAGCAGTGGCGGTTACGACCCACGACTCAACCCGCAACATCCTCTACAAAACCCTCTGTCGCCTTCTCACTCACTATGAATGTAGGCAGCACCGGAAATGCTCCCGGCATCCTAGGAAACGCTGACGCATTTACAATTCTCAAGCCATCAACGCCGTGCACCCTAGACCTCGCATCCACACAGCTCCCCTGCTCGTCTATTTCAATCGGAAAACTGCAGCTCGCATGATGACGAACGCCTCATCCATGATTACCTGCTCCATACCTCTCTTCTCCACCATCAAAATGGTCTTCGAAGGCCGTGCCTGCGGCGCCGAAGAAAAACAAACCCGCGTCTGCGTTTTCGCTGACAGATGATCGTCGTAGCATACTCGCTGGTGCGGCGGCAAGGCCGTAAGGGCCGCTGCCGTCTTTTTTTTTCAGGATCGGAGACACGGGTCTCCGGGGCCAAGGAACGTGTAGTTCCACTGGAGGAAGGGGGTTTGGAGTGGTTCGGCGGCTTTGACAACAATCCAGGCTTCGTAGTTGTCTTGTAGGTTGTACCCACGGCGGGCGGGTCATGGATGACGGGGATGACGAAATTTTCTAGCTCTTCCCATGGGCCAATGCCGCTTAGTTTTAAGGTGCCGTGGTGTATTGAATGCGCCGCCTGAGACGACGACTTCGCGGGTTGCGGTGACGACAGCCCTGCCAGTTGGTAGTATCAAGTGGCCTTGGATCGATCCTTCGGGTTACCAGCGTTCATTCTCCTCAACCTCACAACCAATCCATTCCTCCTAGATGCTGAAGACATGGGAAGGCCGAACACAGGTACCCAGGAAGGAGAATTGGTATTAGTTTTTAGAATTTGCTATAATCCTAGCATGTTACTTCTTCTTCTTCGTCTTATCCGTCACTTCCACCCAGTTCCTGTTCACCCCCCTCTTCTCCAGTGCCTTGATGACCGCATCCTTCTGCGGCCCCTGCACCATGACCTCCATGACCGGGTGTTTGGGACTGCTTCCCTGCAATCTCTCCACATTCGTGGAACCCGCACAAGTCTTTCTCAGTTCGTCGGCCAGGGGCTGGGGAGCGACATAGTACGCCTCCAATCCGCTGACCTTGGTGACCATCTTGTTCCCACTACGGGTCTCGAGGACAATTTGGATTCTTGGGGGGCCGCCTGCTTTGGGTTTGTGGTCATCGATGTCTTCGCCGTCGCGAAGAATGACGTGGAAGGGTGATGTGGCGGCCACAAAGCGATCTGCCAGTAGGTCGCGGGGCATATGACCCGAGGCGAGGGCTTTGTCGTCCGCTGCTGACTTGGATAGGAGCGCGTCGGCGAGCTGGGGATTCAAATTGACGAGCCGTTTGTTTCGCTCTGATAGCAAGTTCTCTGTCTCAATATATGTTTTGAGAAAGTTCTTCAAGTCCGTTGCGCTGTAGAGTCGGCGTGGGTCAGCTTTGACGGCGGTGAGTATAGGTGCCAGTCTCTCTTTCGGGCGGAGAAGAGACACGAGCTTGAGCTTTTGACCAAGCGCCATATCCACTGATTGAGGGGCTGCGGGCTTGTCCGATGAAGCCACTGCGGCGGTCTCTTTCTTCGGGAGACGATACGGTACGAATTCTTTGATATGGCGGTCGTTGAAGTCGATGTCTAGTATGACGGCTTCGGTTCCCTTGTCCTTATACTTTACGATGAGTAGCTTGTCCAGGTATTTTATGAGTTTTTTCGCATTCTTCCAACTGGTCTTCTTGATCTGAAGAGAAGCGGTACGGGCAGGCGTGTATGTTGGTAGAAATGGTTGTACGAGGACGGACATGACGGTAGACTGTGAGAGAGGGAAATTGAGGCCGTGTGTGGGGTGATCCTTGTTCTGATCCATGTGGTGTCTCACACCAAAGATAAAGGCGTCTCTGAAGGCGTTGTCGATCTCTATGAAGAGGTCAGCAATACCTCTGATTTATGATGAAGTGACTTGCCTTTTTCTGTGAGCGGTTTGTCTTCCACCTCTTCGACAAAAGTCTGACTTGATGAACTGGGTGCAGCTTCTTGAATGGGCTCCGCAGAGCTTGACACTGGCTCGGCAGCGAGGGACACACCACCCTCTTGATCTTCTTCCAGTCGTAGATCCTTAGTTCGTTCCGTCAGCCTCTCGTCTTCATCACCAGCTCCTGCCCATCCTTCTATGTTCGCAGGCGGGTCCAAGCCTGGGTTGCCTGTGGGGCTCCAAGACCACAACTCATCGCCCGCCCAGTGAACAGTCTCTACCGCATGACCTTTCATGCCCCGAACACTTTCCAATGCGCTGATATCAATCTCGGCTCTTCCCACCGCCATTGGAACTGTAGGGTTCTCGAGGCTTGCGACGGCAACGACAGCCCCTTTGGTCGCCTTCTTGGGAAACGGCGGCCCGTTTTGCAGCCCAGGAGTCATGAGATCTGCTCCGGTTTGGAGCTTCTCGACTACGAATTCGGGCGTATGCAATAGTGGAACAATGCCGGGGTTGTGCCAAAGTGAGTATACTGTGGCATGTTAGCCAGCATGGTCACATCTCACGCTTCACTCACTGACCTGTAGGGTACATCTGATCCCTGATCTTCACCCACAGTATCCTCGGCATATCTCCTGTCCCTTCATGACTGCCCACGTAGATGGTCCCGGATACCTGCTTCAGATCGGGACCTGCTGTTGTCGTGAAGCGCGCTGATTGTGAATTATCGGGCAGCAGTCTCCTTCTGAAAGCTGTGCGAGCTGAAGCAGAGGCGGCATTCTCTGCACCATCTGCTTCCGGGTCTGCAGGTACGTCAATTGCAAAGTCGGTAATGATCTGGTCTGCAGTGCGTCGGCGGTCGGAGGACTTGAGGGGGGCGAGAGCTTTGATCTGAAGTCGTTAGTAGAGTGGGAAGTGTGGAGCAGAAGTCCTACACTGGGCTTCTTCTTGAACATTATGAAACTGTGGGTATGGGTATGAAAGAATGAAAATGTGTTTCTGGAGCTAGAAACTGTGAGCAGTCGTGAGCTTTGGCTAGGTATGATGATGATGGCGGGGCAGACTCACGCTATCCCGCATACAGCTAGCGCCATTTTCAGGGACCGCACCCCAGCTTGCACCCCTCACCACTCACCATGAGCGATACAACTCAGTTGCCAGCACTGAATGCCCGCCATCCGCCATCGCCCCTTATGCAGAACCAGGTTGATTTGCTGCATCTTCTTGCTATCTTTGCTAATGATGCTACAGCCACCGCCCTTGGGCACACCGCCCGGGCGCATCCTGTTAGCTACCAAATGAATGGATGCCTGGATCCCTCGACAAGTTCCACCGCGCTTTTGTGCGTGATGCTGTCACTTTCCTGTGGTGGTGATTCCTTTGTCCACGTTTTGCAACATGCAAACAAAGCTTTGGTGGCGTGAGGAACAGATGAACTCATTGTCCTTCTGTGCAATCGCTCCCGGACCAATTACGAGGTTGCAGTTTCCAGCTGCCCACCAGCTATCTTTGTATCCTGTACGGGCTTTGTGGTACACACTTATTGTCTGGCTTTCAGCTTCGATATCCATCGCGGCCACCTCAAGTCACTCGTTACCAACAGCATCGACGCCCCTGGCAACTGGTCGCGCTTTCGGGTTCGGCCTCGGTAGTTCGCAGATCATCGCGTGCACATGTGTGTTTTGCTCTCAGAGTGGGGACCGGGAAAATTCGTTCAAGCCTCACAACGTCCGCGAACCGCGTGCGTGGATTGAGAAGCGCCACTGACGCCGGCGCGCTTGGCTTGCTAAGGCCCAACTCCTTAGCTCGGGCTGGAGTCGCCGCGTGGGCTGACAGACCAGGTGTGGAGTTCAAAATGGCGGAGAGCAACACGGACGGGGACGAGCTAGCTGAAGTCCGTTTGTCCCTCAAACACCTTACCCTTCACCTCCACCGCCACCTTGTCAGCCTGGCATTGTACAGCGACACGCGGGGTATGGACAAGGGACAAGGACAAAGCCGCCATGGTGAATGCCTCGTCCTGATATGATCTCCGCACCTTCTCCAGTCCCTGTCACCCTTGAACCGCGAAGCCATGAGTCCGATGCCGTATCTTTATGCGCTCGAGAAGCGCGAGGTCGTTCCGAAACCTAGCAATCCCGACAATCTCATAATTGAAGCATGGGCTCAAGGATATATGGTGGGCTCACTAATCATCATGGCCTTTATCACCATGGCCAACATGCGAAGGGGAGTCCTCCTCCATAAGGTGAGTACCTTTCCCGACACCGAAGTCCATTTACTGACTACTGCTGTAGCTCATTCTGCTGGAGGTACAACACGCCCCGGCCCCCGCGCTTGCAACCTTGACAACTGACTGTCGCAGCTTATCCTTGGTATATGGCAGGGCTTCTGGCTCTTCTTTCCCAAGCCCGTCTACGCATGGTGGCTATCTGTGGGCGCTATATTTCTGAACGCCTCATGGTCACTACATAATGTCATCTCATGGCTGAAGATCAAACCTTTTCTTTCGAAATCTGTCAGCTGGACTTTCATCGGTACTGTCATACTCGTACAACCGTATTGGGTCGCCGAGATCTACGCAAACTTTGCTTATTTCCACGGCAAAAACAAGATCTTCGAGCGAACAAGGCCATGGTATGCTGTCAGATGTGCAGTCTCATGCTGGTACTAACAGATCAAACAGGGAAGCGCTGTGCCGGGACCCATGGTGGATCGTGACTACTGTGGCGCTTGTCTGGACCATCAAGACTCAGTATGAGCTCACACTCCGCGAGATCTTGCGAATATCCCCCCGATTCGGCATCATGCTGTTCTCCATGGTCGTCAGCATCATCTTCATCATTTGTGACATTTGCTCTGTCACCGGCGCATTCCAGTCTAGCCTTCCCGTAGGCATCAATCCGTTCTGGAAGCTGGCTTTCGTATTCAAGTGTCTTACAGACATGGTCGTGCTAGATGACTTCAAGACGGCCTTGGACAGATTACGGGCATTCAAAATCAGCCGCATTGGGAGTTTTTGCCAGGATCCGAGCGACCGAAGTACCTGGGATACTGGCAACAGGAACCTTGTGCGTGTCTGGGAAGGCGACGCTTGCGATGGCCCCAACGATCCTTTGTCTGGAAATGGCCCCCTTCACAGCCCAGATGGTGCCCTTCTCAACATCCGCCATAACCCTTTCGGAAGCAACAGGCGGTTGAGGAAAGATGATGCGGACACACGTACGTCTACCCCTGAGTTCATTGCTCGTGATTTTGGCGACATCGAAGAGGGGCCGGAAAACCTTGTTCCCAGTAATCTGTACGGCCCCCCAGTCAGGCCTTTTCAGAATGCGCACTTTCATGAAGGAAGCAATGGATACGACAGTGGCGGTAGTAACCGGGACTCGGGTCATTTCCCGCAGGGCATGGATTACGCCCGTGCTATGAGAGAGGTTCAGCACCATGACTTTGAGCCCGCCGATGGGCGCAACAAGCGGGCGTTGTGATCGCTCTTTCTTGCCCCCTTTCTTTGTCACGAAACAATGTCCTCCGAGACATTACCGGCTGGCTGTCGTCCTTTACATCCACGGTTCCAATCACGGAAGACACATATGCTTCTGCATCTGGCTCGACGCCTGACTGCCTGAAGCGTCTAATTCGTCCAGGTCGTTGCTCATGTTTGCTGAGACATCACTGCGGCTGATGATCTTTCTTCTGCATACTTCTGCAGCATTTGACTTCTGAGATACCCTACTATTTATCTGTTATGTCTTTTTGGGCCAGCACGACTTTCATGTACTACAACCAACCCAGGTACCAATTGCTATTGTTTAATATCTTCCTGTTCATATTAGTTCCTTATCATTAGCTCGAATGTATTAACAAAAGTCCGCAATCGCCACTACTTTCCATGTTTGTCTTCATCTTGCCTCTTAAGGTTCGTTGCCTTCCTTCCGTCATTCGAAACACCTTTGCTCCTTCTCTTGACGCAGATAAGGAGTGGATCAGGAAGTGGCATGGGCACGCGCCTTCCTTTCAGTCGATGCCGCGCCAACAGAGGCCTTCTCAAGATGCCAGTCAACTCGTCTTCTTCACTTCTACGCCGGCTCAGAAAGCCCTTCACTAAGCATGTTACGCTCCAGGGACCAAACTGTGCACCCGGTAAGCACTCCTTCTATGTCGCTTGGTTGACGATCATGTTAACTGTCGCAGTAGCTGCCATCGGTAGAACCCGTCGACGGGTGCGCCATGTCGCTCGAAAAAGTATCCATAATCGGCGCCGGACACTGTGGTTGCGCACACACTATCTACCTTTTGCGTCATCAGGTTGCAGACGTTCTGCTCGCGGCGCATCCGAGCCATAGTCGCTCGCTTACAACAATCGCAAGAAGGGGATACATTGAGTCTTCCGGGACGTACGAAGGTTCTTTCGCACCACAGACTACCACGGATATCACTGAGGCGGTGCGCTTTTCCAAGACACTGTTCGTGATACTTCCGTCCTCCGGAGATGAACTTATTGTCGAAGAGCTAAGGAAGCTTAACGATGAGCTCGGGCAACACATTATCATCTTCATTTCTGGGAATTGGATCGCGCGGCGAGCCAGTCAGGTATTGCGGGCCAGATACATCGTCGAAACCGCTACAGCCCCGTATGCATGTCGTTACCCAGGTGGCATCGGTTCTATATCAGGCATCAAGCGTGTTCTTCCAGTGGCGGCACTTCCGTCGCCGATGAGCGCAGATCTCCGCGAGCACATCGGACGCTTCTTTCCGCAACCACTGGATTGGTACGATAACTGCTTCAAGCTTGGGATGGCTTCAATCACGGGAGTCATACATCCTGCCCCTATCCTCCTCAACGCCGATTGGATCGCACAAACGAACGGAGAGCTGCCTCTGTACACTCACTGCTTGACGGTGCCCAGCGTGCTGGAGATGGTCGAAAGTCTTGACCGGGACCGCAGAAGGATCGCTCAAGCTTACGGCTTCTCCGTATTCTCAACGCTGGAGCTCATGAATTTGTACTACGGCACCAACTACCACTCCCTCGAGTCGTTCGCCATGCATTCAGTGGCGCATTCTCAGATAACTGTGGGTGCTGACGGCCTGCAGTCACGCGGCGTCACACAGGACGTACCAAATGTGTTGGTCCCTTGGTACCTCTTTGGCCTACGAGCAGGAATCGATTCACGGCCTATGCGCGTACTGATCGACTTCGCTAGCGAACTCAATGGGGAAGACTACCTTACTTCTGGTCTGACTCTGGACAAACTGGGCCTGGGACATGCTTCGAAGGAGCAGATTGTCGATGTTTACACTTCGTGTACTCCTCAATCCCCTCCGAGCAAACGCACCGCTCGTAGGAATACCATTGACACCATTCCACCTGTCCCGGTTTTGGTGCGCATGCCGAACAACAGAAAGATTGCAACCCTCCTACGATGGAACGGCCCACCAGAGGAATCCCCGAAACCCGCTGTGCTCGAGGAGGAGGGCGGTGTTTAGGGCTGATCGGGCTATTGCTAGAGTTTGTCAGTCGCATCGGTGGGTTACAGTGAGGCAGTTGTGGTATGAGCAAGAGCTTCGGCGATCGTATCGGCAGTCACATCCGTAATTGATATGTTCTTCTGAATCTGACTGCCGTAGGGCTAGAATCGTCAACAAGCCCACGCGAGGTGGTAGGGCAAGTTCTGCACCGTGATTCATGCGGATGCCCTCTCCCGATAGTTGTTCCCCGCATATTCCGAAGTCACGCAGCTACACCTCCGCCGCACGTCCGATGTACTACCGATCAAAACTCAGCCCTCATTATCAACCAATAAGGTCTCAGACAATGACTCCTCACGGCTGCTGATCATCTGCAATGTAGTGAGTAGCCTCGCGTGCGCCGACCTGCATCTACTTGCTTCAGATGCTGTTTGTCGCGTGTCGGTATCACTTCTCGGCTGCATGCAGGCCCTATCACCGACTGAAGGATCAACAGTGCAGAATACCTCCAATTTCTGAATTCAAACACACCCATTATTCCTCGAGGCGGTTTGCCCCCACTCAAAACAACAGTGAGCTCAGCAATTAGCTCAATCCATCAGCCGAGCTTGAACCTCAAACCACCATCATAGCGCAAGTATCACAAAGCAGCTCTGAGGGTGTGCTGCGTGGCCGCATCGACTTACATCTGCCGTGTAATTGGCCTTACATGGTGGCGCTCTACAAGGCTCAGATAGTGATTGGAGGCGTACCGGCCAATATGCGTGACGCCTAGAGGAAGCCAAGGATCCAGAATGGTGGATGGGGGACTGCTTTTTATATTTGCATTTCCGGTCGGGTGGAGGAGGGGAGAGACAGAATGTATATATGGCAGCATGGCCCTCGATATGAGCGCCTGGATTGCTTCTGCGCGTTGGAGAACTGAGATTTGAACCACTGAATCGCTCGGTAAGTGTGACTTCCCTATCTACACAAGATCCACTTCTCCACTGACCCCATGGCACATCTGGGCGCTCTTTCCCCATACACCTAGCCGTTGGCAGCGACCCATCTGTTGTCATGCAGATACTTCCTCAGCCTTGCGATGATACTTCGCATCGACCCTAGAACTACCCTGTACCCTATTCAACCAAATTGATATCGCTTTCGTTGTTTCTTTGTCCTACGTATCCTTCAAACTGTCTAACTTATCTTTATACCTAGGAAGCTGGTCTGTCAGCAGGTCTCTCAGCACCCCGCCAAACCGCCGTCTCGTTTACCGTGGAGGAGAATTGCGCACGCCAACGATGGACTCGCACTCGAGTTATATGACACGGGACTTCCCACCCGGGACAGAGATCATGTCTAAGGACCATGATCCGAGGAGAGCTCTCATTCCTCGCCCTTCTGAGAGCCCACATGATCCCTTGAACTGGTCCATGTCATGGAAGCGTTAGTCACGGTCCATCGCTACCATACTGTGTACTTGCTGACCACACCGACGCAGTGACCGTCATGGTCAGCCAATGGATCTTCACCTGGATCTCTGTCACCGGTGCTTTGTCTATTGCCCCTATGTTTCCGCTCCTAGGCAAAGAGTTCCATCTCAACAACTCGCAATTGGCGTTTCTCACCGGTATTACTGTCATTACCCTCGGCTTTGCGAATTTCATCATCGTGCCCCTGAGCAACATCTACGGCCGACGAGCCATCAGTCTGATATTCGCGGTTTTCATCACGTTGACGTGTATCTGGCAGGCCCTGGCAACGTCTCATCGTAGCTTACTGGCTGCACGCGCAGTGAACGGCCTTGTGTGTGCGACCAGCGAGACCATCCCTGTACAAGTGATCGCAGACGTCTTCTTCCTGCATGAACGAGGGCTATGGACAGGAGTGTACTTGTAAGTCTCCATCCAGTCAGCTTCCCATAGCTCACCATCCCAGCACCGGGTACTTCCTCGGAGCCTTCCTCGGCCCCGTAATGAGCGGCTCCATCGCCGCCCACCACGGCTGGCAATCCTTCTTCTGGCTCGAAACTGGTCTCTCCGCCTTCGCCATCCTCCTCATCGCCTTCACCTTCCCCGAAACAAAGTACCACCGCGCCTCCTTCCCCTCTCCATACACCCCCAACACCTCCAACCCAACCTCGCACCCAACAACCCTCCACAGCACACCCCTCGACGAAGAAAAACCCCCCATCCAGCCCCCCCAAATCACCGCTCTCAACCCCCCACCAACCTTGGGCTCGGGCCGCCCTTCCAAGCACCAATTCACCCCCCTCCACCGCGCCGACCCGCGCTGGCGCACCTTCATAATCCGCGACACCTGGACACCCCTAAAACTCTTCTTCAACCCCATAATCCTCTGGGCCGGTCTCATGCTGGCCGGCCCCGCCGACCTCGTCCTCTTCTTCAATTTAACAGAATCCGTAATCCTCTCCGCCCCGCCCTACAACTTCACCCCCCAACAAGTCGGCTACACGAACTTCGCCTTCGCCCTCGGCGCCGTGCTGGGTCTTGCTACTGCAGGACCCTATTCAGACTGGATCGCAGCGCGTTCAACACGTCGGAATAACGGGATCCGGGAAGCCGAAATGCGGCTCCCCGCTTTACTTCCCTACATGCTGATAACCATCATCTCGCTCATCGTCGGCGGCCTCGCATACCAGTATCAGTACCCCTGGCCACATATCGTGATCTGGGGTTACGGGTTCGCCGGACTCTCTGTCACAACCGTCCCGACGATTGCGATTGCGTATGCGATTGATTGCTATAAACCGATTTCGGGGGAGATTATGGTGGTGGCGACGGTTTGTAAGAATTTTATCGGGTTTAGTTATAGTTATTGGATCTTTGATCTGGCGCATGAGAGTAAAGAGGGGTGGGTCACTCCGGTTATGGTGGTTTTTGCTTGTGTGGTCGGACCTGCGGTGTTGGCGGGGCCGTTGTGGTGGGGGGGTGGGAAGAGGTTGAGAGTTTGGACGAGGGGGAGTAGTGTGCATAGGATGGAGGAGATGATTTAGAGGGACGGAGCGAGGGAGGGAGTGAGGAGGGAGGGGAGGTATGTTGTGCGGGTTCGTGAGGTGGTAGGTAGGGGTGTTGAGAGATACTACCTATTCGAAGTTTTCTTCCTCGAGGTCCCTTTTGGAGTGAGGTGATGGTGGGTTGTATCGAAGTATTCCGGATTGGATGATTCGACAATCGAACTTCTTGAAGCAAACTGAAATATGATCCAAACGTCCTTCGACCCATAAAGATGGTGTTAGAGTCGAGGTATGGTTAGTCAAGCATGATGGCGTTGCCCAGGGGACGGCTACTGCTGAGTAGAAGGCAGTTTGTGTTTTGCGATGCGGGCGTGTGGTCTGGAAAACCCATTGCTCCCCCTTGATTGCATGGCGCACTTGTGGGGGACAAGGTGGGCCGCGAACAGAACCTCCTGTTCTGGATGGGACTGGACAATTGTGTGAAGACGTATCCAGATCCTAAATTCTGACCAGCATGCCAATATCGCTGCTCCCTGTTCCCTGGCTTGTGATTAATGATTCAAATCATTTCCACCCGAAGGGCCGAATCTTCGATCACTTCCCCAACCACGCCCTCCCCTCTTCCCTCCAAAAAACAACACTCCTCCCATTCCCACTTCCCAAAATCTTACAGCCCAATCTTTCTTCATCCCCACCACCTTGCTCCTCCTCATGACCATCAGGCCAATCTCTCCAGATCTCCACCCCATCCCACACATTCTTCTTCTTCACTATCCGCGCAACCCTCCCCGCCTGCTCCAAATCCGCAACCTCAACCAACACAACCCTCGCCCCGACCTCCTCCGCAACCGCCAGCAAACGCGAATAAAACACATCTCCTTGTTCCGTATCTCCTATTCCGGGCTTCAAGGCAGGCGGTACTAAAGCGAGTTTCGGTTCGAATCCGCGCACGGAGCGCGTTGTTGATTTCCAGAATGCCGAGGGCGAGATGTATGGAGGATTTGAGATTAAAATCTCCCAGGTTGTTGGTTGCGAGTGCGTTGTTAGTGTGTGTGCGAGAGAGTCGGGTGGGGCTGTGGAAAGGATGTTGGAGCGCAAGAACTCGATGCTGATGTGCGGTGTATCGTTTGTGAGGCGCTGCGCATTGTGTTTGGCGAGGGCGAGGGCAGAGGGCGATATATCGATGCCGAGGAGTTGGAGACGGGTGTCATTGCGCGCGGAGAGGAGTTCATGGCGGAAAAGGAGAGGAATGCAGCCTGTGCCTGTGCATAAGTCGAGTACGCGGAGGGAGCGGGGGAGGGCGCCGCATGTGAGGAGGAGATGGGTGAGGTGAGTTATTGAGGCTGCGGTTTCTTGACTGCATTCCTTATTAGATGAGAGTCTTCCATACGATGAGCAGAAGAGGAGGTCGTACCGTGGAATCAACACGCCTGGTCGACATGCAATTTCCAGATCCCCGAAGAACTCGGTACCCAGGATATATTGTAATGGCTTCCCGGAAGCGCGGTCTCGCACTAGTCTTCTCAAAATGCTGGCTTGGTGGGCCGCAGTATGGTTCCGAGTGCGATGGTCACCGAGGACGTGTTCGCGGAGCCAGCGCAGTTCGTTCTGCGCGGCCTGGAGCGTGCGGCATGGTCGAAGGAGCGACGGTAAGAGTGGATCTATCGCTTTGGCATTGCGGAGAAGGGAGGTGGACAGCCGGGGCATGGAGTTCTGGAGATGGTGGTGTTGTAGGTGAGGGTCTGAGGTTCCTCAATGACGGTCGGCAGGCTTGGCGGATCTTGCTTGAAGGCGGCACTGGTCCAACCCTTCTTCTTGAGGTATCTGTGGACGGAGCACTGCGAAATCTTGAGCCCTCGGTTGGCGTCGAACCACCGCACTATTTCGTCTTGAGACTTCCACCCTGAGCGCTTCAACTCCCTGTATAGAGCCTCGCCGTCCTCCTCACTGATCTTGCTCGGTCTGCCTAGAGTGCCACGCGGCATGGGACGTTTCGCCTCCCCATAGAGACGCAGATTTCGTTTGACCCTTTGTACAGTGCGGACGTTGATGCCTTCACATTCCGCAATGTCATTCGACGACCGTCCTTGGAGCAATTGGTCTATGATGCTCAGACGCGTCTTCTGGGATATACCCCTCGTAGAGTACACAGGGTTCGAAGGCCGAGAAGGGGACGCGGTGGAAGGAGACGCAAAGGGAAGGTCGCCCAGGTGGGCTAACCCACTGGCTTCTGGCATAACGACAAAACTAAAACAGCAAGTTATATGGCGACATCATAACAAGGTTTCGGGACTCACCCGGGCACCCCTGTAGTTTGAAATGGAACGGCGCCGGTTAGGTGGGTAAGACACTAAGCGACCGAAGTTTAGCCTTAACGACGGCAATTCCCTCGTGTCGAACAAGTAATGGTGAATCGGAGTGTATTAACGGAGGAATGGGGACGAATGCTAGTGGGTAGAGCTATGCATTTCCTGAGCATAGAAGTTCTTCCCTCATTGGTGTTTATACGGTGCAAGCTTCAGAATGTACCTCGTTCTTCGTTGCCGTCTATTCGCGGCTTGACCGATTACATCACATCCAGCGACGAGATAGGTGTTTTCAGTGGGGGACTTCGGGAGGGTTCACGCTTAAATGGATATGTTAAGACGAAATGGTGTACCCAAATATGATCTCAATCCTTTGCCTCTTGGTATATTTGCTCCCCAACTCTACATGCAATACCTTCACGAACCTAAGGATGACAAGGAATGATTGTAAGGAGACTCGGGTGCAATGTATAATGGGGTGCATACCTGTTCCTCCGATTTCAAGTGACAAAGGAAAGGTACAAGGACTCGAGAGACTCGCGGAACTAAGGGGAGGGCTATCCTTGGAACAAAGCAGCACGGCTGAGAGCATAACGCTTTGTTACAAGCATGGAGAAGTGAACAACGATGAAAAGCGTAAACGAACCCTGCATCTGTAGTGATGAGTGACAATCTGTATTTTCTCTCTTTGTCTTACATTCAACTAGTGTCTCACCTGATATCAATCTAAGTGTGTTTGGCTCTCTTGAGTTCGCGGCTGGTCTCCTGCGCCGGTGCAGACTCTGACGCAGAACGCTTCAGCCTACTTCTTCTTCGCAACAGAATCCCTGGCGCTTCGCTATTGTCGATGGTAGCTGCTCGCCGTTTAACGGGAGATGAAGCGTTGACGGGCGCTGTACTTGCAATCGAAGAACCCAGAAAGGGAGACTTGAGTGGAGGAAGGGACGTGAAAGCGTGCCAGGTTTTGGCAAGGGCTGATCGGGCTGCGACAGGGGGCTCGGCTCTCACAGGAGACTTGACTGCAGTAGACTTTGTCGGCGGATCCGAAAGTAAATACAGCCTGCGGGAAGTCAATACCTCCCATCTGGCTTATCCAACGGGGTCGAGGACGGGCTGCCACAGACCCCAGGGGACGGTCTCCCGCGCACGCCATCGCCGGAACCTGTTGACCGAACAGTGACTGATCCATTCGACATGAGCGAGGTCTTTAAAGCAGAGGAGCCTAACGATGGCGCCGACTCCCAAGAGAGGCCGCAATTTGACAACGTCCGTCGTCTTCTCGATCTACAGGATCCTGCACTCTTCGAAGCAGGTGTTGCCCAAGCAACACGGCTTTTGAAGGATATGGACGAAATCTTTGCTCAATACCCCAACAGCGAAGATGCCGCTGCATTCAAGAGTACCATAGAAAAGTCCATGCAGCAGACTGAGCGCAGACGAACCGTGGTCGGCGTGGTCGGTAACACAGGAGCTGGGAAGAGCTCAGTCATCAATGCTATGCTTGATGAGGAGCGTCTGGTGCCAACTAATTGCATGCGTGCATGTACTGCCGTAGTGACCGAGCTTTCTCGGAACACCGATCCTTCCTCACGATACCGAGCAGAGATCGAATTTATCAGCGCTGCGGAATGAGCAAAGCAAGTGGATATCCTACAAAAGGAGTTCCTTACCGAGAATGGCACGCTTTCAAGGGAGGTAAGCGACCCGAACTCGGACGCGGGCATCGGATGGGCCAAGTTCCATGCAGTGTACCCGCAGATTCTGCGAGATCTGGTCGGGGAGCGCACTGTGGAGCAACTGCTGAATGATAAGAATGTTTGGGGTGTGCTTGGTACCACGAAGAAGATCAAGGAGAGCAATCCACATCGATTCTACCGGGAGCTCCAGCAGTACGTCGACAGTAAAGAGAAGGCTACTGGCAAGGACAAGGACAAGGACAAGAAGACACCGGCAAATGAATTCTGGCCTCTGATCAAAGTCGTCAAGATCTATGCGAAGTCCCCAGCGCTAGAAACTGGTGCGGTCATTGTCGATTTGCCTGGTGTGCATGATTCGAACGCGGCTCGTTCTGCAGTGGCGCAAGGGTACATGAAGCAATGCACCGGGTTGTGGATCGTAGCCCCTATCACACGCGCAGTGGACGACAAGGCCGCCAAAACCCTCATGGGGGACTCCTTCAAGCGGCAACTCAAATACGACGGCGGGTTTTCCAATGTGACTTTCATCTGTTCCAAAACCGATGATATCTCTATCACCGAAGCAGCGGATAGCTTGGGCCTCGAGGATCGTATATCCGGTCTCTACGACCAGAAGGAAAAGCTTGAGCAAGAGGAAGATCGGCTGCACGCCAGCGTCCAGGAGTACAAGGACCTGAAAAGTGTGTACAACGAGGCATATGAGACAGCGCAGGACGACATCGATGCATGGGAGAAGCTCAAAGATCATTTCGACGAAGGCGAGACAGTGTTTGCGCCAGCAAACCGGAATGTCAAGAAATGAAAGCGAGAGGCGAAATCCAAGACCTCTCGCAAACGGCCGAGTTACTCAAACGATTCCGACGACGATTTTGTAGTCGAAGATGACGCCTCGGAGGCTCCGGATAGCGATGGTGGTTCTGACACCGAATCCGATGGAGAAGACGGGCGGCCATCAATAGAGCCACTTACCGAAGCGCAGATTGAAGCAAAGCTTGAGGAGTTGAAGGAGACGAAAAAGAACGCTCGCCGGGAAAAACTTGCCATCGGGGCGAAAATTAAAGACGTCGGACCCGAAATCCGGAAAATCAAGGCGCAGATGGGCGAGGTGAAGAGCGAGATGAGCGCCATCTGCATTGCTGGCCGTAACGAGTACTCTAAGTCGGCTATTCAGCAGGATTTCGCGGCAGGGATCAAGGAGCTCGACCAGGAGACTGCAGAAGAAGAGGACGAGGAGACTTCAACCCTGACGAGGACAAACGGGACTACGATGAGGTTGCATCCTCTTTGCCGGTGTTTTGCGTCAGCAGCAGAGGCTATCAGAAGCTTTGTGGTCGGCTGAAGAAGGACACGTCCGTTGCCGGCTTCAGCGATATCGAGGCCACGGGCATCCCGCAGCTCCAAGCCCACTGCAAGAAGTTGACTGAAGCTGGCAGAGTCCAGGCTTGCAGATCCTTTTTCCTGGCCCTTATTCAGTTCATAAACACGCTCTTCCTGTGGTCCTCCAATGACGGGAGCGGTCTGAAGCTGACCGATGAACAAAAGAGAGCGCATATCAAGTACTTGGAAAGACGCTTGTCCGAACTGGAGATGGTGAGCTCCAATTCCCATGGACACTTATATGTTGTCGATTTTCTGCAGAAACACTAACCCGTCTTGACAGGGGTTGGAAAAAGCCGCAGACACATGCATACGAAGGGCCAAGAAGGACATGCAAGAAAATATCTTCGATAGATTCCCCAGCCTCATCTCCGAGGCGATCGAAGCAGCACCCCGTACGGCAGGCGGATGGGGCGCCAATAGAGCCTTCGGCGGACTCCATTACATGACCTACAAAGCCACAGTGAGAAGAGATGGAGCGTATACTGGTAGTGCTGGCTTCAGAGACTTCAACCATGAGCTCGTAGAGCCACTCACGAAGAAACTCGCCTCAGGCTGGGAGAGAAGCTTCCAGCGTTTTCTACCCAAGACCTTCGACCTCTATGTGAAGGATTCTAGCCGCATACTTGTACTGTTCCACGATAAGGTGGAAGAGCGCGCAAGAGAGAATGGTGTCGGACTTGCCAGTCTCTCTGTCCTTCGCCAGCAGATCTACACGCAGGAACAATTGTTTGAGGACTTAAAGACTCAGCTCATCGCCTCGATGACGGAGATGCAACGAGATGCCAACAGGGAGTTCATTCCTACTCTTGTGGCTGTCATGCACACGGCCTATGACATCTGCACAGCAGAACGAGGTGAGCCTAAATTCTACTTTGCAGGGAACCCGACCCTAACACCTCACATCAGGTCCCGGTAGCTTCATGCGGATCAAGAACAGTATGACGCAGCACGTCGAGACAGTGCGTCACACCATGTTCAAAGAGGCAGCCGGAGCTGTGAAGGCTCACCTTGATAAGATGTGCAAGATTCTCCTGGAAATGATGGAGAACAAGGCTGATGAAGTCTTCATCGCTATGTGCAATGATTACCTCAAGGTTCTCGGCGTCAACGTCGAAGAGAATCACATGATTCCAAAGGAAGAGCAGGTGCTGCGTTCCGCCATCTCTGAGGCGCTAGGAACTGTCAATGAGAAGTTTCGGCGGGTCCTTGATGGAACGGTCCATTCCGAAGAGGAGGAGAATCTCAGCGATGCGAATGAGATCCAAGGCGAGACACTAGCTGACGATGCGGGAGTGAAGGAGGAAGCGACTCCCATGCCCGTCGATGGCACCTCACCGGACCCGACTGCGCCTATTAAGGATGAAGTCGACCGCGCGGACCCAGACCCAATGTCCAGTGAGCAAGAGGGCATGTTCAACCAAACGGGCGAGCGTGCTTTGTCCGATGCCCCCACCGAGCCTTTGAGCACAGCATCACCGAGGGAAAGAAAGACGGAGATGATAGTGCGATCTAGCAACTCGTCACCGTACAAGAGATCGTGCAAGCTCGAATCTGAGGATGGTGAGCTCTGAGGGAGGCTTCATTCCACGGGTGTTTCACTTTTCATTCGGATTATCTCTGGGAATTGTCCCGGGGATTCCAAATAATCATGCGTTCGTCAAGATATTGCGGCGTTTGGAAGCTTCTTTCCACGGCCGCTCTTCGTCACAGCATGATTTCCTATTTTCCATGCTGAAGCAGGGGGCCTGCACAGGAGCACAGGATCTGTACTTGCGATTTTTTCGGTCATTCCTGCTCAGAGTGGTAGTGGCATCTTTCGATCGAATCATATGGAGATACACATCTTTTCTGTTTAGGGGCTGCTGACTAGCTCCCGTCAAGAATTTTGATGCGATCTGAAAAATGGGATGGGCTGCTGTATATGTATTCTATCCATATGGGTACAGGACAGGAATGCTACATCATCAATGCTCCTGCATATCTTTGTTTCCCACTAATCCCGCTTCTCATTCCTTTTCACGCCAACTAATTCAAAGGCACCGCAATCCCTCGAACACAGATATTCTCGGCCCAGTTCCGAAAACTCGCTTTCGCCCCTGCATTTTCTTCCGCAATGCGAGAATACGACTGTAAGCTAATTACGCACCACATCGCCCTAACAACACTACAACATCTGATTGGCTAATTCAAGAGCAACATGAACCCAACGAACGTAAACATACTAGAGCCTCTATTTTAAGCCTCAAGTCTCTTGTCAACGGTCGAGTTCCGGTGAGACAGTAAGTACATATACTAGTGACTCCAATCCCTTCACAAGCACCGACCGCCCCATCCTCTCGTCCCTTCACCCTCCCAACCGAACCAGCAATCCACAGGTAAACATGAAACTCTCCCTCCTCCTCACCACCCTCCCCCCCCTCCTCACCCTCGCTTCCCCAGCCCCCGAACCCGCCGACGTCGACGGCTCCATCTCCCTCGACCCCCGCGGCGCCATCTCGCGCCCGCAATACTGTTCCATCGTCGGCGGATCCAGCAAAGTGAGCTGCCGCGCGCGATGGCGCACCACTTCCGACGTGAAACACAAGCTTCCGAGAGGGAATAGCTACAACTTCTGGTGTGTATACACGGGACAATGCATTACTGTGAACGGGGCAACGAACTGGTATGTGTGCTTCTTTCGGGAAGATGGGCGGGGAGTGGGGAGGTTTGGGGATACTACTTGTGTCGAAGCTAACGAGATTGATGTAGTGGATGGCATTATCTTCGTGATTTGGACTGCTGGGTCAATGGGCACTACACGAGCTCTCTCTGCACAAAAGGTATGTCGTGCCACGTTCGTGTTCTCGGCTTCAGGGCAAGTGACTGATGGCCACGTAGCGAGACTAGGAGGGTGCGGAGACTTCGATCTAGATGGCGAGTACAGTGCAAGGCCTTTTGGGAAGGAGTAGGAAGAGATGTGTGTGCATCATTCACGGATAGAGAGTTGTGGTCACTGGTCCAATGGGAATCTGGGGGTTGGTTGTGGTTAGGGGAGGCGGGGAGTTGTTCAGGAGCATCCTACGGATAGGAGTCCTTTGAACACCCTAGAGCTTGCCCGAAATCCTTCTTGTTCTTACCCTGTAAATTCTACCTGCTCCTGTATACTCAATTCTAAGATGGTCCTTACAGCCTGTATAGAAGAGAGGAGTGCGAAAAGGGACAAGTTGCGCGTATGACTTAGAGAAAAAGGAGAGAAACTGGTTTCATGGTGATAGATAGCATCAACACTATCAAAACCTAGATCCCTGCTCTAACAACGGGTAGAACACGTACGAAAGCGAAACACTACATGAATGCCTTGTGCTGTGGTTTTTGATCATCTGAAGGACCGCTAAGAGGTTTTGATGTCTCAAGGGCGCCCGTGAAGAGAGTGGAGGATCAGGGGGGTATAGAGAGCTTTTATAGTTGCGGAGGATAATTTAGGAAAGTGTTACAACCCCGTCTGCGATGTTTCACAGGTTGTGGTGATGGATGGCAGCATCACCTTACAATCCAAGCCTTCTCTTTTGACAAATTAAGATTAACTACTGGAACGTACAAAAACAGCATTGGGCTACACACGAATCGTTTCTTGCTGCCTCTTGGATCGTCTAGGTTTCGTTGCCATTCAGGGCAAGACTACTACCCTATGCGACAACAAACGTGTGCGGAGAAGAAGTCCCACTAGGAGGCCACGAGACAGCAACACATGAGTGGTGAGAGGTAAATTTTTTTACCATAGGGGGGATTTGTGCCAGTTTTTCAATTTTCGCAGCCAGCGAAGGTGGCGTAGAGTGGGCGAAAAGACTAGTCTGAGGTCATTTTAAACCAGAATTTATAGAGGTCTTAAGCGAAAACGAGATTGGTGATGACGGTAGTGCCAATATGATCATCATCATCATCATCATCAACGTTCTTCAAGCACGCAAATACACTACACGACCGACAACACAAGAATGCTTACACAACAACATAGGTCGCTCGTTCTAGTTTTCATAAATCATCTATACGCTATCATCCATTTTGTAAAACCCCTGGCATCATCATGCGGATTTCGACAATATTAGGCAGAGGGGAGTAGTGCCGGTACGCAGGCGGTACGAGAGAGCATATGGCCTTCTAAAGTGATTTAGTCAAGCTCTTGCCATTCCCCGTTTCTGAACTTTGCAAGGACGAGGTGTGTGCAGAGTGAGACGAAACACAAATGGCTGCTGCTTTTATGGGGGCAAGCAATTCAGTGTATGCATGCTTCACTTAGCTATAGACCTAGCGCTAGAATTTAGCACAGTACAATGGTACAACACTCCTCTAGCTCCTCCAGCTCCTTGCCCACATAACCATGCAGATACGCCTCGCCTACAAGCCAGTATTTGCCGTCGCCCGCGCTCCGAAGAACCATTGGGATTGAACCGAGCTCCCTGTGAGAAACACCGTGTAGCAGAAACACCTCATCCCCAACCTGAACGTCCCGCAGTCCCAAGCCCAAAGTGCCTTGGTCCATCTCCAACAAGCGCCTTCCCCAACATATTTCATTCGGTATGACTTTCACGACTTGCCAACCTCGGACTCGATAATAAGCCCGGATAGCGAGTTCAAAGCAGTGGACAAAGAATACGATCCAGTTACATATCCGTTCAAAGCGAAGGGGTAGGGGAAAAGACATGATTTTCATACTGACCCATGAAGTGACTTCGAAGTAAGAGAAAATACTTGGGTCATGATCGAAGTTCTCTTCGAAAAAAGAAGGCCATATTACACATGATTTGGTTGGCTGCCATGCCAAGTCATAGAACTTGCGGACATCTTGTCCCAGGCTTGAGCGCCATCTGGCGAGAGTCGCTGTCAGGAGTTGCTGGGAATATTCTCGGTCTTCGATCTCTTCTGGGAGATCAGGAGCCAAGGCGCCCACAAAGCAAATGCTCCCAATTCTCAGACCTTTTACATGGAGCTCCATTTCAAAGCAACTCGCGTAAGATTTGCATGAAGGAGCGAGGTCCTGATGTAGCGACGGCTCGGATGTGGGGCCTGTTCGCCAGTCAGGTACCCAAGATGGAAGAGTGGCATCTGTGCGTTGATACAGGCCAGCGTAACAAAGAAATACTAATCTCTTCTGGTCGACGATGATGTGGCGAGCTGTGTCGATGAATAGCTGTCCGGGTGAGATATCGTAATTGACATTGAACTCGCTTCCATCCGCGGCGAGCCCTACAAATGCAAAGACGTGATCTCTTGGATTGGTAGCCTGGGTACCGCGATGGCTGACAAGCAGGGATGCCATGTTCTCCCGTCCGGCTCGTGCACGAGACTCTTGAAGTTGTTCCAGCCGATATGTGCCTGAAAACTGATCCTCAGACCATATTGCTCCTTCAAACTTGTTCTCTTCCATGAACCTATAGGCTTCGCAAAGCTCATGCCACGAAAGAGCCCAATTGCCACAGAGAACCACCGCGTCCCTGGCTAGAGCTATCTCCTGAATAATCCACACTCGACGGAACCAAGGATTGTAGAGCAGATCTTGAAGAGCCCATAACATAATCCCTCTGTCCACTAGATCGGGTAGCCCAAGCTCTTTCAAAATCCGAGGACTTGAGTTGATGTCTTTCCATGTCGCGCCGCCTTGGAGAACAGTCTCCACGTTCTCTTTGATTTTCAGCAGGCGTGGAACCACCTCGCCAATCTTCCCTTCAACCCCATCCGAGAAGCCAAGGAAGACGATGACTCGACTTGCATTCTTGTAAATATCGGTCATCATACTCACCTGCCAGCTCTTTTCGCTTGTATCAGCTTGATTGATGCAAATCGAGTCCGCCCATAGCAGCGTATCGAAACCGTCGCGCAAAAGCGCACTCAATGCGTACAAAAGATTCTGCGGAACATACAAAATCTGCTCTTCCTGGCTATCTCCTTCGAAACATCGGAGCGCCCAGAGCTCGTTCGGGTTACCCCAGCAGTATGAAAGTGCTTCGTAACGTGGGGTATCGGTAGCATTCAGAGAGATTGGTTGGATGCGGATACTGCCGTCCGGTAACAGAGAGAATACACGGATACGTTTTGACTCTGGATCTCCAAGCGATTGGTATCTGTAAGTCTGTAATTGATGTTTTGCGATTGTCTCGGGGCTTGTAGCGAACTGCTCTTTAAGTTGTTGACGTAACCTCAGTGTTCGAAATCGCGAAATGCCAGAATGGGCATCGTACAGCAAAGCCCGACCAAAGATGAGTGCTAATGCGAGCAGGATAAGGTAGAGGGCCACAAGAAAGTAAAGCGGGAGTGACTCGCGCATTGTATATACTCAACAGGCCCGCAGGGCGGCTCTCATTTCCCTGTTATGGACGTCCAGTACTGCTGCGTGCGTAGTACGGTAGGTAGTTCAAATCGCAGGACTCTGGATGCGTTGAGAGACCATGTGAGATGTGGGGCTGGAGGCTGTACATACTGGAGCATGTGAGGCTGTGTAGGGCCGCTCCTACCGTAAGCGTGATTGTGGCGTCGGACGTCATCGTGTGCCTTGAAATGCTTCCAAAACCTCTCAAATATCTCGGTAGATAGGATTTTGTCACTCCAGAAAGTGCACATATTCGTAGCTGCACTTGGTAATAATGCGAACAGTATGCACACTTGCACCAACTACGATCTCCATCGTCTCCAAAACTTCCAACCGCCTTCCTTCTCCCCACCATCCCCAACCCTCCCAAACCTCTCCCTCTTCGCGTTCTTCCGCCTCCCGACCCAGCCGAACCATATAATCAACCCCGCAGCCATAAACCCAAGCACTGCCAAGCTCTGCAAGGGCTCTGCAAACACGGCCCTCGACAACAGAAACAAGCTCACACAGCAGAAGATGATGGGCGTAGTAATCCACGTCCGATACGGCCGCTCGAGCTCCGGTTCCTTGACGCGCAGGATGATCAACCCCAGAACGGCAAGGAAGTAGAACACATAGCCCGCTACACCGTAGAATGTGACCAGCGTGTCGAAGGAGCCGATGAGTATGTAGACGCCTGTGAGCGCGGCGTTCAGCCCCATGGCTGAGATGGGGGTGAAGAAGAATCCGGCGTCGGGGTCGGCGAACCAGTCAACCATTTTCCGCTTGAAGGCCGATTTGCTGGATAGGTTGGCGTTCAGCGTGTGGAGGCGGATGGCGCGGTGTGACTTTCCGAAGCCAATGTTGCCGAAGAAGGAGGGGAGATAGCCTTCTTTGCCAGCGGCGTATACGAGACGTCCAGATGTGAAGGTTGTTGCGTTGAGGGCGCCAAAGCAAGACCCCGAGACGAACAGGGCAAGGACTAGTGATCCAATGGGGCCAAAAACTTGAGAGCCGAACGCCACCGCGACTGTATTAGAAGATTCGATGACGGAGGTGGGAAGGACGAGGAAGTAGGCGACGTTGGCGAGCAGATAGCTGACGATGACCAGAGGCAACGAGGTATGCAGAACTCGCGGCAAATCTCGAGCGGGATTCTTGAACTCGGCGGTGACATAGTTGACGTTGTCCCAGCCGTCAAAGGCCCAGAGACCGGCGTACAGGGCCACCGCCCAGTTGCTGATGCTCGTGCTGGTGCCTTCGAACCACCCCTGCGTCTTCCAGTCGTCGCTTGCTTTGCCTTTGTATGATAGTCCCGTCGCCGCGACTACAATGCCGATTATGGCGACACCCAGGAGGGCTATGAACTTCATAAACATGAAGATATCAGCTGAAGTTGTGCCCAGCTTCGTCGATATGCAGTTGAGAATCGTGACAATAACAAGGCCAGCGAAGGCCACGCCTTTCTCGATCCAGTGGCTGGCAGCCATAGCTTCAGCGCCGATAACAGCGCGTACGACATACTCTCCGAAGATAATCGCGATGATGGCAGCCGAGCCGGGCTTCAGCACGCAGACTGCGCACCAGGTGAAGAGGAATCCGGCCCATTCGCCATAGATCTTAGACAGGTAGACCTGTGCGCCTCCATTCAGCGGTATGGCGCCTCCCAGTTCTGCGTAGCTCGCCGCACCCGTCCAGGCCAGCACTCCAGCTACCACCCACACGATCAAAGACGCCCCAGGGGACCCAGCGTTTCTGTTCACCTGCGAGGGCGAAGAGAAGATGCCGCTCCCAATGATGAGCCCCACCACCAGCGACAGCCCATTCAGCGTCGTCAACGTCTTGTTCTTCTCCAATTGACCCCCATTGAGCGCATTCGTAGGGTCAAGCGCAGCGGTGGAAGGAGCCCCCAAGGCTGTATATCCGTGGGCCGTACTCGACAGTGGGAACAGATTCGGCGCAAAATCAAACGCGGAGGAGACACTGTACGAGCGGTTATGTCGTGGGCGGCCATCGTCGCCATGACCGGCAGGGTTCAAAGCGGAGAGGGGATCCTCATCGTCAAAGGAAAGTCGTCTTGACGAGGGCGTGCCTGACTCGGAGGATTGTGAGGATCTTGGTGATTGCGGCGTGGACGAGGCCAACGAGGCCAGCTCGAGGGAATCGCGCGCGCGCGGTGGTACATTGATATAGCGGCCGGCGGCCATGTCGCGGGAAGAGGCTACCTAGAGTTCCACAGGTGGAGCGCCATGGGCGGGATAAGGATGCAAACTTGACTCGAATTGGCCACAGTAGAGGTGCGAGGAGACAATACTTTGGGTTCGTTATTGTATTGTTGGAGGCCGAGATAGCAGCTGTATAGGCGCTGGACCTATGTTGTATATTCAAGGTCGGAGGTTAGCCAGGCGGTGAGTGATGCTTGTACATTACGGCTAGTTCTATTCATTAATCAGCAATTTTTCGGAAGCAGAGAACAGCCCGTAGCGGCACATATTCGCCTTGGTCGAAGGCTTCATACTCGCACAATAGCAATTACAAGTTCTAGGTAAGTACTACTTGTGTCATTGATCCATCAATTATGGAGGTGCCCGACGGTGGGTCAACTCAAGTGCTGGTGGTATGGTGTAAGATACGGCCCAAAGAGGGATAGCTCCTTCAGTAGCGCGACATCGAGAACGTGACTTCGCGACGACCTCCAAAACTTTAGAAGTCTCCCACCACATACAACTGCAACGTACCTGCGACGCGTATGTCCCGCTCATGGTGATGCAGCGCCTCAGCCTGCACCGTGTTCGGGGGCAGCAATTCCACGCCGCGGCCCGGCCAATTTGGTTGCGGCATAATATCGCTCCGATCAAGATCCGTCATATCTCTACAGTTAGCCCTCAACAAGTCACCGGCGATATCAAATATCCTGCACTCGGCGCGAAATGGCGGCAAGATGATATCAGCTTCCCTGCAATTGACGCGAAATGGCAGCGTCGATGGAGAGAAAGAGATGCGCCCTCACCAAATACCGTGCTTCCTGGCAAGGACACTGAATCGACTTCGAAATATGTCCTCCCTATGTTCCCATACCCATCAGGAACATTACATCTGGGTCATCTCCGTGTCTACACCATCTCTGATGTGTTAGCACGCTTTCATCAGATGCGAGGACATCAAGTGATCCACCCAATTGGTTGGGATGCCTTTGGGCTACCAGCAGAAAATGCTGCCATGGAACGAGGCATCCACCCCGGGGACTGGACTAGGCAGAACATTCGCGCCATGAAAGACCAGATGCAAGTCATGGGCGGCAGATGGGACTGGGAAAGGGTTGGTACGCCGACGGTAGTCTGCTCAGATCACTTCAATTCTGACAGCTTTGCTTAGGAGATAGCGACATGTGACCCCGAGTTCTACAAGCACACACAGGATATCTTCCTCATGCTGCATGAACGGGGATTGGTATATCAAGCGGAATCGCTTGTCAATTATGATCCCATAGACCGCACTGTCCTCGCCAACGAACAGGTTGATGCGAATGGCTGTTCGTGGAGATCTGGTGCCAAGGTCGAGAAGAAGATGCTGAAGCAGTGGTTTCTCGGGATTCGAGAATTCAAGGAGCAACTCCTGGACGATTTGGACCAACTCTCTGGTCATTGGCCCGAAAGAGTACTTGCGATGCAACGGAATTGGCTCGGCCGGTCCGAAGGTACTCAGCTCTGGTTCGATGTATCATCTCGCGAGCACCAATTCGAGCCCATCGATGTATTCACCACGAGGGCTGATACGCTTTTCGGGGTGCAGTACATTGCCTTGTCTCTCAGCCACCATATCGTCAGGAAGATAGCCGAAAAGGATTCTGCGTTGCAGAAGTTCATTCAGGAAGCTGAACACTTACCACCGGACTCCAAGGCGGGCTACTTGCTTCAGGGTGTCACTGCGACTAATCCTCTTTCTGAGGTAGAAGGCAGCACTGGACATCTTCCTATCTACGTGGCTCCCTACGTTCTGGCCGACTACGGATCGGGTGCTGTCATGGGCGTCCCCGGCCATGATTCTCGCGACCATGCCTTCTGGAGGACGAATGCCGGAAACGAACCTATTCGCCAGGTCGTGTTTAAGTCGCCATCTCCTTCACGAACGATCGCAGGCAATGATGGAAGTGACGCGCCTTTGTCCGGTAAGGGCTTCGTTGCCTCAGATATCCCTGGTTATACCAGGATGACCTCAGAGGAGGCGGTGGACACCATTGTCAAGCATCTGGAGGGCACTGGCGCAAAGAAAACCACCACCTGGCGCCTGCGCGACTGGCTGATCAGTCGCCAACGATACTGGGGCACACCGATCCCCATCATCCACTGTTCGTCCTGCGGGCCCGTCCGCGTCCCCCGATCCTATCTCCCAGTCCGGCTCCCCGATCTCCCAGACTCCTACTTCTCGCAAAACGCGGGCAATCCCCTAGAAACGCACCCGACATGGAAACATACAACATGTCCTTCGTGCGGATCCGCCGCCACAAGAGAAACAGACACGATGGACACCTTCATGGATTCCTCGTGGTACTTTTTCCGTTTTCTGAGCCCGAATCAGTGTGACCAACCCGTCAGACCGGAGGACGCGGACAGAAATATGCCCGTCGACCTCTACATCGGCGGTGTCGAACACGCCATATTGCACCTCCTCTATGCACGCTTCATTTCCAAGTTCCTTTCCACCACACCCTTATGGCCCGCAGGAAAGTCCGTGAGCGGTGAGCCGTTCAAGCGTCTAATAACCCAAGGCATGGTCCACGGAAAAACCTACACAGACCCCCTAACTGGGCGCTTCTTAAAGCCTTCAGAAGTCGACCTAACCAACCCATCCGCACCAATCATCATCGCCACCGGCCAAACCCCCAAAACCAGCTTCGAGAAAATGTCAAAGAGCAAATACAATGGCGTCGACCCCGGAACAACAATCGCAACCTACGGCGCCGACGTAACACGCGCCCACATGCTCTTCCAAGCCCCGGTCGAAGACGTGCTAGAATGGGACGAGGCGAAGATCAAAGGCGCCCAGCGCTGGCTTACCCGCGTGCTGAAAACGAGTAGTTATCTGGCTTCGCAAATACCTCCCGAACACGTGGACCCCGCGTGGGCGAACAAACCTCTCACATCCATGCTCGCCACCCTCCACGCCCGCGGGCTCTTCAGAGTGCCCCACGCAACCAAGCGCAATCCGCCAAATGATACACAACTTCTAGCCGCGCTGCACGAAGGCCTTCCCGACGTAATCCTCAACCTCTTGCAAGAAACCCAGGAAACAATCACCCGCGTCACGTCCTCCTACGCAGACACAATCTCCCTCAATACCATCGTCAGCGACCTGATGAAGCTCACACACAGCATCTACGTGGCCCCCGATAAATACATCAGCACGCATCCGAGCACAAAAGAAGCCGAATACATCAACTCGCCCCTCCCAGCATACATCAAATACCTCGCGCAGATCGATGTACTTCGTATGCTCGCGCCCATTGCGCCCGCAACAGCGGAAGAAGGCTGGTCGTTACTCCGCCGCCCGCAGCCCCAATCCAACACACACAAGCAGCCGTCCGCACAACCCACACCACCTATTCCTTCAATCTTCACCCTCGGCTTCCCTACCCCGCAACCCTCGCTCCTCCCGCACCTAACCCGCTCCCCCACGTGCGTCTTCTCCGTCGACGGAAAACGCAAATTCGAAGTCCGGATCCCTGCGATCCCGGAAGAAGAACGCGAGAATAAACGGTATATCCTCGAGCAGCTAGCCGCGACGGATGAAGGCGCGGACTGGTTGGCGTTTGGGCACGGCAAGGTTTGGAAGATTAGAGCACCGCAAGCACCGGATGTGGCGGTAGAGGGGGAGGTTGAACAGGAGGGGTTCGAGGGGATGCTGCCTAGGGGGTGGAAGGTGGTTGTGGCCCAGGGGGGGATGATGGTGAATTTGGTTAGTCCGAAGGTGATGAAGGGGAAGAAGGGGGTGGGGAAGGTGGGGAGGAAGTGAAGAGGGGAGGGGATGGGAGATGTGTGTGGTTGTTGTAAGATAACTGTATATATGGATATAGATATAAAGTCGCTGCGCACGTACGGATGGGCGTGGAGTTCTCCTCTACGCTCGTGCGCTTCTGTCTTCCTGGCATTCATCAAGACTGTTTCTCCCGGAACCCTAGCGCACAAAGCTCCAAGGGCTGGTCTCTAGATCCCCAAACTGGCGGTATAAGTAAGGTTGGGGGTAGAGGCGTTCTAGAGCAGTCCCGTCATGGTTCCACCCGTTCCACGGGACTCCATTCTCTCCCATGGCTACAAACACAACGAGGGACCCTACACCAATGCATGAGCTCCCCGAGCCATGTTTCTCCGTCAGCACGATCAATAACCACATGGAACCGAAGATGCTAACTTAGGATTATGCTTTCCTCCGCTTCCATGTCCTCCTAACCCCCATCATCACGCAAACTTCAACCTTCAATTTTGCAAACTCAGCCACATCCGTCATACCTTCTCCGCACATATTTTACAGTCTATACGGCATGCTCTATTTTGTCTCCTACATACTTCTGCAGACATATGGAGTAAGTAAGATAACGCAATAAGAATATAGTATAACTAGAAACTTTTGAAAACAAGAAAGAAAGAATGTGTTGATATCCGAGACTGAGACGATATTGTACGAATCGATTCAAAGTACCATAGATAAGAGCCGGTTTCACGCCCAGTGAATTCCTGACGGTCCTTGTGAACATTCAGATAGGAAAACGTCGGCGTTAAGTGCTAGGATGTGGGGGTGAAGAAGACGAGCAGGGAAGTAAAGACGGATTCGCCAGCAAGCACTCTTGAAGCCCTGCACAAGTCGTAGCTTCTACATATAGTGGTAACATCACATCACATCACATTCAAATCAATGCACAGATCAAATCTAAAGTGGGTAAATCCCAGTGCTCATCTCATTGCTATCTACCACCCACTACCACCATCACCACCCCCAACCCACCCGAGCACTCAAGATACGAGCCATGACAAAGCTCCCTGATCCCCAGTTCCCAAGAATCGAAGTTATAGTATGTGATAAAAAAAAGTGGAGAGTTTCGCTGAGTGTGAGGAGAGGAAAAATTGAGCAAGCCAAACCAAAAGGGACAAAGCAAAAAAACCCCACAAGACAAGAAACACCCTCACTCATACACTCCGATATGTTGAAAAAGCAAACTTACTCCCAAACCCAATGCAGCATGCAAGATCGACCCTGGATACGATGTTTCTGATGATTCCGACCAATGCTCCTTATGACAAAAACGGAGGTATAGAAAGTAGTATGTGAGGTGTAGAGCGGAGATAGAAGAGGAGCAAAAATGGAACAAACAAAACATCATGCCAGGGTGTAAAATGCCGAGGTCAAAAGTGTCCGAGGTGTGTGAGAGAGTACAAAGAAGAGAAGTGGTATCTCTAAAGCTACAGGCTTCAACCGTAGAATAAAGTTTTTTTAAAAAGGTATACGAGGTATTGGCTTGCTCAAAAGGGAAAAGGGGAGGAACAGGGGATCAAGAAGCTGTCATGGCCACAAGTGGAGGTCACTCCCAACCTCCAACCCACTCTAGATCGCCGATGTCGTCATCGACCACCACAGGCTCGTGGTGTTGGCGCCAATCTTTCAAATTCCAGGGGCTCTTCTTCTCAAAGAAGACGCCACTATCCGGGTGGCCCGGTCCCCAGTTCAGAGGCCGCCGCCAGCTCGACGTCCTACGCTTGCGCGTGGAGATGGGCGTGGACTGGTTGTGCTTTGGTGTTTTGACAGGTCTCTGTGGTGTCTCTGGGGTGTACGTATGTGCAGTCTGCGGGGCCCGTCGACGGTCGCCGAGCGCAGCCCATTTGTCCATGAGGGAGCGTTTCGGAGGGGGCGAATATGTCTTGGGTGCCGACACGTGGTCTTCGAAGATGAAGCCCGTGTGCTGGCTGACATGGTCGTCTCCACGGCGGTTGGCAGGCGAGGGAGTGCGACGGTTGTTGACCATGGCGGGATTCTTCATCTCCGTCAAGCCAGCACGGGGAGTGGACACGCCAGAGCCCGCCTCCGAGGGCATCTCCTTCTTGCAAGTATCGAACGGGAGGTAGCTGTTCTCTGTCTCCGAGGACGCCATCTCCTCTTCCTCGTCCCAGAGGTCGCTCCAGCTCTTGGAAAAGTTGTCACGCTTCTTGCCGAAGAACGACGCCATGCTGTGCATGGGCCGGGCGGGCTTGACGGGAAGCGAGCCAGAGATGGCAACGGGACGGGAGCGGGTAATGTTGATAGCGCTCGATGGCGAGGCCGTGGACTCGAACGAGAGACCCAAGCCAGAGTCAACGAAGGAAACGGTCGAGGCCGTCGCCGGCTTGACATCGTACCAAGAGCGTCCCGCAGTGAGGTAGTCGTCCGTGAACATGTCGGGCTCCGGGATAACGGAGAGCTGGCGAACAGGCGGGGGCGGGGACATGGCCAGAGCCTTTGCCCACGGGAAGGAGCCACCTTGGTCCAGCTGGGGAGTGGAGACGGAAGGCGTGCGGAGAGGCTCGCGGTTTGCGGAGGGGACGACGGTCTCGTGCTGATCGGTGCAGAACTCATCGAGCGACTCGTCTTCGGTGGTGAAGCAGGCAGCGCGCTCGAGCGCATCCTTGACGAGGAGCAGGTCGCGCTTCTCAGGATCGATGGCAAGGCAGTACCTCAGGACCTCAAACGTGTCTTGGGTCATGTTGGGGAAGACATCGAACAGCGACTCGCGGTTGAGCGCGAAGTCGGCGAAGAGAGGGTCCGAAGCATTGGGCACGGCAAATGGATTGCGCGAGAAGAGCACGTTGAGCAGGCAGACGCCAATGGCCCAGATGTCTGCCTTGGCCGTCGAGTAGCCGAAGTTGCTAGGATCGTACTGTTCTGGAGCCATGTAGCGGTCGCTGCCGACAGCGACCTCATAGGACCAGACATCGGTGGTCGCGAGACCAAAGTCGCCAAGCTTCATGGCGCCCGACTGGGTGAGGAAGATGTTCTCAGGCTTGATGTCGCGGTGATAGACGCCGCGCGAGTGGATAAAGCTGACGGCGTCAACGAGCTGGAGCATGAAGTCACGGACATGCTCCGTCTCCAAGGGGCCCCTGCCGACACGGATAGCCTCGTAGAGGTCGCCATTGGAGCAGAACTCGATGACCAGGTAGACGTGGTTGGCCGTCTCAAACGAGTCGAGGAGGTTGACGACGTTGGGGTGCGAGTAGATGCGGTTGTGGATGGCGAGCTCCTCGGAGCGCTCGTCGACGCCGATGACCGACGAGCTCGAATTGGCGGCCGACGACTTTGTGATTACTTTGATGGCGACGATTTCCCCAGTGGTGAGGTCCTCGGCCTTGAAGACCATGCCGAACGAGCCATGGTTGAGTGGAGAGATGGTCTTATACCGTCCATGGAGCACTACACCTTCGTGAAGCTGGTTGCGCATGCACTCCATGGATATTGGTCGTGGACGGTAACGGGACAGGTGACCAAGGGGGTACTCTAGGCAACCCGATGGAACCACGGTGACGCTCGAACAAACAGACGCGGATGAAGAACCGGCAGAAAGACAAAGGATGACAGCCGTCAACCCAAGGTGCGATGATCTATGACACTTTTAGGTGACGACAGAACTCCGAAGATAGGGATATCCGATGTGATGGTTGTGTGGCCGAGATGAAAAGAGGGAACGAAATAATGTCGTCAATGGTAACAGGCTGCAGGCTGCAGTGATGGGACCGAGCGAATGAAAAGAGTCCGGATGATATGCACAATGGGGTGGTCCGCGACTTTGTAAACGACAAGGAAAGGATCAAGAGAGCGTGATGACCATGTGAGGAATTAGTTTGTATCGATAGCCCGAGTCAACGAGCGATGGTTTGGTGATGGACGGGCCGAAGAGAAGGAACGGGGCGGTCGTCGAGGTCCTGGACGTCCTGGAATAAACACGGGAGGAGAATCGCTGCGTAGAGGAAGGAAGAGAGAGTCGTAACACGTGGAGCAGATGGAGTGAGGGATAGAGGCGGGCTATCCGAGGTTCGGTGGTAGTGAGTCAGAGGCAGGGGCTGACAGGAGTTGACAGGTAGACTGTAGCGGCTCCGAGGACAAATCGATGGCTACGAGTGGAGTCTGGATTGGCGGTTGACCGAATGGAGCATCAAATAGGTATCCACGAAGCTTTGCACAGGAAGCTGGTCCGAGTCTGGTGTGTATGTTGGTGGCCTAATGCATCGACTGCGAGAGCGGTGTTGGCGGTATGGACATCAATGCGTGGCGACGGAGCAGGCGGGTAGGGTGAGCGTGGAGGTCGACGTCGAGCTGAGCGCTGGTTGGGAGAAGCTTGGAGGAAGAGAGTTGAGGAGTGGGATGAGGACAGCTGGAGGGGACAGCTGGTTGGGGTCTCGTCAGAGTAGGCAGTCGACTTGGAAGGGTGTGGTTGCTAGCGGCAACGACGACGGTCCTCGAGGAATGCGTGAGCTGAGAGGGCGGAGCGGAGGGCGGAAGGGAGGACGGAGGAAGGAGAAACTGGAGGGGATATGGAGAGCAGCGACGAAGACAGGTGGAGGTTGAGATGGAGGATTTCAGGGTCAAGACATGAGGGGAAGCGACTCTCGGGGTGTTGTTAAGGGTGCAGGGACAAGAGGGAAGGGGGGCGGTGGGTCCCGCGATGAGTTATGGGCAGCGGCGACTGCTGGGGCGGGCAGCCAATGAGGACGCGCCGAGAGCTGCTAGCCCGATGCGGCGCTAGCGTGGCCATGGGCAGAATGGCGCTAGTCTTTTTGCAGGCGTGGCTTGCATCATCCAAGTCTCGGCTTGTGCGCCAGCCGCTTCGAGATTCGCGCGCTGCGACCTTGTCGACGTTGCACAGCCTGTTGCGTGCATGGCAGCGCATGGGAGATGGCTGCATGATTGCCCGAGTCCGCTGTTGGGGGGAGAGAGGATTCGCGCACCTTCGAGACGGGGACGGATGTTGCCTCTGCCCGCGATCTCGGAATGGCGGCATTCTCCAGCATCTCCACACAATGATTCACCGCGATTCTCCAATCTTGCGCCATCGATGAGCCATGTGCCCTCACTGAGCCTCTGCTTGCCGTTATCGAGCTCGGCCGGGCTCAGGCCTTCCAAGGCGGTGCTCTCCAAATGACGAAAAGCGCCGGCCCTGGGCTCTGCTGAAACTGGGAGTCAGCGCCCTCTGTTCAAGCTGGGAAGTGCCCGCTGCTGGGATCGCCGCCTCCATCAGACAACGTCAGCCGGTCCTCTGCTTTGTCCGGGGCGGGCGAATCAGCGCCCGCGAGACGTCGCACGTCAACTGTCGGCGCCAGGTGGCCAGACGGAGCGCCACAAAGCACGCACACGGAAAACAGGATGTGGTCAGGAACACCCGCAAGAACTGCAAGCCTTTCCACGGCCTTCGATGGACGCGTTGCGTGTCTCCTGACGGGCTCGGGGAGTATCGCTCTCTGGATGCGGGGTCCCACACGACACCTCCCTCCCCACAGATACGGCTGTGTCGGCGCAGGGGACCTGGGACTTAGCCGTGGCCCGTTTTAGCCACGACAAGCGTTTCAGTTGGCTCTCTACACAACACAACACAGCGCCGACCACACGACTGACGTCTGACGGGCCTCATGCCATAGAGAGACTGCACTTCGTGGCTGCGCACCACTGGCTACACCCGCCGAAGACACAGAGCACCGAGCAGCCTCGCCCAGCAGTCTTTGTACACGTCGAGGGCAGCGTAGAGCTCAGAGGTACCAGGTACACGAGGCTTCTGCAGCATTCCTCCTAGCGTTCCAGTCTCCTGCAGCCTGCATCATCCGAATGCACTCGTCCCGCCCCCGTCCACTCGTCGTCCCTGGATCCCCAGGCGGTGAGGACAACAGCGCATCTCTTTTTCGGCCTGCGCGTTGTAATTCGTGCGAGCCCTGCACCCCCGAGTGGGCCTCCGGAAGCGCATCCGATGCGGACATGCAGCCCTGGCGGCTTTGTATTGTGTACATCGACTATCTCCAAGTAACTACTATCTCCAGCTGAGTACCGTGTTGTCCCTATCTACTGGCGGCTATCAGCGTCCCAATATCTACCACACCACCAACACCTTCTCACTGCCCTCCAATTCCCCACCACTATCACAGAAACATAGACCAACAAAAACCGTTATTGCGTCTCCTGACCGCCATGTTGATGTTTGCGTGCGCTTAGGACTTCTGGTTGGTGCATGCTTGCCGCGTAGTGATATCAAAAGGGCAGAAAATCTTGACCGCCCCTCACCGCCCTCTCATCCCCCACCACACCTCACAGACAAACCACACACCATGGCGCCCCAACCAGTCGACCGCCAACGCTGGGACGAGATCGAGCTCGTCGTCCTCGACATCGGTAACACCTCCCCCCTCTCAGCACCGCGCCATGGCGTGAACCACCTCGATGCAAGCGGCCTGCTGTGTACAGGAGTAAACAGCTCTAAAGCAGGCTTGTGCAGCGTAGAATGGGCCCAGGCCGACCAACTGCTACCCCAGGATTTGGTTGCGCCACAGCTCGAGTGCTTCCCACTTCCCCGCCTCCATGTCTTGCTCGCCCTCCTAGCCCGTATCGGCGTTGCACAAACACTGGCTGACCACCCTCACAGAGGGCACCATCTCCAGCATCTCCTTCGTCAAAGACGTCCTGGTGAGCTGCTCCCCTTCAACGCCTAGCCCTCCGACGTCGCCGTGCCTGCCGTCTCCCCGCAATCGGCTCCCGTGTGATCACCACGCTCCCTTCCCCCATCCAGCAGCGTCGAGACGTCGACTCGCAGCGCCCGCCTCGCCTATCTCCGCCACTCCATTTCCTCCGAGCCCATTCGGGCCTATTGGCGTTGTCGTGAACCCTCCTGCCGTATCACTCGGCCTCTCTCCCAGCCCTCCTCCGTCACGCGCACAAGCACGCCGCGTCGAACGGGCCTTTTCCAAGCACGCCAGAACTCACCAGCCTCGCAGTACCCTTACGCCCTCAACGAGCTCACACGACTCGCACGCGACTCATGGGACGATGCCGCAACCCAGGACCTCATCCAAGCCTTTCCCGCTGAGACCAGGACCGATGCCGACACCCTGATTGCTCACGTGCAGGAGCTCACGGCAAAGGACATCAAGGCGGTCTATCTGAAGCAGCTGCAGGGTACGTCTTGTCCTTGTCCCTTGCCTTACTGCCTCTTGTATACACTGTATCAGAGGTGCCCGCCTTGTGGTACTATCAGTTTCAGACTGTATACATGCCTCAGCCCTTGTTCTGCTACACATTCCCTTCCTATATCAGCCTTCTCCCTCCCTTCTGTTTCATCCTCCATACTTCCAATCTACACGTAATCAGCACATCATCACACTATCTGGCATTCTCCACCTCACTATCTCCTTCCCCGCCATGAGCGATCTTTCCCTCTTTGCTCCGTTTCATAAACACCACTATCACAGCCCCTCACCATCTCGATCTCCTCTCCTAGCGCTATCTCATTCCTAATCTCCATCATCCCACTATCTACACACCTCACCATCCAAACCCCCTCATCGCAGATCTCCTCTTCCCCCAATCTACCCATCCCAACAACTCCCCCTCCTTCCCCACCCATGCACTGTCGACCCTCACTACCCTCACACTAACTCCCCCAGGCCACCTCTGGCAAACCGGCTACACATCCGGCCGCCTCCTAACCCCCCTCTTCCCCGACGTCCTCCCCGTGCTACGCCACTGGCACTCTTCCAAATTAAAAACCCTCGCCATCTTCTCCTCCGGCAGTATCCACGCCCAACGCCAGTTCTTCAGTTACGTGAAAGATGGCGCCCAGACTGTAGATCTGAAACCGTTGTTCAAGGAGCACTTTGATACCGTCACTGCGGGGCCGAAGAATGAGGTGGAGAGTTATGTGAGGATTTGTGAGAGGCTTGGGTTTGGGGAGGGGGGGAAGAGGGGAAAGGTGGCGTTTTTGACGGATAATGTTAGGGGTGAGTTTGTTCCTTTTTTCTTTATTCTTTGGTTTTAGGGAGGGTTGATGTGCAGAGGAATGGTTGGCTAATGATGAGTGATAGAAGCTGAAGCTGCGGACCAAGCGGGTATCTACGCTATCCTGGTTGAGAGGCCTGGGAATGCGGAATTGACAATGGAGGATCGGGAGAAGTTTCCTGTGATTCGGAGTTTGGAGGAGGTGGCGGCGCTGGGGTAGGTATGGAAGTGCTAAACAACATGTCGAGGGAAGCAAATGCGAATACCAAGTGCATGAGTGAGTCTCTTTGTACCTTGTCGATTCTATCAGCACGATGCAGTTGGAATCTATGCATCCTTTCTTGCTCCTCTTGTTCATCATTCGAGAGAAGAACGCCGCCAGGGTATCTCTCCTCCGTTCCCAACCCGAACCCATAAACCCGAACCCCAAAACACCCAAAGAAAACCGGAGGTAGTCCAAACCGGAGGTACTCCAAGCCTCTACAACACCCCTCCTCCCAAAGCCGCAGGAGTACTAGCCCCGCTCGCTCCCTTACTCTTCCTCCTCTTCTTCCCCTCCCTCCTAGCACTTCCACCCGCACTTCCCCCCGCACTCCCCTTCCCACCCCCCAACCCCACAATCTTGGTATCCAAACTCAACGGCTTGATCCCCGGCACCGCCGCCTTCTTCCCCCCTATACCTCCCACACCTACACCCACAGTCCTAGCATTCATCATCTCCTGCTCCCTTGCAGCCGCATGCGCCATCGCTTCCGCAGTCGCCGCCGCCGCTTTATTCCTCGCTTTAACTTGTTCGGCCGTCGAGGAGAAAACCAGCGCGCCTGGCTCGCCTTTTAATGGGTTTTCGTCTGCGAATTCGTCGCCGTAGCGGTCTGTGAGGGTGAAGGAGGAGAGGAGGAGGGATTCGTTGAAGGGGGTTGCGGTTGTGTCGTCTGTGGTTGTTGTTTGGGGTTGGGGGTGGAGTTGAGAGTCGGCCGTGGGTGAGGGGGCGCGGGAGGTGGTTGTTGAGTTATTGGTTGTTGTTGTTGTGGGGTTTAGGGTGGATTTTGAGGGGAGGTTTGGGGGGAGGTAGGTGTGGGATGTTGAGGGGGACCAGGTTGTTAGGGGTTGGATGGTGGTGAAGATGTCGAGGAGGGTGCGGGTTGTTTGGAGCTTTGGTTTGTTAGCTCGACAATCATATACGAACGCCATATCATTGTTAAAAGGCGAATAGAGGGGTGGGAATCACTTACCAACCGCATATCCACCACCTCCCTCAAACTAGGCGCTTGCACCCACCTCACGCCCCCAATCGTATAATACGTCGCCTCCACCTCCACCACCCGTTCCCGGCGCTCATCCAGTTGCACGTTCTGGCGTTGCACTACCCATGGATCTGTCTCCTTCTTGGCTTCACTGATAACAACGAATTGCCGGCCTGAAGGATAGTGCTTGCGTAATGCTTCTTCAAAGGCCACGCGGTTGTTGAAGATTGTCGTGCGTTCGTTTGGGGGAAGGGAGGAGGCGTATTGAAGTAGTGCTTGGTTGTTGGAGGAGGCGTCGTAGAAGGGCGAGTTCATGAAGTACCAGAGGACGTTGTTCGTGTTGAGGGTGGGGCCGAGACCGAGTGTTGGGATTAGGAAGGGCTCGGCGTAGTCGGTTTCGGTGAGGGGTGGGGGGAGAGAGGGGGCAGTTGTGGACATTTTTGTTTGACGATTTTGAGGGAGTGGAGGTTGGGGTCGTATGGAGAAGAAGCTTGGGTGGTGGGTTTGAGGTGGTGAAAGTGAAAGAGGGAGCTTGGACCTCCGCGGGGAAACCGTTGCCAAGACCGGAGGTCGTTGTTGGGCTTCGACATTTGGACTGATGTCCTCACCCACACAACACACGTTTCCATATTCTCATACGATACCAGCGCACACGCTCATTCTACACTCTACAAGCAACAAACCCTTCTTCGAACCCTCACCCATCAAACCCAACCGCCCTCCGCACTCCACTCCATCCTCAACACCCCAACATGGACCTCGTCCAAACAATCCGCAAAGAAGGCTCCCGCGGCGGCCAGGGCGACTTCACTTGGGACTCGGTCAAAGACTCATCGCACCGCGAAAACTATCTCGGACACTCTCTCAAAGCGCCCGTAGGCCGGTGGCAGAAAGGAAGAGATCTGGAATGGTGGTCCAAAGGCGATGGGCCCGACGCTGAAGCACAAGAGAGGAAGATCGCGGAGGAGAAGGCGAGGCTGAAACATGCGGAGGAGGAGGCAAGATGTGCGGCGTTGGGATTGCCGCCGCCGGGGCCGTATGTGCCGTTGGCGGAACGGGAGAGGAGGAAGGAGGAGGAAGAGATCGAGAAAGCGGCGCAGGCGGAGATGGAGAAGGGTGAAGAGAGGAGTGAAAGGAGGGAGAAGAAGAGAAGACATAGGGAAAGAAGCCGGTCGAAAGAGCGCGAGCGCAGACGAAGGCATCATAGGTCGCGAGATCGAGGGGAGAGGAGACATAGGAGTCGGTCGCCGGAGAGGAGGGACAGGAGACATAGGTCACGAAGCCGGACACCACAACGTGAACGAGAGAGGCGGAGGGGAACAGAGTCGCCGGAGCGTAAGGATCGAAGACACCACGGATCAAGGGCGGAACCAGACCGCAGCGACATGCGGGACCACAGAGACAGACATCGCTCACGCGAGCGAGATGAGCGACGATACGATGATGGATCACGGTCTCCCAGGCGTGACCACAGGCGCCGGCACAGGTCAAGGTCGGACGAGAGACGACACTACAGGGACTGATTGTACTGAATGTGCTCATTCAACCAATTTTGAAATTCAGTTCCAGTCAATGAAACAAGCGTACTTTCATGTTGTCACTACTCCATGGCCCCAACAAGCGAGCTCTTAGGTTTATTCACACAATGCGGCCTTTCATCCTACCATCCGTGCGCACGAGGACAAAATACGCCTGGCAACCACATCGGATCGGTACGGCCGGCAGAGCGTTGATGTATCAATCCTTGACGGGCTCCTCTGTCGCCTTCTTGAGGACGCTCTCAACGACCTTCAGGATCTCAATCGTCTCTTCGTCCTTCATCGGCTTGCCTAAGATTTGCACCGCCCCCGGCATTCCTTCGAAGAGCTCAGGATTGTCTTTTCTAGTTAGCATGAAGCCTTTGCAGGAATTACATACGTACAAGGTGGCACATATTCGACAACTTGATTCATGAACGGCTGGTCTAAGCGCCGATTTGCAGTCAAGAACGGCAGAATACCAGCGGGATACTGCTCTTGTCAGCTTTCCTCAACCCCCCGTCAACTGGCTTACTCACATTCAGCAAGTTCGCAAGAACCGTGTATGGCGCGACGCCGTACGTATCATGCGGTGGTGCTGTGGACTGGTTACCAGGCATGATAATAGCATCAAGCCGATTCTCAATGACGATATCATGATACCTCGCCACGATCTTCGCTCGCTCAACATTCATATCGAACAGCTCATCCAACGACGCCTCCCACCCCTTCAGTTCAGGAAATTTCGCCGTCGTAATCGACGGCACCCACGGCTCACCAGACGCCTGAACGAACTTCGCCGGCGTCTTCTGCGGATCGAGCAAGAAGAACTTCCACGCCAGCACCGCGCACTCCCACAGATCCGGTATTCTGTCATCCAGAAGCACCATCTCATGCCCCGCCTTCTTCAACGACATGGCAGCCGTATGCAACGTTCTCGCGACAGGCGGATGCAGCGGCCTCTTCGGATGCCCTCGTATCAACCCGAACCGCAACGGCCTCGTCACCGGTTCCACCTTACGCCATGGTACAGCGAGGACATTCGGATCCACATCCCACGGCTCAGCATCAATCACCGTCTTCATGAACAACTCGAAATCTCGAATGGAGCGCCCTAGGGGTCCTATAACCGGTGCAATCGGACTTGGGCTTCCCAATCGTGCAGGCGGTACCTTTCCTGCAAACGGGATTCTTCCAGCCGTAGGCTTGAATCCCGCGACGCCGTTGCATAACGCGGGGATACGGATACTGCCAGCGATATCTGTAGCTATTCCAAGCACGCTGCCGCACATTCGCAGTAAGGCGCCCTCGCCGCCTGTGGAGCCGCCGGCTGTTAGGGAGAGGTTGTTTGGGTTTAGTGTGCGGCCGAAAAGGTTGTTGTGAGAGTCTGCTGTCATCATTGTTTGCGGGAGGTTGGTTTTGCAGTAGAAGATTGCGCCTTCGCGGCGGAGGAGGGTGATGAGTGCTGAGTCGGCGGATGCCGGGGGATTGGAGGCGTAAGAGACATAGCCGATTGTTGTTTTGGTGCCGGTGATGTTGAAGGAGTCCTATGTAGGTCGATAGGTTAGTATGGAGCCTGAGGCAGTTGGCGCCCATATAAATCCTCGTCGCGAGCTGGGAAGACATCATAGCTGTTGCAACGAAAGACGAATACGTACCTTCAAACTCACCGGCAACCCTGCCAATCTCCCCACCTCCTCGCCCGCCTCCCTCTTCTTATCCACCTCTCTCGCCCTCGCAATTGCCTCCTCGAACATAATCTCCGTCAAACAATTGACGCACTGGTGTGCCACGGCCGCGCGTTTGCAGAACGCGGTCACGACTTCCTCTGCACTGAGATACCGGGATTGGAGGCCTGTGAGGAGCGCAGTGGCGTCGTAGGACGTGGTGATGAGGAGTTCGCGGGCTGTGAAGATGCCGCTGGAGGCTGGAATGGAGAGCGCGGACCCCTTTGGGTTGAGTGAGTCGAGGAGGGTGGGGGAGAGAGTCCAGGAGGGAGGGATTAGGGCGGTGAGGGCGGCGCGTTTTTGGGAGGCGAGGGTTTGCCAATCTTGGGGGGATTCGGGGATCGTCATTTTGGGGTGAGGATCGTGGGTTTGGGGTTTTTGGAGAGAGAGTGTGTGTGTGGGGGGGTACAGATGCGTGTATGGATGAGTGTGCCTTCTATTTATGTGTTTAGAAAGAAGTTCCTATAGTTTGCCACAGTCCGGGAAAGCGAGGGTTGAAACTTCAGACATGAGATGGAAGGCTCGGATATGTAGTGATGCTTTCGGCATGCGGCGGAGTACTTACGCAGTGCGGGGTTGCGTTGGAGACCCGATTCGGGGTTCGGGTTGCGCGGCACGCAATTATTCTTTCTGTGATATGACAGCATATTACTTGCTTGTAGGGGAGTCCATAGAAACTGTACGAGGATTGAGAATGCGTTCGATATTTGTTTGAGGTGTTGTTGTTGCGTTAGAGTTGGGAGGATAGATTCGAAGTTAGGAGATATCTAGGTATTAATGCTGGTTTCTATGTTACGAAGACGGGAGATACGCGAAGCAATGACCTGTGATACTCTTATACTTATAAAAATTACCTAGGTAGCAGAGGTTCGCTACCTAGTTTGGTTACCATGTTGCGCAATGCGTTTATATCAGCGGGCACTTCTACAACATTCTCTATGATATACCTTGATATCATAAGGACTCCATCGTATCTTCTAGATACTCTCGGCTCATGTATATAGGCCCTTCAGGCACCACTCCTTAGTGATCAACTCAGT
>MU006588.1:0-223260 GCA_010093795.1 Sporormia fimetaria CBS 119925 | reverse complement strand
CTACCACTTATGTGGGTTTTCGCATACAAATTCGACGAAGACGGATATCTCTACAAGTTCAAAGCACGAATTTGTGTTCGAGGCGACCTTCAGGAAGTTTGGGGAGAAACATACGCAGCAACGCTTGCTATGAAGACCTTTCGAGCACTGATTGCTATCGCAACAGCTTTCGATTTGCTCATGTTCTAGTTCGATGCATTGAATGCCTTTCTGAACGCACGACTACCTAGGAAAATCTACTGTCGCACACCGGAAGGCTTCAAACCTCAATATGGCGAACTCCTGGAACTAAAACGTGCTCTATACGGACTCAAAGAAGCACCATTACTTTGGTACCAAGAACTCTCATCAACTCTGGAAAGGCTTGGCTTGAAGCCAGTACCCGGAACACCATGCCTCTATGTCAACGACCGACTCATCGTATTCTTCTACGTTGACGACATTGTTGTCCTCGTACATCCAAACAATCTGGCTACTTTCGAGAAATTCCAGCAACAATTGCTCAACACCTACGACATCCGAGCTCTTGGAGAACTCAGCTGGTTTCTTGGCATCCGCGTGATTCAAGACAAATCAACACGCACCATCAGCCTTATCCAAGATTCTTTCATCGAAAAGATTGCGAGCAAGTTCAACGTTTCTCAAAAAGGAACGCGATATCCAGACGTACCATTGAAAGATAATCACCTCTCGACGACCACTGAAGATTACAATCCAAACAGAACACAACTATATCAGCAGCTAGTGGGCTCGCTCGCCTACATAGCCACTTCAACACGTCCCGATGTCGCTCGAGCTCACTCCATACTCTCTCAACACCTCCAGAACCCTGGACAGAAACATCTCCATGCCGCTTACCATGTCTGGAGATATCTGATTGGTACAAAGCATTATGCGATTCAAGCATCAGCAAATGCAAAACACGGAATAACAAGCATATCAGTACCGTCAAAAGAAACAGAACCTTTATTCTACGGAGCATCAGACGCTGCTTTTGCAGACCAACCCGATACTCGACGAAGCTCTCAAGGCTACATCTTCAAACTCTACGGCCTACCCATTGACTGGAAAGCAACCGTCCAACGTACAGTCACAAAATCGACGACTGAAGCAGAACTACTCTCCTTGTCACTTGCTTCGTCAGAAATGCAATGGTGGCAACGATTTTTCCAAGCTATTCGATTCGATCCGGAGTTCACACCAGCATTATGGTGCGATAATCACCAGACTGTCGGAATCGCAACCAAGACAGCACACAAACTTCAAACAAAACTCAAGCACGTCGACATTCACCAGCATTGGGTACGACAGGAAGTAGCTGAAGGAAGACTACAAGTCGAATGGAAACCAACCTCACAAATGCCAGCTGACGGTCTGACAAAAATCCTTCCCCGCCAGAAACACAAATCATTTGTTCAACAATTGGGGCTCTCCGATATATCCTCAGCGCTTCCTGAGAGTCATGCAGACGATTTGGGACATTTTTCAAGGCAAGTTACTGCGTATTCATCCCTACATAGCTTTCATCTCGCTGTCACTACATTCAAGCTAGGGGGGTGTATCAGCGGGCACTTCTACAACATTCTCTATGATATCACCTTGATATCATAAGGACTCCATCGTATCTTCTAGATACTCTCGGCTCATGTATATAGGCCCTTCAGGCACCACTCCTTAGTGATCAACTCAGTCTCTCATTTCTCGACCGGATACCTTTCCTCCCGGTCCGCCCACAGTTTATCCTAGCATACGTACGCCATCTGTGTGGAGACATCAGCTTTACTAGTATCTTTCTAGATTATGAACGCAAACCATTGCAATGCGAATATAAGACTTGTGTTATTTTGCAAGGCAAAAACAACAGCTCGCAGAGCGTATGGTGAATTGAAATGCAAGAATGGAGCAATGCATGTGTTTAGTTCGGGGACAGTGGTCAACCTAGTGGTCAGCAGTGTATGGATCGAGGAAAGCTATACAAGTTTTCTACCTAACAGACACACTCACGTGAAGATAGTAACAGCTGCGGAAGAAATCGCAATCAGGGCGCTTTCGAAAACAGAACGTAAATCATATTGACATGTACCGCTGGACCCGATGACCCGATGACCCCCAAACACCAAGAAGCATACTGTGACACACATTTTCGCGACAATTCCATACCCAACTCCTCTCACTGCTGATTCTCACCCCACCAAGTCTCCGTCTCCTCCGCCTTCCACTCGTCAAACAGCCCGGCAGCCCGATCTTTCATAGCCTGTTCGGCCTTCGCTTGCCACGTCTTCGCCAGATAGCCATTCCTCAAGTCCTCCTGGAACTTGGCTACGTCGGTGCAAAAGATCTCACCTGAGAGCTCCTTCGGGCGGGCAGGAAGGTTGCCTTCAGCGACGCCGCTCAGAGCGGCGACGTTGTCCCGAGTCGGGGGCAGGAGCTTCAGGATAGTGGCTCGCTGCTCGCCATCCAATGTCTCCCAGGCAGAGGCCTCCAGCAGCATGTGGTAGACGTCGGCCTTGCCTAGGCGGGAGTTTGCATTTGTGGTGATGTAGACAGGATCAAAGACTTTGCTTGCGGGTGTGCGGGGAGCGGCTGCTTTCTTCGGCGCCGGCTTCGTTTCTTCCTCAGCAAGGCGGGCGGGAGTCTTGCGAGTACGGGAGGGCCGCGTTCGCTTGGACGGAGTCGCGGGTTCTACGTCCGCGGCATTGGAGAGGTCGTCGAGAGGACGCTTTTTGCTGGCTTGTGTGACCTTGCGGTTCTTAGCCTTGGGTGCGAGTTTCTTCTTGGTATTGGATCCATTTGAACTTGGGGCCAGGGTGGAGGACTCGGTCGTAGCAACGGCATCCGCGGGCAACATAACGGATGAGGTAGATACAGCAGCATCCACGGGAGGCGTAGTGAATGATGGCATGGCAGCAGCATCCGCAGGAGGCATACTAGATGAGGGAACGACAGCAGCATCGGGAGGATGCATACTGGATGAGGGAGCGACAGCAGCATCCGCGAGAGGCATACTGGACGGGGGAATGATGGCGGCATCCGTAGGAGGCATACTGAACGAGGGAATGACAGCAGCACCCGCAGGAGAATTAACGGATGAAGGAACTGATGACAACGGGGACCTTGATCGAGTTGGGGTGGCGGTAGCAGAGGCTTGATTGGACGCTATTGTTGGCTCAGGGTCTTTCTGCGGAGTGCTCATGTCTGGCAAACCGGTTGTTAAGCGAGTTCCAGATAATATACAATAAGACGCGGGGTCCGCTAAGGGAAGTCGCGTCAAACATTCTGAAGTTGAGTGGGGGACTGGAGGGGAGCCACATATGGGAGGAGACCTGCTTTGATGTTAACGCTACTTGCAGGAGAGGGTAACGGTAATCGTCCGAGCTGTGAGGGGGGAAAGGGACATTGATCGTTTGCGTATCATGTTACAATAGAAGGGAAAATTTTCAGCGTGGTTGCCTATTGTACATGTGGAGGATAATGGAGATACCGCTATGCAGGGGTACTTATGAGGCAAGTGCACAAAGTGAAGGTGCTGGAACGGAAGAGATCGGATAATCCCATTTTCAAAGAGTGGCGATAGGGAAAGCCTGGCACAAACATACCGTACTGCAAACTGTACATCGTCTGTTGCAGACATATCGAGCATCGTCAATTCGAAGGTCGGGTTGCGAGAATTCGTGAGGGGTGGAACCAAAGAGGGGCGGCAAGTGCCCTATCACCCGCACTCAAAGAGCCGCTGTCGTGGAAATAGTGAACTGGTCAAAGCAGTTATCATGACGAGACGGGCTGGTGATTGAAGTGTGGGTCGTTGAGGTGCTGTTGCTTGACTGGGCGGTTGCGGGAAGGTACAGAAAGGTGGTCCAAGCTCCAACGTAGCGTGCCTCCTACGACCCTCACCACTTTCCATACAACACGTAGCCTCTCCAACCCACACATTTCATACGCGCGCTCTGAAAAGCGTTTTAGCGTCGGCAGCCCGCAACTCCACCTGTGACCGCCCTGAAACCGCCCCTTCTCACGTCATAGCGACTGCACACGCCCAATGATCCACCATACCTTGATCTCCCGCCTCGATGGCTTGATCCTGACAGCTTCCGTGGACGACGAGCAGGAGAGTTCCGAGTACAGCGAAGTCAAAGGCAAAGTCAAGCTGGTGCTCCGGCGTCTCAATCGCAACTCGGAACCTCAAGCGAGTATAGAGAGTGGCGCTTATACCTATCAGTTCGTCTCCGAGTCCGTACTACCTATCTAACGTACACTTACATGCTCCAGCTATATAATTACCGACGACCTGTGCTTCATCTGCATATGCGACCGATCGTACCCCCGGAAGCTCGCCTTCACATACCTCCAAGACCTCGCCTCCGAGTTCACCACCACCTACGGCCCATCACAATACCTCTCACCCTCATGCCGACCTTACGCATATGTCGAGTTCGACACCTTCATACAGCGTACGAAGAAGACATACCAAGATGCACGCGCTTCGCAAAACCTGGACAAGCTCAATGACGAGCTCAAGGATGTGACTAAGGTCATGACAAAGAACATCGAGGACTTGCTGTACCGAGGTGACAGTCTCGAGCGCATGGGGGATATCTCTAGTAGGCTACGGGAAGACAGCAGGAAGTACAAGAAGGCTGCTGTGAGGATTAACTGGGAGTTGCTCCTGAAGCAGGTGAGCCCATGCCGCTCAGATTGGAAGCTCAGGCTGACAAGCATAGTACGGACCGATCGGTGGTTTGGGTCTTTTCATAATCATCTTCCTTTGGTGGCGGTTCTTTTAAGATACCAGGCACCGGCGTCCGGCGCTCTGCAGACTGTGTACAGGGACTCAAGGAGTGCTCGGCGTAGCAGTCGATTGTATGACTTGTATGAACAATGGTATTCACTAATGCTCTGAACCGGCTTGACCCGAGACTTTCAACCTTTGGATTGCATGTGCACGCTCACGCGCTTACTTTAGTTCCACTTCAGTCTCCGCTCAAAAACCTCATCGAGTCAACACCCGACTTTCAAGATCGTCGCTGTCATGGCAAAACCTCAGATCGTCCTCGTTCCCGGCTGCTGGCATACGCCTACATGTTCGTAGAGGCTCCTTCATCAACGGTGCGCAGTTGCAACCAACTCCCGTCCGTGGGCAACGATGATGTCCCGCCGCAAGACCGGACCCGCGATATTGCGGTCGTCCGAGAGCCGGCTCTCCTTGCCATTGAATCTTCGGACAACGACATGGTCGTCGTAGCGTATAGCTGGGGCGGTATGGTGGCCCATGGGATTGCTGTTCTCGTTCAGTGACAGGAGGCTATGATTGCTGCGGCGCGAGAGAGGAAACCGGAGATAGAGGTGCTGAAGATCAAGAGTGGGCATAGCCCGTTTGTGAGGTTGTTGCTTGAGCTTGAAGTCCTCTGTGTACCTACGATATACAGTCGATGCATTGCCCGCCGTGTCGATGGCTACATCGCGCTACTGATACTTGAGCTAGAAAGCAAATCCGAAAGGACTCAAGTACCCAGCTTCCTTTTCATCCCAACGACGAGATCAGACGCAATCGTATCGCTACAAGGCCGTCTCGGAGTGAAGGGAGGCGGGCACTAAACACGACTTAGGCATTTTGGTGTAAGCTTCTGCCGGCTTAGCGCCTATCTCGGCAATAACTACGTATGCGATGCATAACGAAAGGCGACGCCAAACCCTGAGAAGATGCCTACTTCGGCTCTGGGGAGGCGTACATCCCGATTTCTCCCGATCAACAATTGCGGTCCCAAGTAGATAGCATAGAAGAACTGCAAGACGCAGAAACGACACTTTGTAATAACAAGGCAATATGTCGAAAACAAGGCCGCATTCACATGCGGCTATCAGAAGCACTGACCGCGCCAAAGGAGACGCTCCCGCTCAGAGATCCATCTGGCTGCCAGGGCAACGCATGCGTGCCGAAGCTGACAGCGATGGGAGCCAGAAGGGCACGAAGCTCGCACGCAACGACGGACAGGTGCTGCTCGAGGCCGAGACGAGGCATAGAGAAGGACGGTGGCAAAGGGTTTATTATTTTTGTTTCGTCTGAGGCAAGCCGATCTCTCTTGTTGCTGCGCTCCCCGAGGTCTGCTCTGGCGCCCAGGTGGCTCCGGCGCTCCGCCTTAGTAACTAGCGCCTTGGCCCAAGCTCTGAAAGATTTTGCTCTGCCTTGAACCCGTCTTATAAACTCCCATCGTCCGTCGCACCCTCACTCTCCATCATCTCCACTCCTTCATTGTCCGGGAAAACCTTCTTCGGGTAATAAGTAGCAGAAATGGCTCAGCAACAGGACAAGAGCGTGTTCGGCATGCCCGTACGTTGAACCCTCCCTTTCTAACCCTCACCCTCTCCTATCGGATCGCGACCGCCCGCTACCTCCTCCATCTCCAACGGCGCGCGCCTCATCGCAATCGAAACGAGCAACGAGTTTTCCTTGGTTTCGCGATGCGATGAGACTGCGCGTTGGCGTTGATGGGATGGTTGGTTGATACGGGGGTCGTCGACCGGGCGAGAGGATAGACTGCGGCAATCATCAGAACATGAACTAACAATCTCCCAGGGCTTCATGGTCGACTTCTTGAGTACGTCTGAACCCAATTCCACCGGCAGCTGCAATTGTAGCCGTCACCGGACGGCTCGATGATGCTTTCGATGATGTTGTTATTGTCGGATAAGCGACTAACCCCTTATCTTAGTGGGTGGTGTCTCCGCCGCCGTCTCGAAGACCGCCGCCGCCCCCATCGAGCGTGTCAAGCTCCTCATCCAGAACCAGGTATGAACAGGCCATTGCAGTGGGCACAGAACGGTCGCTTACAGACAATGCAGGATGAGATGCTTAAGACCGGCCGTCTCGACCGCAAGTACAACGGTATCGTTGACTGCTTCAGCCGTACCTCCAAGAACGAGGGTGTTCTCTCGCTCTGGCGTGGTAACACTGCCAACGTTATCCGTTACTTCCCCACCCAGGCCCTGAACTTCGCTTTCCGCGATACCTACAAGTCCATGTTCGCCTTCAAGAAGGAGCGCGATGGCTATGCCAAGTGGATGATGGGCAACTTGGCCTCCGGTGGTGTAAGTTTGGTCTCCCTGGATCAAAGACGATCGTTCTAACGTTCACAGGCTGCCGGTGCCACTTCCCTCCTCTTCGTCTACTCCCTCGATTATGCCCGTACCCGTCTTGCCAACGACGCCAAGTCCGCCAAGAAGGGTGGTGAGCGCCAGTTCAACGGTCTCGTCGATGTCTACAAGAAGACCCTCGCCTCCGACGGTATTGCCGGTCTCTACCGTGGTTTCATGCCCTCCGTCCTTGGTATTGTCGTCTACCGCGGTCTGTACTTCGGCATGTACGACTCCATCAAGCCTGTCCTTCTCACCGGTACCCTCGAGGGTAACTTCCTTGCCTCTTTCGCTCTCGGCTGGGCCGTCACCACTGGTGCCGGTATCGCTTCCTACCCTCTTGATACCATCCGTCGTCGCATGATGATGACTTCCGGCGAGGTACGTAAAACTTGAGTCCGAACTCCGCGCAATCTGATGCTAATCCAACTTTAGGCCGTCAAGTACAAGTCTTCCTTCGATGCCGGCAGGCAGATCATTGCCGCTGAGGGTGTCAAGTCCCTCTTCAAGGGTGCTGGTGCCAACATCCTCCGTGGTGTTGCCGGTGCCGGTGTGCTCTCCATCTACGACCAGGTTCAGCTCATCCTCTTCGGCAAGAAGTTCAAGGGTGGATCCGGTTAAATGCCTTTTCCAACTCCCTGATACCCCTTTCCCGAACCATGTGGAGGAGTGCGATGATCACGAAGTGAAGGACGCCGTGGTGCGGTGCGTGGTGGCTTACTGACAGGAGCAATAACAAGCCCGCTTGGGCAGAAGATTGCTCTGGGTAACGAAAAGCACGTCAATGGTGTTCTGCGCACCTTGTACTTTACATTGCCTGGCAACTCTTTTTCCCTGTACTACACATGTTCATTCGGGCTTGCATTGTTTCTTCAGTTTTCCTTTCTTTACTGTACACCGGTGTTTGCTATTTGGAGAATGCGGGAAAAATAGTCAATAGAGCTCGTCCATTTTCTTTACGAATTGTCGTACTGTCTGTGATGTGTGATTATCCTGCCTACTCAACCTCCATGCACCGATCTTATTCACCTATTTGCTACCCCACATCACTCATGCTCACTTGTTCCTTACAGCCCGCCACGCCGCCTCTTCCCCTTTCTTCAAAGCCTCCCCAGCTTTCGCCAACAGGTTCCACGCCGTCTCACCCACTCCGCCTTCACTCTCAGTACTCCCTTCTCCACGCTGCTGCTGTTGCTGCCACCCTCCACCCGCACCCGCACCATCATACTGATCGTTCCTCTGCACGTATCCCGGCGGATGCTCTAGGTTCCCCGCCCCCGTGGGCTCCGGCGCCGCCATCCCACCCCCTTCATGCGCGCTCTGGAACGGTGACGGAGCCGGTGCCGCAGGTCCCAAGTTCAGTGTCGTAGGCCCTGGTTTCCCTCCTTGCCCTTGCCCATCACTCGTTACAGTCGTTGTAGAGCGGCCCGCAAGCTGTGACGTCGTGGGCGGCGGAATTGAGAACTGTGCCGGTGGGCCCTTTGGCTCCGTGTCCGAGACGCGGGTTTCGGTGGTAGTGTGTGTTGCGGTGTAGCCGGCGTGTGCGGGTGTTGGGGGCGCTGGGGTCGTGGAGGTTGGCGCTGCTGCGTGTGCGGCGGATGTTGGGGGGAGGGGACGGGCGCCTGGTTGGGGTGGTGGGGGGGAGTCTGGAGATGATGCTGCTGTGGTGGTTGTTGTGGCGGGTGCTGGGAAGGGGGTTGTGCGGGTTGGGGGGAATGCTGGTGGGGGAGCGGTTTTGGGGGTTATGCCGTCGGGTTTGGCGGCTGTTGTTGGGGTTTCTGAGGTCGAAGAGGAGGGAGTGGGGGTTATGGGGGCGTCGCGGTGGATGCGGATAGGTGGCATTGTTGACGGGTCTTGCTTTGGGTTTGATAGAGGTTGTTGTGTTGGGGTTTGAGGTGTTGAGAAGGCGAGGTTCGAGAGATGAGAATATAAAGATCGGGAGTGGTTGCCTTAGGTAGATGGTGTTGTGGAGGTTACGAGGACTGGGTACGTACTTTCAATATCGGTTCATTGTTCGGATTGCTGCAGGCACGACAGGTGATTGGGGCGATGATGTCATGGGTATGGCGGTGTCACCAGGGGGTGAAGTAATTCGTGTCCGCCTGCTAGGGTGGGCTGCTTGTCTTGTAGCAGTGCCGTAGCTAGGTAGGGTAGGCTAATCGTACAAAACTATCGCAGATTGCGATTGTTTGAATGTAGGAGCTACAACGGGTTGGAATATAGTTAGTCAGTAACAGTTAGTTAGTACGCATGCGGGGTGGCTATCTCACAACCCCGCTGCTGCCTACTACAGAAGAACAACAATGACAACAAGCAACCATACCTGACGCGATTCAGCCGCTTGTTCTTGTTCAACACCAATCTGACCAATCGTACGATTACGAAAAAGCGATTGACCCTGTCAACCCAACAGCGATAGTTTTTTACAATTAGGTGTATCTTATAGTAGTGCTAAGGCTACAGTTACGTAGTGTAAGCGTGGCTTAGCACTGCTACAAGACAAGCAGCCCGTAGAGAGCCCCACGCTCACCCTACGTAACCCTAGCCTTTGCACTGCTACAAGACACACCTAACCGTAAAAAACTATCGCATTCTGCAATAATTTTTTATAGTTAGCCTACCCCACCCTAGCCTTAGCACTGCCACAAGACAAGCAGCCCGTAGAGAGCCCTACGCTCTCACATTATGTTAGCAAAGCGTAACCCTCACTACCGGCTGCGCGTTTGCAAATTTTTGAGATTTTAAACTAATGCGCTTGTAGAGGAGATCTTAGCGAATTGCTTAGGCTTTATTTTATGAAAAACTAACTGCATCTCATGAAGTTGTAGGGCGATAACTGTTCTGAGGGGTAGGGCACGAATTACTTCAACCCCCTGGTGGTGTGTCACAGTGTCCCTGAGTTAGCCGCCCGGTGACAATTTGAAAGGCAGTTGAGCGACTAGAATAGATCTGAGCGTCTGTGTCTCCAAGTTTGCAGCGTCTTAGCTGTAGAGAGGGTATGTGAGTTGCATGGCTTCGGTATGTACAAGCAGAAAAGTATCACGATTTAGTAGACATTGAATATATTTCTAAGAGGCCGAATCTGTGGACGAGTGTGAACGCAAAACAAGGGAGATCTGTCCTGGTGTGCTTTGAGGCTGTTAGTTAAAAATACACTTCCTGTACCTACTGTACCGTCTCCGTCTTGCGAGAATTTGAATGTCACTCCATGCCATTGATTGGTCGATAGTCAGAAGTGATCCACAATAAAATGCTCAACAGCATTTCCAGTCGTATAGATACAGCGCAATACCATACAACTACAGCATTCCTTCGTGTTCAGAAACAAAAGTCACACTCTTCTTTCAAGTCCATGTTCATTTCCCGCTCGCTTCGACTAACCGGTGTTTTCAATACCACCAGAACCATCCAACCGTACCTGCGAACGATGGCTACAACAACGAATGGAGACCTGAACAACACAGCAGCCGAGCGCACTCGGACTGAAATCGAAATAGACCCAGCATACCACCGCACCTCTTTTGCGATCCCAGCAAGTGAAGACGATGCTTCAATCCGAGAAACATACCGCCCCTTCCTCCTCCCCGACACCCACTCCAACAACGACTGGATTTCTCACCTCGAGCTCAGCACAACATTAAAGATGGTCGAATCCCAAATCCTCAAAACCTCCAGTGACAGACTCAAAGTTCTGGTCCTGTATGGCAGTTTGAGACAACGGTAAAAACGGTCATGCTGTATGCGCAGCAATACATCCCTGTGAACCTGCACACTGACAAAAGTCTAGCTCCTACTCCCGCCTCCTAGCCTACGAAGCAAGTCGCATCCTCTTCCGCCTCGGCTGCGACGTTCGAATCTACGACCCCGCCGGCCTCCCCGTAAAAGACGACATTCGGCACTCGCATCCCAAAGTCCAAGAACTGCGGGATCTGAGTAAATGGAGTGATGGACATGTATGGGTGAGCCCGGAGCAGCATGGGAATCTTGTTCGTTACTTCCTTTCCCTTTCCCACCACATACCCCTATATCTCTCCACCCTTTGCATTTCATACTAACTCGTCTCCTTCTTTTCCAGACCGCAGTTTTCAAAAACCAAATCGACTGGATCCCTCTCTCGACCGGCTCCGTGCGCCCGACGCAAGGTCGCACGCTCGCGATCGCGCAAGTCAGCGGGGGGTCGCAATCCTTCAATACGGTTAATTCATTAAGGATTCTTGGACGCTGGATGCGCATGTTTGCGATTCCGAATCAGAGCTCGGTGCCTATGGCGTATAAGCAGTTCACGGAGGAGGATGCGGAGGAGGGAGGGAGTAGGATGATGCCGAGTGGGAACCGAGATAGGTTGGTGGATTGTATGGAGGAGTTTGTCAAGTTCACGGTGGTTATGAGGCCGTGTTTTGAGGTGTTTGGGGATCGGTACAGTGAGAGGGTGGAGAGGAGGAAGAAGAAGGAGGAGGAGCAGAGGTTGGTGAATAAGGTCGATTTGAAGGAGATGTGATTAGTGATATACTGGTCGAATATGGGCATGCTCGCGTCATATTTGCATGCAATGTGTGTATCTTGCACATGTGTTGAATTGTATCATTTCTGTAATGTACAAGCTGTGAAGTATTAGCATTAAGTAGACAATATGAATAAAGAACGAGCCCAATCGATCACCTCGAATGCAAAACACCAGAGCATCCACTCCCAGCTACGGTAGCGATATAAACAGACATACGGCCGGGCACACCGCATGCTATACTCCAGCTTTCAGGCAAATTTGCAAAGAACGAGAAGACTAGCAGCACCGGCCCCAACCTTGCTGTCCTTTCGCCTTCGCGGCATCATTCAAGCCCAGCTTCACCCTATCCTTATTGCCACCTCCTGCCCCAGGGCCCTTCACCCCCGACCTCCTGTCGTTGAGATCGTACTTCCCTGCCTCGATATTCTGATATATTCGCTCGGCGACCTCGAGAAACGCTCGCTCTACGCCCTCGCCGGACTTCGCAGACGTTTCCACGTACTCCATTACGCCGTTTGCTTTGCACCATGCTTCTGCTTCCTCTTTCGTCACCTGTCGTTTATTCTCGCTGTCGTTACCGGACACTGTGGATGCGGACGCAAGATCGCTCTTATTCCCAACAAGCACAACAACAATGCCTTCTTCCGCGATGGCGCGGAGATCAGAAAGCCAACTCGTTGCGCTGAGAAACGTGTTCTTCCGCGTGATATCGAAGACCAGTAACGCGCCCGAGGCGCCTCGGAAATAGCTCCGAGTAATGGATTTATATGTTTCTTGTCCCGCTGTGTCCCATAACGAGAGTTTCATGTGCTTTTGTTGTTGTTGCTGTTGTTGCTGTTTTGAAGACTGAGGGACAGGGGGTGCGGGGGCTTTGGAGGGGTTGTTGATGTTGAGTTGGAGGGAGGCCGGAGGGCCTACGGGGACTATGCGCGAGCCGAATTCTACGCCGATGGTTACGTCGTGGTGGGGGGAGAAGCGGCCTTCGCATAGCCGGATTGTGAGCTGGCAGCTGTCAGGATGATGGATCATAGGGCGATGCAGTCGTATGGGCACATACGCTAGACTTGCCACAGCCAGAGTCACCTAGAGATACAATCTTCGCAATGTAGTCCCATGGTTGAGTCATTTGGAGGTCTCCGTCCGGTTGCGGATGTCCCGCCGGAGGAGAGGATGTTCGGGGAGTTGTGCAGATGCGGGGCTTGGAGCACGGTGGTAGGAAACGAAGCTCTACGGTTCACCGGGAACCAGAGAAGGTATGAGTATTTCGTCAAGGTGTCAGGTTGTAAGGTTACAGATCTTGTTGTCGTTTCAGGGACTTGCTGTGCTGTAGCTTGAGGTGTTCTGAGATGTGGCTAATGCGGTCATCGGACTTGGCGCTAGCTAGGGACCCTGATAGTTTTTCGGAAAAGCGAAGCCCCGACGCCGACCATACAGCCCAGCCTAGGAACTTTCCTCAGCGCCGTCATACCATCTATATCGTCCCAAACACTCCTCCTACACATTCACAATGTTTGGCGGTACGTCAATACTATCCACGCACGCCCTGTTCCAGCTAAAGATAACCAGCACCCCCCACACCCTCCAAGGCCGAGCTCCAGGTACGCTTCTCAGAACCACTACCGCCCGCGCGTCGAACAACATACTAAATAATCACAATCAGGCCGCGGAAGCCCAGACCGCTTCGGACGTCAAATGGACCGCCGCGACATGCGTCGTGCTGTATCTGTGTACGTTAAAGAACCCTTCAGAGATAGAGCCCGAGGATACTAACCATCTCACAGCCCCTTTCCTGGTCGACTTCGCACGTAAACTCGTATAGAACGCGAACGCGAACTTTCTATGGGCTCTGACATCATGAACACCCCACCGAACGAAACCTTTCGGCCATGTGTGAAGAGCGGCGTTCTGGGCGGACATATCAACGAAGGGCTTGGCATATTGCATCTGTACGATAAGAGCATGGGCAGTAGCGGACGCTGTAAGACTATCGTTGAGGGGGTATAGGACGAGGAGGACGCTTGTACAATATCGCAAAAGGGATGAGATCGAATTGAAGCATACCGAATCAAAAGCATGGAGGCAATCGAGCGAATATATGACATCTTTCCGCTCTCCGCTCCGCTCCCTGCTCTACCCCCCGAGCACCACCCGGACAAAACGCGCAAGGCCAAAACACTACATTATCGACCCATACAGGTGTCCCCAAAAAAAAAAAGAGCAAAACTATAGACCTACGGGGCTATAGAACACTGCTCACCCGGGGGCCCAGGCGCCTGTCTTTCTACATACAACGGAATTTGGCAGGCGCTTCCGAGGATCGCACACACGACTCCCGCCCCCTGGCCTGCAGGTAAGTTCCTTATACTGAAATCCGGATCCGGTTGGTATGCCACTAGACTAAACGATTCTTGTGGGCAGTCGTATGTTCGATAGTAGCTTACACTCTCGATAATATAATATAGCCGGTCGTTGTCTTCGTTGGGTACGTGTTCGTTGGGTACATGGGCGCCTACCGCGCGTGCACATCCCCACACAGGTCCTCGAGGGCATCACCTCGCCGGTTTCGTCGCTTTCCGCAGGCTTTCCCACTCCTCGTACTCCTGGCTCGTCTCCTCGACCGATTTCTTGAGGTGTTCGAGCTGCTTGTCATAGTCGCGCAGGAGCTGTACATGGTCAGGCACCGAACCAATTCAAAGCGCGACAGCACTCACCTTGTCAATCTGCTTCTGATCCTCGTCCGAAAGCACATCAGTATTCTGCATTCCGTCTACCGTCTTGCCCAGCCGCTCTGTCTCCGCCTGCAGCACCTTCGTCCGCTCTGTGATACCTGACATTCTTGCCCAGATCTCCTCTTGGCGGCCAGTAAGGACTGGATCGAACGTCTTCTTCTCCAGCTCGACCAGCTTCTTCTTCAGCTCCTCTTCCGGTTGGTCCATGGCATATCCACGGTTCCGTAGATACTGGACCTTTGCCGCCAGTGCGAGCGTGCGCTGTGTATTGACGACGTGCTTTCTCCGTGCCTCCGCTATCCTTGACGCGATCTCTAGCTCGTGGTTACTCTTCATGACGTTGAGGCTATTGTTGATCTCGTGGAGACGGGTCTGGAGTGCGATGACGGCAATATTCTGGTACTGGATGCGAGCAGCGATTTCCTGGAAGCCGCGCGCCAGAACCGGGATGGCGCCTGTGTTGGGTTTCTTGGACAGGGCTTCCTCCCATTTCCTGTGGTCCTCGTGGGGCTGGGGTCCGTAGAAGGGCGCTTCTTCCGGCTTTACTTGGTTATAAAAGTAGTATTGGAATACGCAGTCGGGGTCGGCGGGGTTCCATTTCTTCTCGAGAACGAGCATCTGCTCTATGATCGACTTCTCTCCTGTCTCCATGTTAGCCCTTCATCTCTGGTGTGACTTTAGCCGTCTACTTACGCTGGCCCACAACTGCACTTGCGAGCTGCGAGTTTGTGGTTTGCCTGAGCTGAGGAAGCCCATTCTGTGATTGTTGTAGCTGCTGAGCTTGGAGTGCGGGAAGGGAGGGTGCCGGCTGCAGCTTTCCGCCGAAGATGCTGTTATTCAAGGTGCTCTGCTGTTGTTGTTGTTGTTGCTGTTGCTGTTGCTGTTGCTGCTGATTCTGCTGCTGTGATGCGCCAAACAGAGTCGAACCCTGATTTGTAGTATTTCCAAAGAGCGACGTTCCTTGCGCCGGAGCAGTTGAATTATTTTGTTGCGTGCTCATTCCAAACAAGCCCCCCGGTTTGCTTGCCGTCGTGGTGTTGCCGAACAGAGACGTTCCTCCAGTCGCGGGTTGATTCGTCGTATTCGTCGAGTTTCCAAACAGAGACAATCCCCCAGCAGCAGGCTTATTCGTCGTGTTCGTCGTGTTGCCAAAGAGAGACGTGCCCCCGGTAGCGGGTTGATTCGTCGAGGTGTTGCCAAACAAAGACGTTCCTAGCGCTGGAGTTGTGGACTGTTGTTGGGGCTTCGCGAACAAGCCTCCTGGTGGCGCCGTTGTGCTTCCGAACAGAGTTCCTGTTTTTTTTTCCGTCGATGCAGTATTATTACTGCTGGCACCGAAGTTGAACGACATACTGACGAGCTCACGGTGAGCTACGAGGGCTGCGCAGCGGTGGAATGAGAAAGTGATATCGGGTATACACACACGCGCGCGTATAATTGGGTATCAACGAGCGGAGCCGCACAAAATCTGCGACCTCAAAAGTAGACTCAAAGCGGGGCGGTGAATGAGATGGTGGTTGCGCCCAAAGACAACAAAAGCTGTACCCTAGGCGGACGGGGCCCAAGCTGCGAAAGGCTTGGCACGTCACCGAGCGACCTCACTGCAAGTCGTACGCCAACGACCAGACTGCCGCCCGCTCCCCAGCTCCCAGCTCCCCGTGCCGACGCCATTGGCACCGTAGCCCAACATGTCCGCACGCCAGCCACGGTGAGTGTCTGGTTATACGCTTTCGCTTCCTGTCCCAAGCTGATTGCGCCCAGTTTCAATCAGCAAGCCCTCATCGACACCACCCCTCTCCCGGATGACATCCCCAAGGTCCAGGAGCTCGGCGCCAGCTCTGCACCGCTTCTCAGCGCCTCCTTCTTCATCGGCGCGCGATGCAAGGCCTACAACGATGACTACATGATGTGCAAGACGGAGGCGAACGGCCGGGGCGAGTTCGAGTGCATGAAGGAGGGCCGCAAAGTGACTCGCTGCGCTGCCAGCGTGTACGGCTTCCTCTCCCGCCCTTCCAATCGCCATGTTGACAATCCGCAGCATCAGGGATATCAATGAGAACTGCCTAGCTCAGTTCCGGACCCACTGGCAATGCTTGGAGAACCACAATCAACAGCTCTGGAACTGCAGGCCGGAAGAGCGGAAGTTGAATAAGTGTGTTTTCGACAAGCTGGTATGTGCAGTTGGTATCTTTAAGATGGTGGGATACTAATTGACTCGCACAGAAACTAGAGAAGACGATACCTGATGCACCCAAGGACATGGAGCCTGTGCATCTGCGGAAACGCAACATCTTTGTGGATCATTAGGATGTGTACACTATACGACGAAGAAAGAACATCAGAATACCAATCTCTTTTCCTACTGTGTTGGTGATTACGGCGTTGACCTTGGTACTGAACACGATTCGGGTTGAGACTGAAGCCACCCAGCATATGTAGTACATGCACTCACGTTTGTATAGGAGAGAGTATTTGTCAAGAGTCAGCGTAACGGATCTTCGTTACACCATCAAGTTACTTTGTTGGCCTTATGCGAGCTGTACACCGCTGAACGCTAATCTAATCTAGCCTAGGCTTGCGTACGCATAAGTGCACTGTCAAGTCTCGAATCGACTTTTGAGTTCCATCCTAACATCCTGCAGATGAGAGGCAACATGGTCTCTATCGTAGCCAAAACGCCTATGGTACCGTTGGGACATGCTTTGGCCCGCAAAATTGGGCTTTGGCTTCCACGAATCGTGCATTAAAGCAGAACAGCGAGTGTGTCATGTCATTACAATTCAGCAGCCCTAATTCCATCCATAATATGTACGATCGATGCAGAACCAACATATCACCAACCCCCTACATCAACAAAGCACAGCACTATGCGGACGACCATCGCTCCCACCCCACCCACTAACTCCCCTCCATCTCCGGAATACACAAACTCGGCGCCCTCCTAATAACCGCGCCGCCCCTCAACCCCATCAACCTATCAAACCAACTCCTCAAATCCACCTCCCTCCAACTCTCCGTACTCCCCAACCTCACAACCCTCAACATCAACCTCTGATCGCGAATCCAAAAAACCCTCAGACAATTCTCCTCGGGCATCGCCATACGAATCCCCCCAGGTTTGAAAACCCCACTACTGATCTTCTGACTACTCTTCTTTAGCTTCCGCGGCGACAAAGACCCCTTGGAATTATACTCAAACTGAATCACCTCCGTCATCGCGTTTGCCACTATAAACGTGTCGCCCGACGGCGACTGCGCCGCGTGCACTATCTTCGTCGAATACGTCTCGTTCTGCAGCGTCTCGTAGCCCGGGAACGGGATCAGCAGGGGATACTCCTTGCCCAGGAACGCGGTGACGAGGGCGCAGCGCCGGACGTCGTCGTAGAAGACGGCCGTGAGGTCGCCGTCGTTGAGCGTCCACGGCGGCATGGGGAACGAGCGAGAGTGCTCGCTGATGGTGCTGACGGGCTCGTGCGTGCAGTCCCAGACGTCGACGTAGATGCAGTGGTCGCCGAGTTGGGTCGCGACGGCGAGGCGTTCGCTGTTGGGTGAGAAGTAGAGTTTGCGGGAGACGATGGCTGAGGCACGTTTTTGTTCTTCGGCGGCTTCTTTGTAGCTGAGTTCGCGTGTGTGGCCGCCGAACCAGCCGGTGTCGGTTTTTTGGCTGTCCGGGAGGGAGTCGCTGGTTGGGCGGCGCCCGATGGGTATGGTGCGTTTGTGCGATGTGCCGCCGCGGAGCTCGTAGACGTGGATTTGGTGGTGGAAGGGGACGGGTTTGATGATGCTGGTGTCGAGGCGGAAGATATGGATCTGGTCGTTGATGGAGAGGGCGATGTATCGGTCGTTGCGAGCGACGGCAAGGCAGATGTCAGTGATTCGACCTGAGAAGTCGAGATCCACACCGCAACACGGGGATACGTCCAATCCATCGAAGACAACAAGTCGGTGCCGTAATCGCAGACTGCTGGTTACAACAGCGCACTTGTGGTGTCCCGCTGCAACTGCCTCGATCTCGGCGACTTCGTATTTGCACCCCTGGATGGCCGTGGTGTCGTTGCTTGGGATGTCGAAGCGCATGACGTGTTTGCCGCCCTTTCCCCATAGGAATAGAGAATGGCCAGAAGCGGAAAACAGGAAGGACGGGTCCTTCGGTAAGGGAGATGTGTCCTTCTCTTTCGCGCTTGGCCGGCGTCTGATCGAGTTCGCTATCCTCACGGTTCTGCTGGTTGATTTCTGTTTTCCAAAGCTCGAAGTGCTGAGCGGTAGCTCCGTCGTTGGTGTTTCTGCTCTGTTGCTGGCTAACTCCGAGGGAGCAGAGGCGGATAAGCTATCAGAGGGTGTATTAAAGCCTTCGAAAACCGACTCGCTCGTTAAGGGTATAGGGAGTTGCATGGAAAACCGAGATGCCATGGGTATAGGAACATTAAGAGATTCGTTTAGTGGACTGACGGGATACTCAGGGTGGAGAGATGCTTGAGAAGTTGTACGGAACATGGCCATGGGAGATGTGACCGGACTGATCGGGGATTCGGAGTATTCAGGTAATTGTGATATGGGTCGCCTGCTGCTACCAAGATCTTCGCTTGGTGGAGACACTCGAGACATATCGGATGGTAGACTGCCTGTCATTGCTGGTCGTGATGGCATGCTGTTAGAAGAGCTGCTCGCTCCCACCTCGAACTCTTCACGGGAATACTGCGACGCCGAGGTTGCATCATATGAGCCTGATTCGCCAATGGAGTAGTGACTGATGCCATCAGGAAAGGCACTTTCTAGGGGCCTTGACAGGCGTTGAAAAGGTTCTATCAGGCGAGCAAATTTAATCTTTTCGCCAGAGTTACAGCTGGGGCACGGGATTCCTGCTATATGTCAGTCAAGTTGCAAGACTCGAGCTCCGGAGGTATTGATAGATGAGATGAAGGTGGGACCCTCATGATTGCGGGTGCTTAAGATATGAGATACCTCACCTTCTTTCCAGTTGACTATGGGCGAGTTCTCTTGAACACTCTTCAATTCGTCAGCAGATACGGACAAGCCAAAAACGCAACTATTTACCTCGTATGCCCACTTATCACACCACCTAAGCTTGTATTCGAGAAACCTTTTTGGCACAACATGTAGCTTAGGACAGTCTACAATATAGACAGGGAGGATAGAGCCTGAAAGATCGCTTCTCAGCGTTTCCGCATTCGGCGACGTCATTCGTGTTATCCATTCATTAACGCTTTTCCCAAGTGCTTCGCCTGTCATCTGAGGCGGGACACTGGACGGCGTGCTTTTATTGCGCGCAGCCAGAAACCTTGCAAAGCTGGTCAATGCTGACTCAAAGTACGGTACGAGCTCAGACACGTGTCGACCATAGTTTGAAGTCCTGGAAACTGTTGGCCGGCCAGTTGACTGGTGCTTCGATTGTTAGCAGGAGAACCTATTTATAAGAAGAGCAATACTTACTAAGAGGGAGTCTTGCCTTGACAGGAAGCTACCGAGATCATCATTCCATTCCACCAAAGTAAGCGCAAGCGAATCAAGAAGAGCCGGTGGAGGCGGCATCGGCCCAATTATGTGGAAGATCGAGACAATGAGGCTTGTGCGTGTGTGATAAAGTTGTTCTAACAGTTCGTCCGTTTCCGGGCTGCTACTCGCCGAAGGCGAGGACTCCGTCTGCCGGCCTATGTCGACATAGCGCTGTATGATAGCAGATTCTGCGGCCCAAAGGCAGTCAAAGAGAACCCAATATGCATCTATCCAGTCCTCCTCCGTTGTGCCTTGGATCAAAGGGACCATGAACGTCTCAGGTCTGATATCCAAAGGATACTGGTTCAGTCAGTACTCCCCCTTGAACTGGCAAAGGTACTCACAAGCCCTGAACCAAATGTCGGCAGCCTGGCTTGTCGCCATTCATTCAGGTACGCACTATCAACTCGATCACGTGCTGCTTCCTGCACAATGATAGAGTCGAGGATTTGCGCAAAGAGATCTGAGACAATGAACCTTTCAACTGCCTGCAGCCGATCATTTTGCCAGGCTTGATTGATCACCTTTTGAAGCCGCCTTTTGTCTTGTGCTGCAACCCCCTCTTTTCGGAGTAGTAGGAGTCGCAAGCCGGATAATATCGTCTGTGCGAGTATCTGTCTAGGCCGTGTGAACTCTTTGGTTATCAGAGTTGTTCCGCTTGGGAATAATCGCGTTTTTACATGGACCAGATAGAGAATGGAAGAGAGTAGGAGTTCCAGAGGAAGGAGATATGATACAACGTAGGGTGGTAAATCGGCTACACCGTTGGATACCCCGCTTAAGTAACATCGTTGGAGGTCGAATATTGTCTTGATCCATATGACAGCCTGGATTGATGAGGCTGAATCAATGTTATCGTCATCGCTGAAGGCCGAGTCTATACTGTGTTGGCCGATGATTTCGCGCAGTATGCCGGCAATGTCGTGTCTTCCCTGAAGGTGTGTCCAGGCTTCAGAGAGTCTTACGTGAAGGGACATTGGGCGCGGGGTGCAGCGTCCGAGCCGGGCCAGACGGGACCAGATCGAGGATAAACGGCGTGGCTTTTACGATGTACCCTGGGTCCAGAGCGAGCTGCATGGCGTATTCTTCGCTGATGGTAGTGACACGGCTGCCTGGGAGCGTGCGCAAGACAAGCGCTGGCTGTCCCAGGCGGACTGCGGTCCTCTTGGCTGCAACATTGCAACAAGAGGAAGGTAGGGCAAGTCAGCGAACAAGTTCGCTGTGGTTGGGTTGATAAATTCCGGAGCACTTCCTTGATAGGCCGACGCCGCTCCACCCATGTCTTTGCAGATACATCGAGTTGGTAAATGTATGCGAGTTATCGCCCCGGCTGGCAACCGAGGAAGAAGGCAAAGGTATACCATTCGGCACTGCCGAGACCAAGAGACATTTTTAGAATACCTATACACCGGTGAGGAGGACAAGGTCCGACGGCCTGCATCGTGGCAGGGTTGCAGCAGCATGCCCAAGGTGATGCATGTGGAGGGTGAGGAGTTCGTCCATCACGTGCTGCCGATGAACCATGGACGTGCCGCCCCAGCGTTGGTGGCTGCAGAATATAACGGCGCAATCTGAGGCCGGCCAAACGGGCTAATAAATGTGCGACACCATGTGTGCGAGCCAGGGACTCCCTGCACGGGCGCTTCGTACCAGCATTTCGAAATTAGTATCATGAAGTGTTCATGTTGTCGCCGACCGCTCAACATGGTGCTGCTATTTATGCTTGTAGTAGACCTTTCCAAGTTCAATTCCGGGAAGATCGTACATTGTGTGGGTGATGATGATGCGATCTCAACACCGAACCAGATCCAGGACGGGCGCCTTTTTTGAAACCCAAGAGGCCTGCTTTGCTCATAACCGTGCCGCATCGCCAACGCCGCAAAGAAAATGTGACCGGAACGCCAGTGCTCTGAGTTGAAATGCTGGAAAGAGGTGCGAAAGGAAAGCCGACCCAGAGGCTACTTCATCCAGCCCCAAATGAAGCTTGCCAAAGCTTTCAAATTCTCCGGGTCCCAAACTGGTGCCTTCGGATCTGGGTATACCAGATGTCCTCTCCGTCGCCCTGGCACCACAACCTTGGGCGGAGGTCTGTGGATCTGCATAGATGCGTTCCGTCTCCATTTTCGAGGGTCCCACCCATCAGACTTTACATGATAAGCTGCAATGAGAACAAAGAAGGCCGGAATCTTCGAAACAGGTCAGTCTTGTCATAGTATTAAAGGCAAGTGAACTTACTCCAACGTACGACGCGATAAAATCATGAGTAGAGAAGGGCGGTACAAAGGCACGCCAGTTGTTGAAAACAATGAGAAGCAAGCAGAAGAGAAACCCGTAATATGCCCTGAAAAGCTGACCGCGAGTACGATAGGGGTACTGAGGGTCGTCTCGATTGAAGGCATGTCTGTTTTCAAGCGTGTGGTCGTCTGCAGCCACCTTGATTCGGTGATAGAACTGGATATATGACAGACAGATAACGGCGTAGGCGATGAGCTCCGACACCACGGCATTATTCGTAATACGACCCAGGACGACGGAGGGAAAAGGCTTGACAGCCAGAAACGCAATCAGGCCGACACACCAACTGGCCGCCACAGTGCCTAGGGGTACGCCACGGGACGTCGTCCGCTCAAGTCGGCGTCTGAAATTCTGAGCCCAGAGCGGCCATGCTTCCGGAATGCTAGCCAGCGCATGGAGCAGGCGGCTAGAGTTGTACAAGCTGTTGATACCAGAGGTAGCCGCGGAGAAAACGAAGAATCCGTTGAAGAAACTGGGCCAATGGCGCAAATGATTCCGCACAGCTGCGAGGACGAATATACTGTTGTGTCCGGCCCGGATGCTATTGATCTGGATGTCGACCAGGTTCGGGTCGTTATAAGGCACATTTAGCCCTCCGACAAAAGTTCCTAGCACATAGAGTATCGTGATCCGCAACGTCAGCTTCTTGGTAGCTAGTTTGATAGTTTCGTGCTTCTCCAGGTCTTTGTTTTCGGCTGCTGTGATAGCAATAGTCTCAAATCCGACGAATGAGAACAACGCAGATACCACCGACGTCCAGAGGGCAAGGAAGTGCCCTTGCGCCCCGCTTAAAATTACCCCTGAGTTTGGATCGTGGGAGGGATGCACATGGAAGCGGTCCGACGAGAATCCATATGGCTTGTTCCAAGTCCAGAAGTGGTTTCCATGTGGGACCTTTTGCATCGCGGAGATGACAACGTTGAACACGATCAGGCCAGAGATAAACAGGATCTTCAGAACTCCGAAAACATACTCAATCTGGCCGTATTGGCGTACCGGAAGCAGGTTAACGAGTCCGATGAGAATCAGAAACAGAAAGACCCAAACAGCAGGACTAGATCCCAAATTAGAGATGTAAGGAGGCCCAATTACGAGCAAATCTCTCTTTAGAAGAGTGAGCATACCTGTAGCCTTCGGTGCTCCAACCCAGCTGCTTATCCGGGTATCCAACGTCGCTCAGATACTGCGGGTCAAAACGAAACTTCCACATCTGTGCAACCGCGAGCACTTCTGCTGCGAGAATGACCACCCAAGCGAACCAAGAAATCCAGCCAGTCGCATAACCAACTGCTTCGTCGATGAAGCGTCCGGGAAACTCGAACAGAGGGCCTTGCACTGGGAAGAGAGCTGTCATCTCTCCGAGACAGGCGATCACCGACCACATGACGGACGAGGCCAGAAGCACAGCGACAATGGCCAGGCCAGGGCCTGCCATGTAGATGATTTTTCCACTCTGGAGGAACAGTCCGAAGCCGATACAGGCGGAGAACGCTGCCATGTTGACATGCCGCTCTTTCAGATCCGCGCTACACCGTTGTCAGCCAGGAACAGCTCTCGTGGCAGTTGGACTTCCACATACCTGAGCACGGTTCGTCTCGCCATGTTGAAGTTTGTTCGCGGTTCACCGCGTCTGAATCGAGGTGATAGGGGTGTAGGGCTGCTCAACGAAACCCATCAGTACCCACACTTGAGGGCCAGGCGGAGAACGAGGCTTGCAGAAGAAACTCGTAGATGCGAACGGTCTAGCATATCAGATACTAACCGTCGCCAGCCCCACCTCGTATCCTGCAGTGCTACAGCTCCCCCAGCAGCTGCACGTCTTCTTAACGCAGCATCTGCAGCTGGTCATCAAAGGCAGGTCGTACAAGGAGGGCAGCCAAAGGCCCCCTATCGGCCAGTCAGACTGCATCTTGGGGGCCGGGTGCTCGCCGTGAGGTGGTGCAGGGGGCGGAGTTCAGGTGCAGGACAACCTGCTGTGGCTGCCGATGTTGTGGAAGAGGCGCTCAACGCAGGGGACGGATACGAGACACGTCGCTTGCCCTGGTCAGATCTGCAGCGACGGTGAACGGTGGTTGGAGGTGTGTGAGGTGCCGGACGGGGAGGCTTCAGAGCCATCTGAATCGAGAGGTTGGACCGCGGGCCGGCTTGGCCGGGGCATTTATGTGCAACGACCTCCTGCCTGACAAGGAAACAACCATCCTGGCGCCACGTTGTGTATAATTCGCCCAATACGCTATGTGCAGTAACCTCTCTATTAGATTGGCGGTATATGGGAACGTTGATCTGACTATCCTGGTGGCTGAATGGGGGATTGAATCAAGCTTGGGTGGCCCTCATATGATATGGCAAAACCATGGAGAACAGCAATCTATTCAGTGTCAAAGAGGAACCTACAAATACTGACCTCAGAAAACAGATACACACCCATAGTCAATGGTTTCTGTCTTCCTCTAGAGTCGTTTGAGGAGGCAAATCAAAAGCTGTATTGAAGCACCCTACAAGGATTAGCAGGTTAGGACTGCCCTAATGCTACAATAACTGTACAAGAAGCAGTCAAACTGATGAAGTGAGAGGGTGATTGTTAGAGGCAGAGGCCAGGAAGTTGACTGAGACAGATGGGGAGAACAAGAGGTTGGAGATAAACAAGGTCTGTGATAAAGCCACGATGGTGCCATGGAGCATTGTTTGTCCGGATCCAGGGTCTCTCGTCCCTTCCCCGGAAATCTGCTGAGTGGTATGTATGTAGATGGGCAGTAGGCTGGGAAGATGAGTGCAGTATGTCTGGAGTCTGTATGTTGCCAACGACAGCAGAGTTCGATGCCTAACTTCAAATTGCGTCATCCTGTAACACTGAACTCTTATCACTTCTCACGATACACTCTTCACATACAACACAACAGCACAAACCAACAAAGAGGTCGAACAAAATGAGATCTTTGCATGCAGCTTGGAATAAGATTACACAGAAGCCATGGCCCTCCAAGCACCCGTCGGCTTGCGACTCCTCCCGCCCCGTTTCTCAGGGCGCAAGACAAGCCATACTTTTATACATGTTGAGGAGACTGCCGACGAGGTGTCACGACACAATGACCTCTTCCCCCTCTACTCTCCACCCATCTACGACTTCTCGAGTTCTGCGAGAATCTTCTCACCCTTCGCCCGTGCCGACTCAAAGTCACCAACCATGTAGAAAGCACCCTCAGGGAGGTTGTCACCCTCGCCCTCCATGATCATTTTGAAGGAGCGGATGGTGTCCTTGAGGTCGACGAGCTTGCCCTCGATACCAGTGAAGACCTGAGCGACGGTGAAAGGCTGGCTCAAGAACCTCTGGATCTTACGGGCACGCTCGACGGTGAGCTTATCGGCTTCCGACAACTCGTCCATACCGAGAATGGCAATGATATCCTGGAGCGACTTGTACTCCTGGAGCATCTGCTGGACGCGGGTGGCCGTCTTGTAGTGGTCCTCACCGACGATACGGGGGTCCAACATACGAGACTTGGAGTCGAGGGGATCGACGGCAGGGTAGATACCCAACTCGGAGATACCACGGGACAAGACAGTGGTGGCGTCCAAATGGGCGAAGGTGGTGGCAGGGGCGGGATCCGTCAGATCGTCAGCGGGCACGTAGACGGCCTGGACGGAGGTAATGGAGCCCTCGCGGGTAGTGGTAATACGCTCCTGCATACCACCCATGTCGACGGCGAGAGTGGGCTGGTAACCGACGGCAGAGGGGATACGACCGAGAAGGGCAGACACCTCGGAACCGGCCTGGGTGAAGCGGAAAATGTTGTCAATGAAAAGCAGCACGTCCTGACCCTGGTTACGGAACTCCTCAGCGACGGTCACTGACTATCGTTAGCTATCATGTCGTGGTTATGCTCAAGGTAACGACTTACAGCCGGTAAGAGCGACACGGGCACGGGCACCCGGGGGCTCGTTCATCTGACCGAAGACAAGTGCGACCTTGGACTCGCCCTCAAGCTGAATGACGGAGGTCTCCTGCATTTCGTGGTACAGATCGTTACCCTCACGGGTACGCTCACCGACACCAGTGAACACGGAGAAACCACCGTGGGCCTTGGCGATGTTGTTCTGCGATTGTTAGCACAGTTTCAGCGGAAGAGTGCATCAACGTACAATCAGCTCCTGAATGAACACAGTCTTGCCGACACCAGCACCTCCGAAGAGACCAATCTTTCCACCACGGGCATAAGGAGCCAAGAGATCGACGACCTTGATACCGGTGACGAGGACCTCAGCAGTGGTGGACTGCTCAGTGAACTCCGGGGGCTCGGCGTGGATGGGCGCCTTCTTCTCGTGCTTGATGGGGCCGCGCTCGTCAATGGGGTCACCAGTGACGTTCATGATACGGCCGAGAGTGCCAGTGCCGACGGGAATCATGATGGGGTTGCCAGTGTCGTTGGCGGGGGAGCCACGGACGAGACCCTCGGTACCTAGAGGCCATGAGCGTGTGCAGCGGCAGGGCGCGTGTCGATGCACTCACCGTCCATGGCAATGCACCTGACGACGTTCTCGCCCAAATGCTGCGCGACCTCGAGCACGAGCTTGTTGTCGCCATTCTGGGTCTCCAGGGCGTTCAGAATGGGAGGAAGCGACTCGCCATCGAACTTGACTGCAGATGTGCGTTAGAATCTGATGTTGGATGGCGCGTGGCTGGGCGCAGCGCCCCGACCGGATACATGGAAAAGTTTTTCGTGGAGGAGCGACGACGACTAGCGGGACGACGTACCGTCAACAACAGCACCGATGACTAGGCGACGTTAGCATTGAGCGCAACAGACCCCGACGACGGCATACCCTGATGGATGCGACCCTGCCTCGAATCCGAAGATGCGAGACGGGCGGAGAGGGCCGGGGCGAAGCTCTTCTGGAAAGCACGCTGAGCGGGAGCCGGACGGCGCAGACCGCGCAGGAGCGACCGCTGGATGCCGCTGTGGGGTGTCAGCTACTCAATTGGTCTCAATGCGATGGCGGCGTACCTCTTGAGCATTGTGCTGAGATGGAGGGTGTTGAGTGGGTGATGGGAGGAGGATGGATGGAGAGGGTGAAGATGTTGCGAGGAGCTTTCGGCACGGTAAGACTGAGAATGCGCTAAGCCCCTTTCGCGGACACAAGGCTCGGCTGCACCTCGGGCCAATCGCGTCGAGAGCGCTGGGTATACTGAAGAATGATTATTACAGCATTGTATAAAACAACTCGGATTGAAATAGTGTCTGCGTTAAAAGTACCCTTCAAGAGAAGATATGTCTAGAAGGCAGGTACTATGCTCTTACATGACCAACACTTTCACCCATCGAGGCCTGGGCATCTCTCTGGGCACGGCAGACTGCCACTGGAACCTCTGTATATATTATCATTTGCAGTTGCATAGGCATTTTCCCCAAAACGTCTCTTTACCATCGTAGTCGCCGAAGCAATCACCGAGACTCGCCCATTACCTCCTCACACTCCACCTCAGATATCCCTATGCCACCCCCTCTGCCCCACCCTCCCCAACCCACCTCCGCTCCCAGCTCCCGCTCCCTCTCCCGTACCCGCACCTCCCCCATACAGTCCTCTCCCCAAAAACAACCCCGTCCCCGCATCTCCCCTACTCGCCCCATCCCTATCCAGCAACCGCGCAAACTGATCCAACCCCACCTTCGCCCGCTCCCTGATGTCCGCCTGCTCGTCTACTTGCATAAACTTGACCACCACATCATACCCCATCTGCCGCAACACCACCGCCCGTTCCCTCGCCGGTCCTTCCTGTGCCCCGTCATCAACCCACGTGAGGTTGTTGATGAACCAGATACACGGCGTTCTTACGCGATGGCTGGGATGGGAGCATAAGGCGATGATATGTCTCATTAGCGCTTTTTGCTGAATGAGCAAGTTGCGATGCGCCGGGAGGCCGTTTGCGAGATGCACGAGGATGTACATTGTTGCGGCGAGGATTTCCGGGGGATAGTAGAGCGACCAGTTGGTTGACTGTGCCAAATTTGGATTTGCCGAAGGGATCCCCATTGGTGATCCACTGTTTGCAGGGGGGAAATGGGGGAAGCGTTGATGGGTGCTCGGGTTGAACAAGTCGGGAGGAGAGGAAGGAGGGGACCCTTTGGGGCGGATCTTGGAATCCAGAAGCTCGAAGAAGCGGGCCTGGCCAAATGTTTTGACGATATGGTCGATCATATCTCCTGACGACCGGCCTTCGTTAATGAAGTTGCGGACAAAGTCTAAAGCTTGCTCCTGCATGCGAATTTCGTTGCGCTCTTTGGCGACACGGGGCTCTTGCTCCTCGTTTTTAATCTGTTGCAGACGAGAGCGGATGCTACTAGGCGTGATGTATCTGCTTCCGGTTCGCTGATGACGGCGTGCTGAAGGAGGGTCCTCCGTCATGGCGTCGTCGTCTTCTGACACAGGTTCATCGTCGACATCCATGTGCGGTTCTTCCATGGCGTTCAGGATGTCAACTTGCTCACCTGCGGCATTGGAGGAGGACATGCCAAAGGAAGGCGCTGGCGTCGGCGGCTTGGACGATCGTCCACCCAAGGTCTGGACCAGCCAGTCTACACCGAGCTCGTCAAGACATGCGACCTTATCTGGACATGGCAACTGCAAACAGATGTGCTTGAGTGCCCATAGACTTGCCAATCGAAGCTCAAAATTGGTCGAACGGCAGTGCTCGCAAAGCGTCTTTATCGCCCCTACGCCAATGATCTCCTACACCTTGTTAGCTTTTGGTTACAATTGCAGTGCCACATCGACAGGCGGCTATCAAACAATTTAGTACTTACAGCACGCATAGGTGACATATCCAGAACCAGGTTCGTGATCACCTCCGTCGCCGCAATCTGCACCTTAACATCCGCACTCGTGAGCAAATCGACAACCGGCAGCGCAACCCCACAATCGATAAGATCTGTCCTGAGCACACTGACAGACCTCGACAGTGACCTAACCGCCTTGCACGCAGCAATGAGAACAGGAGCAGGATTGCCACTCTTCATCTGAGCCAGAGAAACCGCACCCAGCGCCTCAGGGGTACTGGCCAAGGGTATCAAGGATTCCTTGATGTGGGTTGCCGCTCCCGCATCCATGATTTGTTTCCGCAATGAGTCCTGTGTATCTGCCAATGTGGCTAATGCTAACAGAGCGCTTTCTCTGGCCTTGAATGCGTCATTGACATAGGTACTGAGGCCAGGCCGACCTAGAACGGAGGAACGGTCATGGGATCCTTCTTCAGTCATAGCATACTCCTTGGGTATCCAGAGCTGCTTCTCTATGACAGGAACCGGATCGAAGGATTTCTTCAATTGTTGGACAAGCGTTGGGAGAACCTTGCAATCCATAGCCGCGTTCTGTAATGCCTTGCTACCAGCCACCAGCTCAGCCAGCACTACAGGGGCGCCGACACGGTCAGATTCGATCATCTTCACCACTATCGGTACAATGAGGAAGGCGAAATGTCGTTCTCGTGTCAGCCTCGAAGGGTCGTTCAAAGGCCACTTCTCTGAAAAGCTCTTCAGACGAGCCAGGAGTCGGCAGGCTGCAAGGCGTGTTCGTCCCTCGTTCTTCCGAGCCACGTACATCAGCCAGCTGAACAACGGAGCTTCTGCGTCGTCTACGATTACGTTGGGCATTCGCTGGGGAGGTGGAGCCTCAGGTGAACCTCCTTGAAATGAGCCGAGAGCAGGCCATGACTTGCCGTAAGAGTCGGATCTGGGCTGCAATGATTTCAAACGTGGGAGCAGTTTAGCCCATGAGGAAGACTCATCCGAGGCGTCTTCGTTTGGTCCAAACAGCTGCTGTAGAGGGTCCGCGTACAGAAACCGGGCGGTGTTGTAGTTTGAATCGGTGATAATTGCCGCTATAGCCTCCAAGAGCTCGGGAAGGTACGCAGGAGGGGTCTCCTGCGGCCGAGGGGGTGCATAGCCGAAAGCCTGGACGTCCATGTCGGCTATGTTCGATAATCTTGCAGCCAGTTGTTCAAGGATCCGCCCATCTACCAGCATCTTCCTTTGTGGCTCCTCTTGGCATGTTTTCTCAACCAGCTGTGCTACCAAGGATATCTCTTGCTGCACCATGATAGATCGGGAAACCTGTGCTAGGATATCGGCCAAGCGCTCCAATACAGTGTCTGTATACATGTGCTGGCTCACAATGCTAAGCAGCGACGGCGATCCAGTGTCCGGATTCTGCCACGGTTCCTCTTGCTGTGTAAAGTCGACGATTTGGTTAAGGCTGCGGAGTGCAGCTAACACGAGCTTCGGTGGCGTCTCGGAGGGCGAAAGGGCATCGAATAGAGGCGGCAGTATATTCCCGGCGAGCAGCGGAGCGACAAACGCAGGTCCACCTGTGAGCGTTAGCACAAGCCGGTCTACATCACTGTCCCAAGAACTCACCATTCGCCAGGCTGCCCACGATTAGGATAGCCTGGAACCGCAACTCGTCCTCAGAACTCCAGCCCAGTCCTCTCTCAGTCTCTCTTGTGCTCGTGCCATTGCATGTTCCGTTCTTCGCTCCCCATCTGTTCTTACCGCTCTTGCGAGCTTCTGCATGCAGCACCTCCGCCAGCGGAGCCACTATGCCATGCCGCACAGCCAACTCCTTTCTGTGATCATGGCCGACAATCTCGTTTTTCAGTTTGCGAAGTGCGTCAACTTGTGATTCGTGGGATGAGGGGTTCTGGAGCTCATGCAGCGCGGACGGGATGACTGAGCGGGTCATCGTGGGGTATTAAGTGATGTGTAGGCGAGAGAGTAGAGTACAGGGCGGCAACAGCGAGGAAGCAGGCGCCGAGGATTCGAAAAGATTTCGCATACGGTGGGAAATGTGAAGGTGAGGTGAGCAGATCGATATGGCAGTGAGGGAACTATTTGAGCTGCGGGTGGCCTTTGCGGACGTTTCCGGAGAGTCGTCCTGTTTGTGGAGGAACGCACGGCAACCGGAGAAGCCGGACAGGTGCTCGCTGTAGAAAAAGGGCACGCTGCTATGCCGGGAGTACAGGACAGTTTATGGTGGAGCACCCGCAGCAGCTTTGGGAATGGTTGCGTTGCGGACTGCGCGGCGGAAGCTCGAGGCGTCATCGTTGGACCCTTGTCTTAGCCACAGCTCCTCGGCATATCATTCAAGTGTGGCGCATCAGCATCACGTGCTTCACTCTAGTGCTGCAGAAAAAGCTTAAAAGAAGAGAAGTTAAGACGAAGAGAGAGGATAGAAGAAGTATTCTACATGCGTCAGGGACCTCGCAATTATAGAGTGCTCTAGCTTATATCCAGCTTTTTCTCCAACCCAAGAGTCACTCATCATGCTTGATCCAAGTGAACGTCACCTGGGCACGAACCAGGCTGTGAGGCAATAACTTCAAAAATCGTACATTTCATGATCGTGACTACGTCAAATGTTCTTCGCTAACCGTATGGCTGATGCCAACTGTACGGCATAGAACCCAACCCCCTCTCACTCCTTAAAAACAGTACTTTTACACCACATCCAGAACGCCTTATGAGCCCCAGCCCCCATCATTGATGCCACACCTCCTCTTCGATTACTTCTCGCTACTCCCCTCCATTACTCTTCCCTTACTCCCTAACCCCATCCCAAACCCCCCTATCTTTCTCCTCCCTCCTCCCCCCCTCCGTGCAAATAATCACACTCAAACAAGCCGCATACGCCTCTCTTATCGCACACGCCATACAAGTCTCCTTAACATTCGCCACGAGCGCACTGTGCCCATGATGCGCACACCACGCTCTCGCGAAAACCTCATTATCACTAACCCCAAGCGCTTCAATAGCGAGTACTTTTTTGATCTGCATATGCGCGAGTTCAGGCGGTTTGGCGAGGGCCTGGGAGTTCTTTTTCGAAGGGGAAGAAGGGTGAGGGGAAGGCGAGAGACCGCATTCAGACGCCCAGTCTACGAGGTCGACTAGGCCGTCGTCGATTTTGATCGCTTTGTAGGTGAAGTCGTAGAAGAGGACTGGGTGCGAGGGTTAGGCTTGATGGTGGCTGGAGGGTTGGGGGGAACTTACCATGCGGACCTTGATGACATGGATATGCATTTACGAAATCGACGTCGTACTTCAGCCGCATGGGCCAGCTCTTCCCTCGACACGCAAAATAGATCGCCGCATCAAACACCAACGGTGCGCCACTCCCTTGTCGACTTGTCGGCTGGTCTTTTGCAGGCTTGAAGCTGAGTCGCTCGATCCGGATCAGATCAATCACATCTTCCCGATCTGGCAATGGGACCTCGTAGTCATCGACGGGGTAAAACTCGTCCGGGGGGCCGAGAGGATTCGATCTGTCATCCATGGTTTCGACATCCCTGGGCAAAAGCTTTGGGTCTCGGGGCTCCAATTGTCTGATCCGGACGCATTCCGTGCGCTTGAGTTCCGGACTGTATATGCAGGGTCCAATCCAGCCGGCGACTTGCTTCACGCCACGACCGGCGCCGAGTACTTTGCCGACTATACATCGGTATGACCAGTAAGTGTTGGCTCGGTATTGGAATCCTGAGGCCGGATGCATGTGCGTGAGATACTTGAGCGCATCACCCGTGTCGCGATCGCAATCAATTAGACTATTCATTAGGAGCCACGGGAGTGTTTGACCTGGAAGCAGGATTCCGGAGAACCAGGACATGGCATCTGCCGAGCGGTCCTCGAGCGGTTTCTCATGCGTGTCCTTCTCGTCCAGAACATATTCCAGCTCGTCCATGTTGGGCCATTTGAGCGTTTCGGCAAACACCCGAAGGGCATCCTTCTGCCTCTCTTTGCTTGTCAGCTCAAAGCTGAAGGTACTTTGACTGTGCGATGTCCTGGACTTCGTGATGCTCATATTCTCCAGCCATCGCTGAGCAACTGCAAGATCCCATGCGATCGTGGGTGGTAGCTTCAGTATAAGTTTCCGTTTCGCCTTGTCCTTGTGATGCCCGGAATGGATACGCAGATAGAGCTCTGCTGAAAGAAGTAATTGATGAAAGAAGTCTTGTTTCCTACGTTGGTCTTGTGAATCGAAGAATTTGGCGACTACTTGATTCCTTGGAAGGGAAAAATCTGTCCATGACGGATGCGTGAGTACCGTGATCAGGTCTGCAATCTGTTGCTCCGTCCCATAATGCGGCTTGTCCGTGGCACGGTCTGGGTCATGTATCAGAACATCGTATAGGTATCGATACTGTTCCTCTTGGTCCTGTAACCCCAGTCAGCTTTAGATGCCATTTTATCAGTCACCCTCCGCTCCACTGACCTCGTCTAGTCCATTCTCTAAACGCTGCAGCCGGTCCAATATTTGCAGGAGCTTCAACTTCCGTGGCTTGACGCTTCCGGCAAACTTAGTGGGCGGATTGATGCTCCCCGATTTGCTGACCCAATAATTTAGCGTCGTCGTTCCCGCGCTCTTCCCAAAGGCAAATGCCATGCATGGTTGTTCTAGAGACAGCCATGGAAACTGGCTCTCCGCCCCGCCCGTCATATTCAGCGATATATCCCTGTACGACGGATGCAAGAACGACGCGCGGTCCGTCCTGCCCCGGTGTTCGTCATCCATGACGGCGTAGTTCCGCACATAACCAGCAGGTGCATGTTCTATAGGGTCTGAGTATCCCTTGAAGGTGGAAGCGCCGGCACATATCAACACTTTGGCGTCCTGGGGACTCAGCGCATCGTCCTTGCGGTAGCCAGACGGAGGCCACCTCCGCGTGTTCCGAAATTCTTCGAGGGGCGTTGGGTGAGAGTATGACTCTGAGCGTTTCGGAGGCCCGGTATGTCTGTATCCTGATGCTTGTTCCTCCCCACTCGACATGGGCCGTTGCACGCTGGAATGCGAGCCATAACGTGCTAGCTTCGTGCGTGTTTGAATGGGACCAGTGCGTGCTTTCGGGGTTTGCGCGATCTGGAGCTGCTCGAGGTCGTTGGCGAGTCTGGCGGATGGCATGGTTGCTGGTATCTCATGGCTGCGTGCTTGCGGATAGTTGTGGGCCCACGGGTCGGATCGCCGCTGGCTGGACTGCCAATGGCCATTTTCCGACGAGTTCATGTCTTCAGCATAGCGGTCGCTGCGGCGTGGAGGCCCAAAGGCGTTGCTGTATGCCATGTTAGGAAGCCGTGGAGGAGGAGGATAGTTTGCGCGCACGCGCCGCGCAATGGCCGAGTCCCTCTAGCTGGGTAGTGAAAGGGCAACTTACAAATCATGAGGTACAGGTTGCGTATCTCAGCAGACGTGTGTTTTCCCCCTCGGCGGAGCTGGAGGGGTTGTGGAGGGGTAGTTAGGTGGAGAAAGGAGTCGAGGCGTTTCAAAGACAACGTGCAGCTATTCAAGCTGGCCGTGCTGTCTCCGTCATGATTCATTCCGCCGCACCCGCGATTGCTCTTGGACGATGCGGCAGAGTGGTAGCCAAGATGGAGAGCAAAGGGCTAGCCTCACAACCTCAAGACAGACGTGGGCGCTGCATCTGGTTCGAGCATGGATAAAGTTGAAGTAACCAACTGCACAGTGATTGGTCCAACACACCACGCCAGTAGCCAGCCTCGGCCAGCGACGGTGAATCTGCACGCTACATCTGTGAACAAGTTTCTGGTAGAACAAAGTGAATTGTAGCAGAGATGGAGGAGCAGCTGGTGCACTCCCCCAAAAGGGAGCTCCTGCTGCCATAATGATATGGAGCCTTCGGACAACAACCCCCCTAGACTAACTATGTCACGATACATTGTGGATATGTCTGCCAGAAATGGCCACCAATCACGCTTACGATAGGGCTGCGTCGCTTGACGTGCAAACACGTACGCATTCCCCCCTGCATGCTCATCTGTTCAAGAATATGTACAGTGCATCCGATCGTCAGCTGTACCCCACAGGCTTGCCTAGCCCTAAGATCTCAGGGCCGTTGCTGTGTAACACACGGTACCAACCGGATTGACCCCACAGTGTGTTCCCCATGTATGTATCGTTGTGAATGGTAGACCTTATTGACTTTGAATAATCGACGAAAGTCGTGGCCACCCGGTGACATCCAATCCGCACCCATCCTAAAATGTTGAGGTTCACTGCTACAATGCAGCATCGTCGAAAGTTCGAGCCGGCTGTAAAGGTCTACCAATCAAAGAAGTTCCATCAGACTTGGAAAAATTGACTGCCCTCACCGTGTCATGGATCGTCTCGACTCTGTTCAACTGCTGCTGTCTCTTCCTGGGGTATCATTTCCTCCGCTGCCGCATCTTCTTCTGGTTCCAATGCATAACCTTCTGCCCGATGCACGAGGCCTTTGTAATAATCCACCAGGGTCTCTGGCTTTGGCACAATACGCCAATCCACCAAGTGGAGAAACTCCAATTCGAGGGTAGCCAGCTCTTGAACGCTGACGCCTCCGACCTTAGCATACAGACTGTTAGTCCAAAAACTATCACTGAGCCCTTTTGCAGCCACCGTGGCTGCCGTTATCAGGAATCGGTGGACCGTGAGGCTCGAAATGGTGAAATCGGGAAGCATGCTGCATAACTTGTCGACGTAGAAGACCATGGAGAGGAGGATGGGAGGGGAGAGGGTCGCATGGACGATGAGGCGATCCAGGTAAGCGTGTACGGAGATGGCTGGCGGCGCTCTGCGAATGGAAAATCAACGTTGGGATCAAACAGCTGTTGAAGCAAAATTCACCTCGAGTGAAACCTGGTCAGGTGGTCTTGACGCAGCGGTAATCCATCATTGAGTCTTACGAGCTCCATAAGCATGCCCGCTATGAGTACGCCCAACTCCTTGGGGTCGCAGTTGGAGTAGTTCCATGGCATGACTTTTACGCTGCCCTCCATTTTCAGCCGCGATGCCAAACCGCGAGGGGCAGAGCTTCGTCCGTCGTCCTGGTGGTTCTCCTGTCCATGCTCTCCCTCTCCCTCGTCCGCGGGTCTTTTGGGCGGCCGTGTTATAGCGGCCCCAGCTGCTTGCGTGTTCGGATCTTGTCGCAAAGCGGGCTCTGGGCGTTCGGTGGTGTGTGGTCTCGTCGCATCTGTTTCGGTAACGATAGAGGTGGAGGAAGCGAGCGGTGGTTCGGCGCATTCCGGTGAGGGCGGCCGGTATGTGGGAGGGAAGCCAGTCGGGCTGTACTGCGTGGACGCGTCCTTGTAGTCTGGTTTCCTCGGCGTGGGAGGCGCCTGCTGTCGCACCAGCCCTTGCAAAGACGCCGTGTCCGCTTGAGGCGCCGTCGACGCTGCAGGCGGCTTGCTGATGGACCGTGCAGATACAGTTGCGCTGCTCAATTGCGGCGAGTAGAAGGAGGAACGGGCAGAAGATGAAGGCGTGCGCGCGTAGTGTATTGCGGCCGGCGACAGGGGCGACTGGCGCAGCATGACCATGTGCCTATGGTTCTCACGGTGGTTGTGGATCTAGGGTGCGAAAGTTGGAGGGTAGAGGCATGGAGGGCCGACTCCCTGTACAATCGCCGTTGTGAAAGGAGCGTGGTTTGGTTATGGTTGCTATTGAAGGCGGCGGGAAAACACGCTTGTGTAGGCCGGCAACGTGAAGTGGGCGTGCTGTACTCTTGTACTTTCCTGCGCCCAGAGCTCGTGGACGAATCAAGAGCTCTGGTTGGTCAGCTTCACCGCCAAACCCGGAACCATCATGGAACCACGTTTGGGGGACTCGTTTGGAGGCAACATACGGAGTAATCTAGGGCACTACTCGAACATCTAATTCCTCTAGACACACCCTAGCCCTATCTTTCTTATGTTCACTAGCCATAAAGACATAGCTCCAAGCCTACGTCCCTAAGCCAAGACAAAGAGCGCAAGAGAGGCCCTTTTTAAGTCGAGCTTAACGGACAAGGGTGCATGTTCTTCTTGTGTTAGGCTGCGGTAAATCTGTAGAAAGCCTCTAATTACCTTTTGTGTGGTGTGCCGGAAGCCTGGGAGACTTCGTATGGTGCCCTCGAACGACTCCCCACGGTTGCCCCAGAGAGAGTCATTATTGATAACAGCGGTTCCTTTGGGCAGCACGCAATAACCGTTGGGATCATGGTGACCAAATCTTACGCGGCGGCCCCGTTGCACAGGAGTTATGCATGGCCATTTGTGGTGATGTCGTTAGCCAATCAGGGCTCGAGCTGAGTACGCGTGCTGTTCACAGTCACCATATCAACTGGGCAGAGTTCATTTGCATCAGACAAGCAAAGTATACTTCCATATGACAAGCAAAGCATTAAACACCTCGCTATGCACCGCCCGAAGACATCCAAACCATCTTCCCACCCTACCCTTTACTCCCCCCAACGGCTTTCATGGCGGCCCCCTCTTCATGGGACTCCGCGGACTCTGCGTTGAAAACAGCCCCAACTGGGGTGCTCTTGGACTCAACGGAGTCGCACTGGATCGTCCCCCAGTATCGATAGCCATCCGCACGCCACCAAAGGGAGGCGGGCTCTTGAAACCATTGCTCTCTTCTTCAGTGTTCTCCGAACTATGTTCTTCGTCGTACTCCCGTTTCTTTGTCACGAGGAGTTCAGTGACTTCAGCGAAGTGCTCTTCGAGCATCGAGTTAAGAGTTCGATGAGAGGATTTGCGCAGCTTGCCGCGACGGCGACTGGGTTTGCGCACTCGAGCGGGATCCCAGGCATTGTGGTCATGGGCTACAAAGATCATGCTATGCTCGTAGAACCACCCTGGGATGAAGTCGTTGGTAGCACGTTTGATCGAAGGGAGTGCTGTATCGGCGATGAAGCCAATGACGTGGCTGATGCCTTCCTCTGTCGTGTTCTCTGCGCGTTATGAGTACTCTGAACATGATAACACACTGGACAGACCTCACCATTCATGCTCAGCAGATCAACAAGGCCGCTATACGGCGCGCCAATACCCAGGAAGAAAACTTGTGTTGCATCATGTGGCCTAACCCTATTAGCTCCAGACTATCTGCACATGGTAATAACTCACTCGATGTAATTCTCCCACAGATAATTCGCCAGCATTCGTGTCTGTGTCGCTCGTGCATCGGCACTATCGGACGTCTGGAAGTCGGTCTCATTCTCGTCCTCCACAGTCACAACCTTCGGTACATTGACATCAATGACTTGAAAGCCCTCAGTGATGGCCCAGTCAATGTACTTCTTTATCATATCAGTCTTCATCCGGGAGTCAGCGGACAGACAGTGCAGGACTGCGGACACTTACTAGCCAAATGTTGTGGAGCTCCACCTTTCCAGTGATCGGATCCGGCCTGTTCATGATTTCGGGGGGATCGTGGAAGATAACCAGCAGTGGGTGTCTTTCTGTGAATCTCGGCCTATAGTCATCAACAAACTGAGACCTACTGTTATGAAGGAACCGCTTACGTTGCGAGCACATTGTACTCGAAGGTCTGTGTAATCCCGCTCTTCCGGATAGCCAAAGGGATCATCTGGTGTGCTTCTGACAGCAGTTTTGCTTGCCACTCTCGGATGACTTCGTGTAAACGCAGTGTAGCGTCCGGCGCTACTCCGGTGTCCGGCTTTTTGGGGTAGATGCTTTTCCAGTACCTTGACTGCTGCTGCTTCACCTGCGCGATGGTTCTGATCGCAGACTCCGCAGGCGGGCCCAGGTCTTCTGCCAGTCGATCAGGGGGCTGAAGCATAAGCGTTCGTGTGACAGCAAGAGCGGACCGCGCTATCGACCTCAAGTTATATCCTCCCTCAAGGCAAACTGCAATCTTGCCTTTTGCCAGTCGCATCAGCATATGGGTCATGTGGGCATAGCCCGCGGGTGAGACATGGCAACCACCCAACATGTCACCCTCTGCTGCATCGAATCCAGCAGAGATGATGACGAGGTCTGGGTCAAATTCCGTTGCTATCGGAACCACCACTTCTTGGAAAGCGTAGAGGTACTCCGCGTCCCCCATTCCATGCTCAGCCCACGGGATGTTTACGTTTTTCCCCAGTCCGGGGCCTTGGCCGCAGTAATCCAGGTTTCCGTCTGGTAGATTGGGATAAAATTGCTTATCTCTGTAGACGTGCAGCGATATGTAGAGGACATTGGGATCCTCATAGAAAATATGTTGGATACCGTTCCCATGATGGACATCCCAGTCCAGGATCAGGACCTTCCGGCATTGCTCCGGAAAGTCATTCTGGCAGACCCTGGTCGCTATGGGGACATTGTTAAATATGCAAAATCCTGACGCCTCGCCGCACTCAGCATGGTGCCCGGGAGGTCGTATGATGGCGAGAGCGTTACGGACGTCGCCGCGAACAACAGCTCTACACGCCTCAATGGCGCCACCCGCAGCAAGTCTCGCGCATTCGAAGGTGCTATTATGGAAGTAGATACTGTCCCTTACGTCGGAAAGGTCAAAAAGCTCCTGCTCAGACTTCCCTGGAGGGAGTTAATGGTCGTCTGGGCTCAACCGGGGATGTGACATACCTTGGAGTGACTCAATGAACTCATAGTGTTCCTGTGTATGTACCAGTAACACTTCCCCTCTCGTGGCCGACCGTGCCTGAATTCTCCAACACTTAGACTCGGTGTTGACATCGTCAAGCTCATCGCTTCCTTGTATGAGGCCAGCCTCTCGCAGTTCCTGGAAGATTTCGTGTATGCGACGAGGATCCTCCGGATGAATATCGTCGTCACCGACCATCATACTTTGAGGCTCACAATGGAACCTCATCCGGGCGTCATAGACAACTCCCGTTCGCGAAGAGGCGTACGGCAACGGGGCAAACTTGGGAGCTGGTGGGATCATCACTCCTTGGGCGACTCGATGTGGTCGGGTGTAGATCATGTCTTGATCCGGGATTCCGTCTTGCGTCGTGGTAGATGGGCTTGGGCTTATTTCTGTAGTGTACTTGCCCTTTAAGTGGGCGTTCAGTGAAACCATTGTAGGGTCTACCGTGCCACGCACGTGGTCACCATTCCTGATTGCGGCGGTCCCTGCCTCGCCCATCACATGGTCTTCATCCATGGTTCAGTGTGAGGTGGGCGAGCAGCGCCCGGCCCCGACTAGCGCCTGGTGTGACTGTCCACTTCGTTAGAACCATGAACGTTTGGTGGACTGTAAGAGGATATAATAGAAAACAGGGGCATACTCGAACTGATTTCGCTGGAACGGTAAAGGAGAAGGCAAAGATCGAAACAGAGAGGTCACAACGGCTGGTGTGTATGGACGCAGAGAAGAAGATCCAGAGCAGGAAAAAGTGACCCGATCGGGGTTGTCAACGAAAAATGGTCTCCGCACTTACTCTATGAATCCGCACCCATGCTATTGGCACTGAAAGCGTTGACAGCAGTCTGAAGTTGCGTTGCTTGGATAGTGCCTTTCGACAGGGAACGCAGATAGCTGAACACAGTTACGTGCCTGAAGGGTGCAAGGCAAGGAAGAGAGCGAAAGTAGTAAAGGACAAGGGAGCCGAATGCGTATCTTTGGCCAAGCAGTCAAGCAACACACCCGTCGTACCGGGGGAGTAGTCGTAGGCGGAAGGGTAGAAGCTCGTGAGGGTGAGAGGACTTGGTTCATCCGCAGAGGAGAAAGTGCGGACGGAGTTTCCTGATGCTTCAAGGTTGTGAACGGATGGCCAGACAGAGCGGTTGGGAAGTTGAAGGACACCCAGTATGCGGATGGTAAGTATATGACTAAGTACAGACTAACCGCTTTTGGCAATTATCCATGCTCATTACGCCGACTTTGGACTTTCAAACCTTCAAGGTGGCAGAGCCTCCACATACGAGGTATCTACACGACATGGCAGCTTTAAATTGTTCCCGATCACGGGAAAGTCAATTGGTCTGCATGCTTTCTGTACCGATGCAGTACTAGAGAACTCCCAAGATTGGGTCGGCTGCCCTGCCGTAAATCCTACTCCACATGTCAGCGAACACCTTCTGTGGTTTGAAGAGACGGAGCAAGGCGTCATACTGCACTAAGAGGTTCTACATATTAGTTTCATATAATCCCCTCCTCAATGTCGCACTGAGAGGTACTCTAGGGTAGTGAACAGTCTCGTTGAATCTTTTGTATCTGTGAGGACGTCATGGACCAGGACGTCTGACTGTCGACTCCCTATTTAACTCGACACAAACTGGTGAGTTGCATCTCCAGATTAAGCTGTCCCTAGTCTTTCAAGTTCGGAAACAATCCTGCAGTGCCCAGGTGAGAAAGCGCCAGACAGTCACGTGATAGTAGGACGCCAAGCCTCACGGCCGTCGAGCACTTGGAGCTCTCTCTCACCTCAATTGTTTACGAGCTTGCCACCTCCACCTCCATCCCCCACTCTCACTCGCCGCCGCGCCCCATTTTGTCGTCCTCTGCTGCACTTTGGGACCTCAATTGCGCTGAAAAGAGAACGTGGAGCGTCTTCTCATCTTCAGCAAACGTATATCCGTAAGTGAGCTCCCCGTCACCTACGCAATCGGCCGCAGCTCCGCCCGCCTCACGAGCCTACATTGCGATCTTCCTCTTTCTACCCGCACAGTCCATCCATCTGACGCTTCCAGATTCGCTATCCGACATCGCCATGGCGTCCGGCGATGAGCAGCATTTCCAAGAGATGCTCGCTCGCATGAGCCAGAGCCGGAGCCAGAGCGGCACTCTCCCGGGTGCGACTGCGCCCGCTCACGACCACTCCCGGTACCAGCCGACCGTGTCGTCGCCCATCTACTCACCGCCGCTCAATGGCATCGAGCCGCGTCATGCATCCGCCGTCATGTCGCCCACGCTGAGCACTGCCGCCTCGCCAGCTACCCAGCCCGTGCCCCAGCCCCAGCAGCAACAGCAGTCGGCCCAGCTGCTCAATCTGTTGCGCTTCAGTTCGGCTCGCAGTCCGTCTCAGCCGACCATAGCTTCTCAACAACGCCCTCTCTTTCGCTCTCAATCCGTTGCTGGCTCGCCTGCCCAGCCGCAGCAAGCGTCCGTCTCCGACCTCGCTGCGAGCTTTACCGCGATCCCGCCCGCTCCACCATCTGCATCGGGGACGGCGCGTAATGCTGCAACCGAAAGCACTCAGGACCTGCTTCTTCGCTTGCTCAACCAGCCCAAACCGTCTCAGACGTCTGAGCCTGCTCGGGCAGCTCCTCCGATGGATGCACCTGTTTCTACGGAGCCGGAAACGGCTCAGGAGCTCGCTGCTGCGAAGGAATCTCCTGTACCCGATGCACAGACGAATTCCCCTATGCGATTGTTTGGCCACAACGGGGCGGAACCGACTCCCTTCAAGCCGGAAGCTTCTGCGAAACCCATGTTCACGTACGTCAATCCGTTCGACAAGTTGGAGGAAGCCAGCCCCAGGAAGCGCACGCCCGTCTCGCGTGGGCCTTCCACTCCGGCCCCAAAAGTGGAGATTTTGAAGCCAAAGCACGCGCAGGACCCTCCGACCTTGAGCAGCGACGAAAGGGATCAACCCACGCGCAAATCGAGGAAACTCTCGCCAACACCAGCAGGCCGTGCGCATCCCAGCGTCGCAGAGGCGGTCAGTAATCTCGGAGAGCAAGTGAATAAACAAGTCGAGGATGCGCTTGCCAACGCTGAGTTGAAGTCCGAGGCGCAGACCACGACCACGAGCAAGCAGACCCCTCGTGCCATGGCCGACAAAGAGCGAGCCGGAGAGCAGCCTGCCAGGAAAGCCGAGGGCGCCAGCAAGCTTCCCGAGAATGTGGTGGAACACCCCACTTTCAAGCCCTCTCCCAAAGGCAGCCCCGAACCGGCAGATGCAGACGTTGTCGAGAACTGGGAGGCCGAAGCTGAGGCCAGCGTGGCTGGAAAGCATGAGGCGGTAACAGTCTTTACGCTTCCCATGAAACCGTTCGTGTCCATTAACATGAACAAGTTGCCTTCGCCGACCACCCTCTTCCAACCCGATATGTTTATGGACCTTGCCCGCATGAAAAAGGACTTCGATCAGATCGATCGATCGCTTGTTGCTGCAAGCAAGCACTTCATTGTCTGGGCTCTTCCTAAGAAAGGTGGATTCCGCATCATCAAGCAGGCAAACGGAGAGTCTCGCCAAGTTTTCGAGAATCATAACGAGCGAGTGTTCAACATTGCCATCTGCACATCTGGAACGAAGGCCAATGACCTGGAGAGCATTCTTGCCATTGGCGTCAATGGCTCCGTGTTTTGGACCTCGCTGCAAGCCAGTCGTGAGGATCAGTTCAGCGAGAACCTTGACGTTCGGGGCATTGTGCTACCGCCCTGTCCCGCCCAGGACGATAACACGTCCGGCGGGCAGCTGAAGACGCGGGCGAAACCGTCGTCCAGGCACCCCGAATTCTTCGCAATCGGCCGAGGAAAGTCGATTCACATTGTTTGGCCCAAGGTCGCGGCCGAGTACGTGCAGGGTGGGAAAGGTGTATGCCAAACCGAAAAGTATCTGCAGGAGCGTGCTCTGAAGATCCATACCGGTAAGGCCGGAAAAGATTTCACCTTTAGTGAAGACGATACCGTTATTGTATCTTTGGACAAAGCTGGCAGGATGCGCTTCTGGGATGTCCGCAGCCTGACCAATCCGGAAGTGGGCATACCTGGTCAGCCTCGCCAGGTCGAGGTCTCAGAGACTCTACTCGAATTCCACACCACCTCGCCAGCGGCCAAGTCCTGGCCTACCTCGGTTTTCTTCTTTGACAAAGATAAGCCCTTCGCCACTGGGATCGCGTTACGTTACGTCATGGTCGGCATGAAACAGAACCATTCGTTCCAGCTGTGGGATCTTCATCTCGGCAGAGCGGTTGAAGAGATCAATCTACCACACGAGAAGGAGTCGGACGCCATCTGTAGCGTCGCCTTCCATCCGCGATCCAGCATCATGGCTGTGGCGCATCCTACGCGCAACTCCATATTCTTCGTGCACATCTCTTGTCCTCGGTATAATCTACCGATTATGAACCAAGCGACATACCTAAGCAACCTCGCGGCCGTCCATAGGGGTGATCGGAGCGCGAAGAGCTTCCCGGGACCGAATGCAACAGCTATCATGTCGAGCATCTCGGAGTACTCCTTTGCTTCCAAGGGGCAGCTGAGAAGCGTTCACATGCTGAACGAACCGGAAAACCTCCCACAAGGTCAGGATCCGGAGGACGCTGCTCTTTTCGAACTCTATGTGATGCACTCCAAGGGCGTGTGTTCCCTCCGCATTCGACGTTCCGACCTCGCTCTCCAGCAGGAAGGGAAACCAAACAAGGATACAACTCTGGAAAGCCAAGGACTCATCAGTGTCTCGCCGCTGAACTCGGTATCACCAAATGGGGAGGATTCTTCAACTAGTGGCGAGCCTTCGAAGGCTCCCTCTGAACGGTCGACCCGCGACGCTGCCAGGAAAGAAAGTAGCAATGTCTCTAGGCAATCCATGACGCCGGAGGCTGCCATGCGTGCATCAACTCTCGCTAAGGTTGAGAGCAAGCAGGATGCTGCCCGCGCTGCTATGATCAACGGAGGGGAGAAGGCCGAAAAGAAGAACAAGAAACGCTCCAAGGCCGAGTCGACTGCCGGCTCTTCTCAAACATCGTCCGTGCCGCGCCCTACGGCTACATCATATGCCCAAGCTGCGCAGGCAACTGCTCCCTCGAAATCCCCCGCTCCGCCGGAGACATCGGTGGCCAATGCCGCATCCCCTACGTCCAATGCCGAACTCATTGAATGGATGAAGAAGTTTACCAGTCAGTACGCCCAGCAGCAACCTTCTGCGCCGCCCGCTGCTGCACCCCCGTTGGACACGAAGAGGTTTCAGCAGATCGTTCAGAGTGAGATCGGTCAAGCTCTCAAGGGCCACATGGAAGCGCTTTACAAGCGTATGGACGATGATCGGCGCGCTGCTGCGGCGAGCAATCTCGCTCAGCAGGAAGCTGTTATCCGCCTCGTGTCCAGCTCCTTGACTGAGAATGTGGAAGCGGTACTGGGCAGAATAGTGGAGGACACCGTCCGCAAAGTCGCTCTTCCCAAGCTACTGGAGGGTACCTCTGGAGCAGTGGAGAAGAGCGTCAACGCCAATGTGAATTCGGCCGTCGCTGATCAGGTAGCCAAGACCCTTCCAGACGCTGTGTCCAAAGCACTTCGGAACCAGCAAGTGCTCCAGGCTTTGACCGGGGCTGTTACGAAGCACGTTGCTTCAACCCTTCAGGACGTCGTGGCCAAGTCCACGGCATCTGCTGTCAATGCTGCGGTGCCGATGATTGCCACCACGGTCGAGCAGAAGGTAGCTGGTCAGCTACACCAAGCCCAGAAGCGGCACGAAAGCGACTCAGCAAAGATCGCCCACCTCACTGGTCTCGTTAACGACTTGACTGAAAGCGTCAACTCGATGGCAGCTGCGCAATCGGAGATGATCGCGAAGCTAGCACAGATGCAACAAAATCTTCTCTCCACGACAGAGAAGGTTGTCTCCGGCGCACCCTCCTCAGCCATGGTTCGCGCGCCGCTTCCGCCCCCACAGAAGACATCAGAGCAGCTGGAGGAGGAGGTCATTGCCAGTCTGATGGCGGAAGGGCGGTTCGAGGAGGGGACGATGAGATGGCTGCAATCGGCCCGCTCTGCTGACTTGTTCGACAATGTTCTCGTCCGATACGACCCAGCCTTCTTGAGCCAGGTATCTGCTCTGCTTAACCTGTCGACGGGTGTCACGGTCACGGAACGTTTTGAGAGGACCGTAGCCCAGCGCTTGATGTGGTTGGATGCTGTTCTCAGCAATGTCAACCCTCATGTAGGTTTCCCCGTTCGCTTTTTCATGTTGTCACTAACACACTTCAGGACAAGGAGACTTCAAATGTGCTCCCTAGAATTCTGGACATACTGCATTCTCGCTTGTCGACTGAGTATGTGCGTCTCAACGAGACCGCCCCTAACACGCAACTGCTTCGCCACATCTCGCTCCTCATCAACCGGCTCAACGAGCTTGGACGGATGACTTAGGGTTATGACGATGTAATCAGGATTCTCATTGAGTCCTCGGTCATTATGGAGGAGGAGGACGACAAAGTAGGTGTGGCTTGGATGCGCTGAAAATGCCATCGCGGCCGCACTCGAAAGCTGGGCGTCTACTTCATCTTGCTGTACGATCATTGTTTGGTGTTCACACCGGTTCAAATCCTGCTGGCTTGGTGCGCTTTGAGCATGGGCTGTCTTGTGTCCAGACTCCTTGCCCATCAGGTGGCCAGCGGATATGCCTTCACTGCACATGCGCCACTGTTTGCGACGCTGAAATGCTCGCGGCACCGTGGATGTGAGCGTGGGCGTTCAGGGTACGGTCCTGTCGCACCCTTCGCAGGGTGGCCGACCTAAAAGCTATGGATAGCCTGCATAGATAGGCCTCGTCACACTGGTAATAAAACTCTTTCCTGCTGTCTCCTGCCTGGCTAGCGCTGCTGGTGTGCCAAATATGTATAGTCTCATGAAGCTGCCATACAATTCCCGACCAGTCGCCCCACGAGCCCTCACCCTCGCTCTCGCACCTCACCGTCCTTCACAAACCCCCCAACACAAGATTCCAAACCTGCACCTTCCGCCCCCCAAACGGGCAGCCTTGTCTCACAAACACACTCAACACCCCATCTCTCTCCAACCCCCCATAATCCACCAATGGCCCACACGAAGTCTGCCTTGCCCTGATATACCTAAGCTGATCGTGTTGTGTTCGTCTAGCTTCTTCTGCTCGTAATCCATGAATGCGGATGTTTCCCCATTTCCGACAGCAGGTGCGATTCACATAGTGGTTGCCGTACCCGTGAGGGGGTGTGCTGTAGTAGGCGAGGTATTGATAGTCGTTGAAGGTTGGAAGGAGAGTCCATTTAGACGCACGGAGCCTTGTGGGTCGGGTGTGAGGTTTGTGTGGGTGGCACTAAGAAGGGTCACTGCGAGCGTCTGCAGGGGGAGAGAATTTAAAGATGAGGATGAAAGAGAGGATCCATCGTGGTAGGAAATCGAGGTTCAGAAGGCATAGGATGAGGACATAGTGGTGTGGCGGAAGCGGCGTGGAGAGTGTGGGTTCGGCGGATGCTTGATAACCTTGAACCTACCATGCAGTGCTATTGTGTAAAGTATGTTTGTGGGGAGAGACAGATGTAGGGTCCAGTTCCACCACTAAGGCGTGTTGCGGTGAGATAGTTGATGAACGGATAAAGTGGGCTTTGCATCGTCTGGGCCATATTGTACTGGGATCAACGACACGATTTGGAAAGATGTTAGCAATAGACAAGCCGAATGAAGCAAAACGAGAACGGTGACTTCTGCAAAGCGTATCGTGAATGATTTGAAAATATCATTGGCCTTCAAGGTGCAAGTAACTATTCCAGAGTCCCAACGACCAATGTCAAGGAAATGAACAAACCACGTTTCCGCAATGTAATGCTCATGTAGCATGACCTAAACTAATCCGTAAACTCCTCATTCTGAATCCTCAAAGCCTGCAATTCCCAATACTCGGCCTCCTGCTCCGCGCCCCTCCGCCCACCAAACTGCATTCCCTCTTCCCCCTCAGCGCCATGGAACAACTTCATATAACAACTCTTATTCTTCGGATTCTTGTAATGCATGTACGGATTATCCGCATCCAACCACGCTGAACAAAGGTAACAGAAATGCGAATTACACTGAAAACACTTCATATGATTACACCCCTGCGTTTTCTCCACAGGCGCAGAACACGTGGGACAAGGCGACGTATTCTTGGTAATATAATCAAGCGACGCCTGCTCCTCGGCCGTGAGTTCCCGCGCTTCGCGTTTCCGGCAGATGTAGTAGTCGCCGTGCCAGACGGCGAGGCAGATTTTGCAGAAGGCGAGGTTGCAGGATTCGCAGACGACGAGACGGTCCGTGTTAGCGGTGCCTCGGTATACGGGTTCTTCTTGCGGTTGATCTGGAGGAGCGGCTGCGTCTTCTTCGACGTCGGATTCGTCCATTTGTGACAGGTCGCCGATCTTAGGGTACTTGGATGTTCGCATGGGGCCTTGACACCATTTTCGGGGACACCAGACGATGCTGGGGTCGGATTCGAGTTTTTTCTTTCGTTTGATTTCGGCGTAGCGGCGGACTGTTTCTGGTGATAGAGGGATTTGCAGGAGTTCTTTTGGGGAGAGAAGGCGGTTTTTCCTCGTTTTATCCGACTTGCTTTTCCCGCAGTCGGGCGATAGACATTTGACGTTGCTCACATCCCCCTCTTTGATGCAATTGTTGTAATAATCCTGCAAACAAGACTTACAGAACACATGCCCACAGTGCCGGAGTCTGTGGCATGAAGATCCCTTTTTCGGTTCGAGACAAACGACGCAAGAAAAGGTGCCGGACTCAAAGTCAGACTGTGCGATCTGCGAGCTTGACGATAGTAGCGACGACTTGAGTGTGAGTGGCAGGAGGAGTACGCCACCGGGCTCTTGTGCGGTGACGGAGAAGGCGTTTTCGGCGGCTTCTTGGAGAAAACTGATGTAGGCGAATAGCACCTGCAACCCGCCGTACTCTTCCCAGAGCCTCGTACACGCACGCTCCAGGTCATTGAGATGTCGTCCAGGAAGCCATGGTGGATTCGTACTCAGTCTGACCTTCGGCGGGCGCTCGTTCGGATACCCCTCTGTGAGAATGATGTCCAGTATTAGAGGTGGAAGGTGAGATAGCTGGTGCACGGTTGACTCCGAGTCGAACTTCACACTGAGAGGGTTTGTCGGAGATATAGGTAGTTCGATGTGTGCCTCGGGTGTTGGCGGATGAGATATGTCGATCTCGAGCTCAGGGTAGATGGCTTGCAGAGTGTTTAGTTCGTCCACACGCTCGTCATCAGGATCCGACCCGTCCATAACTTGTTTCGGTGCCGGAAGACCTGGAATATACGGATTCGGTCTAAAGATCGATTCTGATATAGGGCTATGAAGATTCCGGGTGGCGTTGCGGGAACGGTGGGTTTCGGAAATGGCAGGCTTGGAGAAATGTTCTTCGTTGAGACAGCAAGCAGATATGTCGCAGTACCGCTGTCACTGCTCTTAAACCAAGAAAGAATCACAAATTACCCACATGCAGTGAGGTCTTCAAACAGAAGGGCGGAGGGCGCAAGTGTGAACTACACTCGAGCTAACGCCACACTTACCGACGCCACCCTATTAGTCAGCGCCTTCACATCCCTCAAGTGCTGCACGCATAGAGCCCCTCGCACGTGCCCACCATTCACCTAAACACTCCCCCAACACCTCAATCACCTCCCCAGGCGGTCTGGTTCCGTCCCACTCAAAATGGAGGAACCACGTCTAGCCTCCCTCTCCCTAACCCACGTGCACTATGTAAGCCTCTCTCACCTCGCCCTCCAAACCCAACAACCTAACCCAAACCCAATAGAATCCCGCAGACCGGGTCTCCTATATCTGCGCCTGGCTCGCACTCGTTCCCCAAGGCCTCTGCATCGTCTACGCGACGCTAATCTGGTCGACCCGAGAAGTCGAAATCATGTTAATGTTTGCGGGCCAAATGTCATGTGAGGCGGTGAATTTTGTGTTGAAGAGGTATATCAAGGAGGAGAGGCCTCTGGGTATGTGCTATTTTTTAAAGCCCCACTCTTTGTCTTCTCGTGGATCGTTCTCCCTTGTTATATTATGTCTATATCCTTTAAATCTTCGGGTGCGCATACAAGCATGCTAACCCCCCACCCACAGCAATGCACGGCAAAGGCTACGGCATGCCCTCCTCACACGCCCAATTCGTCACCTTCTTCTCCCTCACCCTCTCCCTCTTCCTCCTCTTCCGCCACACCCCCCACCCCACAGAAACCCACACCCCCTTTTCCCTCCCGCAGCGCGCTCTCCTCTCCATCGCCGCGCTTGCGGGCGCTGGCGCTGTAGCATGCAGTCGCATCTACCTGAACTACCACACGCCCAAACAGGTTCTCGCGGGCGTTGCGGCTGGCGCCGTGTACGCTGTTTTCTGGTTCTGGGTGACTTCGTGTTTGAGACGTTCGGGGTGGGTGGAGTGGGCGTTGGAGACCAGGTTGGCGAGGTTGGCGAGAGTGCGGGATTTGGTGGTGCAGGAGGATTTAGTGGATTCGGGGTGGGTGAGATGGGAGGAGAGGAGGAGGAGGAGGAAGAGGGCGGTCGATGCGACGAGGAAGGCGAGGTGATGCGGGGTGGAGGTGATGGAGATGTTGAATATACGTCTCGACGATACACGTATACAACGAGCGAACAAGCTGGAATCTGACGAGTTCGGATCCCACCCTACGCTGTTCCTTTCACTCCTTGCCTCAATTTGCTCCACATGCCAAAAGCTTATTTCAAGGACAGTGAGGCGGCACAGCATTCGATACCTGCTGCAGAGTTGCCTGTTTAGGCAGTGTTTCGTGCTAGGTGAGATGGTGAAAGCGTCTTCTTGTCTACAGTAAACAGTGAAAGGCCGGACAGCCCACGCACGCTACCCCGTGCGCCGCAAGCCAAAGGCTTAAGTCAACGACAGCAAGACCCACAACAATCAATCCTTTCTCCCTGAGTTGCCTCTTCTAGTAATCTCCCGTTTGAGATGAGACGGTAACACTATCAACGTCGCGCAGTGAAAGCCCACACCCATACACGCCAAGCAACGCCGCACGACTCCTTCCCAAAACGGCATCAGAAGACGTTCGCACGTTCGCCCTCGAGCCCCAATTCACATTCAGTCACCCTGCTCGCTCGGTACCGGACAGTACCAAGGAGCGCGCCCATACAAACGCACCCCAAGCGCCTTGTCCCTCTCCGCGTTGTCATACCTCCTCCAAATCTCCCTGATATCGTCCTTGCACGACCAGCACGACTCCCTCAGCTTCATCTCCCGCGGCCTCCTCGCAGGAATCCTGTCATCCAGACTCTCAACAAACTCCTCCCAGCCCTCAACCGGCTGCAGGTTCAACCGTCCCGCCCACGCCCTCGCACGAGCGCTCACGCCGATGTTGTACGGATTCATGTCATCGCACATTTCCGACAGGTCTCTCCAGACTGGCCGGTTACAGAGCGTTTGATAAGACCACATATCGCTCAAAAGCCGGCGATGGAGGCGTTGGTACGGCGCCGCGTGTTTCCGCAGCCTCTCGCCGACTTGGTATGGCGCGATCTCGAAGAGCGGCTCGTAATACGCGTGTCGTGCGGAATTGTGGAGCGCGATGCGGACGGGTCGCGGGTCTTGCATGTAGGCGCGTCGAGCGGTGTAGGTCGTCGTCAATCTGTCCATGTGTTTTCGGTGTTGGTCGATGGCTTCTATGGGCAGGGAATCGCGGTTTCCAGTAACCGACTCCTCGATGGCCCGGTTGAGGGTCTCGTATGTAAAGTCCAGGCTTTTACAGCGTTCCTTAAACTCGCCTGCGTCGCCCGCGCTGGCTGAGATGTCTTCGTAACAGCCGATGATCTCGAACGTTAGCATATCGATCACGACGCCGGAGCCGGCTTGCCGCAGGGCTTCGGGATCCAGGACGTTGATGTGGAGATGTGTGTCGAGGTGTTGAGAGAGTTTGGACATGCTGAACTGGCACTGCTTTTCGCGCAGATTGTTGACGTGCTCGAGCCATTCCTCTCGTACGGATGGGTGAAGGTCGGCGAAGTTCCGGATGGAGGCGTTCCGGGCCCACGATGCGAACCACTAAGTCGCCGGGATGTGGGAGTAGTTTTCGACACGCGTGAAGGCGTACTCGTGGGGGATGCTGTTAGTGCTGGTGGATGGGGAGGTGGAGGGCGGCGTTACGGTTTGCGGGAGACCGGGCTCGGATGGGACCAAACGTCGTTGCATGGTGGAAGTGGGAGATGTAATGAGAGCCGACTGATATCTCTTGAGATGTGTATTTAGACGATGAAAAGTCTGCCGATTATCGTAATGATAGTGGGATGAAGAAAGGAAGAGGTGGACGGTGAGGTTTATGTTTGAGAGAGCATCCGTCATCACACGCACCTGCTGCTCTATCTGTTCAAAAAGGCGGGACCACTGCCGCCCAAAGAGGTCATTGCAAAGACTTCCATCCCACTTGCTCTTACTGGTCGAAGGTTCTAAACGAGTCCACTCGTCCCTACCGCTCTAAGTCTTATCGCTAGTGGCGGTACTCGCTGCTGAAACTATAGATGCGACTCAAGTCCGCAAACAAAGTAGCCACACAGAAGAAGAAAACTCCCGGAAATGCGCCAACCGCATGCCATGTGTACAACTTCTTAAAAGCAAAACCGCCAAAAATGGGTATAGAGTAACAACCTCAAGTGTTATTGGTTCCCTAACCTTTCCAAAAGCCTCTCGATGGTATGCATCAACTCATGCACGCGGAACGGCTTACTCACGACAGCGTCCATACCGCTATCCATTGCCGTTGCGATCTGCTCTCCACGAACGTTCGCAGTCACAGCAATGACAGGTACGTGTTCCTTGATGCATCCGTCCGTTTCCATCTGGCGAATGCGCGCGACGCACGTGAGGCCGTCCATTTCAGGCATTTCGAGATCCATAAGAATGACAGACAGAGGCACCCCATCAGTTTTCTGGAATGCGGTGGTGGAAAGGTAGTTCAATGCGTGGATCCCATTGTCGGCTGTCGCCACTTTGCAGCCGGCTTTTTCCAGCTGTCGGGAAAGTACCTTTTGGTTGACGATGTTATCCTCCACAATAAGAATATGAAGGATGTCCTCCTCCTTCTTAGGTTGGAGATGTTCCGGGGAAATAGTCGAGAGCTCAGGGAGCGCTGTACTGAGATCGTGGCTTGTAGGCGGCTTGGGGTTGACTGGTTTGGGCACTTGTAGAGGGGGAGCGGCCGATGTCAGGGCATATGCTGGAGGATCCACTCTTCTCGCTTGGATAAAGAAGCCAAACGTGCTTCCGACGCCCGCTTCTGAAGAGACCCCAATTTGGCCGCCGTGGAGCTCGGCCAGCTGTCTAGAGATGAATAGGCCGAGCCCGCTTCCCCCGTAATAGGCATGTGTCCGAGGGGAGGCTTGGGCGAATCGCTCGAAGAGGATTTGCTTCTCCTCCGATGTAAGTCCACAGCCAGTGTCCTCTACATGTACCCGGACATAGAGCATTTCACCATCACCCCAATCTTCACCCGTAGTGACGTTGGCCAGAGGTCCTCGCATGGGAACATATTCGAATCCTTTGGTCTGTAGATCTGGCGGATCCAGGGAGGCACCGAGGCACACGGAAATGACCCGCTTCGAACATGTGTGGGTAAACTTGATGGCGTTGGTTATGAGGTTGACAGTGATCTGAGTCAAACGAGCAGGGTCCAAGTTGACCCAGTCTAAGTTGAGACTCTTGAGGGACTCTTGCGGACAGAACCTGAAGTCAATATTCTTTGCCACAACCTCTGGCTTGAACATGCTCATGGCGCGTTCAATGATGGCCACAGGCTGGACGGGTATCGGAGTGATCAAGAGAAGGTTAGAATCCAACTTGGAGACCGTCAATATATCATCGACGATTGCTTTTTGATGTTGGACGCAGAGTGCAATGTTGTTCGCGGACTCGATACACTCCGAAACAACTGCTGCGGCTTCGCCTGTGAAGCTATGTCGACTCAATGACGACGCAATATCGTCGGCGCAAATCAGGATGGCACTGAGGGGATTTCGCATTTCATGACTGCCTCGACGTGAGTGGGGTACCTCAAGTGCTACAGCACACATACCTTGTTATGTCAATGAATTCTGCAGTCACAGTCAATCGTCAGTTCCTGAGTTGAGATCGAACACTTACCATTCTGTTGCCGCTTTGTTTCCTCTGCCTCCTTCAATCTGCGTTCCTGTAGCCCTTGCGCCCACTTCATATGGCTGATGTCTGCCAGCGAGCCCATGATCGATATCACCTTGCCGTTCATGTCAACTTCAGGCATCGACGACGCCAACACCCAGTACTCAATGGGCTCACCATTGAGATCGCGGGCCACGATATTCGGATTATCAATCTGAATCTCTTCGTATCTCGGTTTCAGATCCGATTTGAGGCTGTCCCACATACTTCTTGCTACGTCTTGGCTGCTCTTCGCGATGAAGGACTCCATGAACGCATGCGCTCCGTAGTCGTCCCGCGAATGACCAGTCATTTCGTAGTAGCGTTCATTCGCTTCCAGAAGTACGCCTTCCGGGCTGAAGAGGTACATACCCAAGGGCGAGAGCTCCGTCATTCGCCGCATGCGATTGGTCTGGAGCTCAAGCTCCCGGGAAAGCTTCTCACGTTGGAGCGCTGCCGCCTCGGCCTCGTTCCGACTCTGCCGGACCTCATCCTCGAAGAGAATGAAAGAGGCCAGAGAGGTGGCTAATTGCCGGTTGAGCATAGCGGAAAAATCCTTATAGTCGTCATCATAAGCCCGTCTGGGGTTGATGCCAATGAGGAGAAATGCATAGATCGTGTCGCCGTTGGTAGGTCGCACAGGAATAATGATAGCCTCTTTGCAAGGGTCACCACTACCACGCCACTTGATGCCATCAAGCAAGGCTTCCGGCAGAGTGCCATCTCTTGTCTGCAACTTGCTCGGTTCACGCGTCCGCATGGCTTCCCGGAAGGCGGGAATGAAGCCTTCCTTACTGCGCTTCAAGTCCAGCTTGGCCGGCGACGCCGGATGTCCGTCGGGTATTCCGATTGAGCCTTCCAGGAGGCAAGACTTCAAAGAGATGGTGCTGTCACTTGAGTGCGACGCTGTGTCGGCGTCCTCAGCGTCGGTAATGGAATATAGCAGAGCAAAGGGGATGTCATTGGGATTATCGTCAAGGCCATCAAGAACACATCCCCAGAAATGTTTCAGAGATCTTGCTTGGGCTAAGCTCTCGCCCAGGTGGCGAAGGGTCTGGAGTCTCCGACTGCTGATAGTCTGATAGGTTGTCTCGAAAGGGCCATTGTAGAAACCCATTATGCGGTCTGTCCCGCCATACATAGGAATGAAAGACCAGGAGAAGAAGGTTTCCTCGAGGTAACCGTATCGCTCTATCGGCAGCATATCGTTCTCCAGACGAGCGCTTTTTCCTGTGCGGGCGCACTCCCGGAACACAGGGGACACATTTTCCCATATCTCAGAAAAGGGGCCCGAGAAGCCAGTGCCCATGAGATCAGGGTGCTTGTTTCCGGCGACCTCCTTGGCGTACGCTTCATTGTAAAGCATGGTCAGCTCCTCGCCCCAGAACAACGCAGCAGGATGCGGGTTGCGCATGACCAGGTTTGCTATCTCGCGGAACTCCCGAGTCCAGCTCGACAGACGTCCGAGAGGAGTACTACCCCAATCCACACTGCGTGCGAACTGCATATGTTCAGACATGAGTCCCGCAGGATGATCAGCAGTCCAATCCGGTACCCCTTGCTCAGGGGACGCTAGAGTGATAGACCCGGAGGACCCGCTCGTGTCCCCAGATCTTCCGTCTGACGTGGACAGTTTGGAACTCTTCATTCTCCAACGCGGGCGTGATGAAGCCACTAGAGTGGTGGAGCCTGCATCCAGGCTCTGGGAAGCCATAACAGGTGGTGGAGCTTGGGAAACATCCTTTGGCTCCGTTTGCACATCCGTTACGAAGTCCTTGACTCGTGGTGACTCCAGGGCCTTTTCCCCCGTTTTGCCCTCAGTGGGAGAGCTGCGAAGAACGTCCCTGGGTACATCAGAGACATGGTAGCACCGATTCCCACTGATAATCCGGAAGCGCTGCCTCACAGTGGATCCAGTCCAGAGCATGCCATGGTACATGCAAGTAAGAGGAAAAACATCTCTCGAGTCATCGAACTTGCTCCAGCTGGTAGCCCAAGTGTGGAACTCCAAGTGGGTTACAAATCCGGGCTCAGGCTCTTGGGCTTCGACGGCACCGGTCACATTGTCCAGCAGGGTTTCGTGGAGTCTTAGGGCCGAATTGCAGAAGACGGGGCGCAGCTCATCTTTAGTGTTGTAGTCGACATAGTCAGAATCTAGGTCCAAAACAAAGGTCGGGCGGGAGTCCTGGTCTAATATGTCGTTGAGCGGGATGCGGCACAGCTCATTGAAGGCGGCCTTCTCGACATAGGGCGGGGTCAAGTCTAGGTCTTTAGGTAGTGCACCGGGCACACCCGCTTCTGGGTCCGGTGGCAGGGTGGGGGACATGTGGTGGTAATAGGGGAATAGAGAGAGGGCCCCAGGTGACGACCATACACAGTAGGGAGCTGAGTTGCGTACCGGAGCGAGAATGTAACGAAAGTGCAGTGCACAAGCCAAGGGGCAGGAACGACGCTAAGCGGAAACAAGCTCGATCGAGTGGGGCCGCTCCAGGGCTAGCCGAGATCGCGATCGCTGCTCTGGGGAACACGCGGAGAACTGCCGCAGTTTTATGTCAACGTCGGAAGCACATGAACATGTCAAGATTGCTCTGAGCTTGTTACTCGATATTGCAATCAGCACACTTGAGTAGAACTATAAGTCTCGTCTGCATCGTCCCCTCCATCGCATATCAAAGCCGCCTGTTGAGTTATCCAGCTTCGATCCGAGCCTTGATGTCTTGAGATTCCTTCTCCGATTACCCCACGAACCCCGAATTGGGCTCCTTTTTCGGTCTAAAAGCTGTTTCGGATTTCGATCGCCGCTATTCAAGTTTTGTGTTTGTTCTCAGTACTCTTCCTCGCTTTTCGCACACCACGTGCCTGTATAGCCTGGAGGGTTAGATTACTGACTGCGAACGACACATGTCCTAAACCTTGCGCTCGATCGTTGACACTTGCAGGATCCTTGGTGGCTGTTCTGATGGCTCGTGTCGTTCCACCAAAGAGCAAGGCGCATCGTGGCACCTTCAGGCGCGTGAATTTGGTCGCCGTGCTCGTTCTCTTTTGATGAGGAAAGTCGCTCAATCATAGTCTCGGCCACGTCGCGGCTTGTCCTCCTCTGCTGGATCGCGCGCAAGGCTCTCCCTCATACGCTCTTCCTGCTTGCGCCAGTGGCCGCCCTCCTCGTAGTCGGCGCTGATGCCCAAGGCTTTTCGCAGCCTCTCGCTCTCTTCGATCTTCGCCTTGGCCAGGTCGTGCACTTGGTGGGACTTGAGATTGCGCGCATTTGGGCCTGAGCTCTTCCCAGCCTTGCGTTCGTCTTCGAGCTTCTTGCGCAGGGCGGTGCATTGATCATCAATCTCGTCTTCGTCGACTCTGCCTTTCATTAGATGTGTCGAGCAGCGTTCGCATCAGGATGACGTACCCTTCGTCTTCCAGCTTGTCCCGGAGCTCCAGCACCTTGACTTCAATTTCCCGCCGAGCTTCGTGCTCTAGAATTCCCTGGTCAGGCTGACGCTGGCGATGCTTGACTTGCTCCCAGTCCTTGGGATATGGCGCCCCGGAATCGCGAGGCCTTAGCAATGATTTGTTCTTCTGCACGTAGCCAGACGTGCCACTTCCACGTGGCGTAGAGAGGCCGACGTTTGAGGACATGTTAAGAGGGTAGGATAGGAGGTTAGTGATTCCTAAAGGGAGCGACAGACGTTGATGGAGGGGAGACCTTGAGTTCAGAAGCGGAGATCTACCGGAATGTGTCCGCTCGGTGGTCCGTGCGTGCATCTCCGGCACCCCACTTTCCATCTCTGTGCTGTGTACCTATGACAGCAACCTACACATTGTTGTAATTGTGGAAGGGCTGTGCCTTCTCTTGAATGTGCCAGTACACATACTCGCGCTGCAACTCGTCTCATCGATAGCTTCATGAACCTGTTCGTTGTAGGCGTTTGTGGCAAATTCTAGAGCATGTGTTAGCGCACCTGCCCCGCCCAACGTCTATGACTGAAGAAAAGACCGCCCACACTCGTCGACCATAGACTGACCTTCCTCTGCCTCACAGCCAGACCGCCAATAGACGAGAACGTCACCGGGCCACCATTATGGCAGACCCAGAGACTTACACTAAACTACCCTTCCCACCCGTAACAAAGCAGCACATCCTGAATTGCTCCTACCACAACTGGCACCCAAGGTATGTCAGTGGCCCTTGTGACAAGCAGTCTATTTGTTAACACGCATAGATACCGAACAATCACCCCTAAAGCTCGCCTCGTACCTCTCCCACAAGCTTTTCTCGACTATCTTTGCGCCGACGGAATCGTGCTACCACCAGAAGACGATGACAGGGCAGAGTGGTCGGACACTGATAGCGGTATCTTCTCCGGCGTCGAGGGAGAGCAAGATGAAGATGAGGCAGACGATCCCTCCGTCAACTGGAGAGACACACATGCTGCGATAGAAGATGTTATCGAAGAGCTGGGAGGTAAAGTTACGCCCAAGCTGAACTGGTCCGCTCCCAAGGACGCCACGTGGATCGCTCCTACAAATACGATGGAGTGCCGGTCACCAAGCGATATATATATGCTGCTGAAGGCCAGCGACTTCATCATGCACGACGTAGAGCACGCCTTCGACGACACTGAGGAAGTCAAAGACGAGGAAGTGCCTCGTATACCGTATTACTTGGTGCTGCGGAAATGGTTCGAGCTCAACCCCTCCGTAGAGTTCCGGTGCTTTGTGCGGAACCGCAAACTCATCGCACTCTGCCAGCGAGATCTCAATCATTTCGAATTTCTCTTCAAGCAGCAGGATCAGCTACGAAACGCCATCCAGCAATTCTTCGACAAGCATCTCAAAGACAGTTTCCCCGATCCCAACTTCGCTTTCGACGTTTACGTCCAACCGCCGCACGACAGGGTGTGGCTCATAGACATCAACCCTTGGTCTGTGAGAACCGATCCTCTAGTTTTCTCCTGGCTGGAACTTCTCACCCTTCCGGAACCTGTCGATCCGGTGGACGATGGTGATGACGAGGTGGAGGAGGTGTTTGTGCCGGAGTTCCGCCTGATACGGAAAGATGACCCTGAGGCGTATAACTTCTCCACGCAACAGTACAGCGCACACAAGATGCCAAAAGACGTGGTAGACGCAAGCAGAAACGGTGGTGCAGAATTGCGAGAGTTTACTGAGCAGTGGAAAGAGGCGCAGCGATTGGCCGAACAGCAGCAGGCGGAGGATAGTGAGGATACGGAATAGGTTTGGAAGGGCGGGCAAACAATCACGATTCCGCGACTGTGTCATAGTACCACTCAAATCAATTTCAAAAAGATCAGAATATCTCAATGCTGTCAAACGGAAAGTCATCTCTCTGGCTTCTGTGCATTCTGGAAGGATGTATCTCTGTCGGATAAACGTTGCCCCGCGACCCTGACCTTCAACGTCACCCCTAGCTCCCAGCTCGCTCCGACATGGCGGCCGAAGCTCCCGACCCCCGGACTCTCACGTCCTGGGACGACGCATTTCAGTACCCAATACCCGTTGTTCAAAAACTTGAGCAGCAGCTTCGCAGTCATGCAGCCGAGAACCGCGAGAGGTTGCGCTCGCTCGTGGGGTGAGTGAGCTGTGCTTTCACACCAGCATCTTGTGCATAGATACAAGAGATGAACTTTCGACGAGCGCGCGCAGCTGACTGTGAATGTCCCACAGAGCGAGCTATAGGGACCTTCTTTCTACAGCAGAAACCATAATTGACATGTCCGAACAAATGCAACATGTGGAATCTCGACTCGCACATATCGGCCACAACTGCAATTCCCGGAGTCTCGATCGTATCGCCCGTACCATCGCCCGATCGCATGCGAATACAATCTCCCGTGGCGCAGAGAAATACACATTTGCCTCTCAACTTGCGGTGTTAAGGAACTGCCCCATCGTTATTGCACGGTTGTTGAAGAGCGAGGGCCAATACTTGCTGGCTGCAAAGGTTCTGGTGATCGCCCGGTTACTACACAAAGCGTTGTCTCAGGGCGATGCAGCGAAGAAGCCTCCGATTGTAGATCATCTGAGAGATAAGTTGGGCTCGCTGAGGAGCAAGTTGCTTCGCAGAATTGACAGACGGTTGGCAAGGGCAGCAGGAGATACGGATGTCCTGGTTGAGACAATGTGCGCGTATTCCCTGGCGACTTCGTCGACACCCACGGACGTACTACGCCATTTCCATCATGTCCGAATGGAGAAGATACTGGGGTCGTTGCAACCGGGCGAAGGCTTGAAGGAGCATGGTGTGGACGCGCTGAAACTCTGCTTGCAGACGTGTCAGGATACGCAAGCAATATTTCCCAGACGGCTGGCGGACGCACTTGCAAGACTGAAAACCAATCCGCTCGTTGACAACCCGGACGTACGGGCACTGTACGAGCTCAGTTTGGATACTCACCATCGGTGGATCGGCGAAGAGGCGAGAAACTACACCCCATGGCCGAGACACGATGAGTTAAAGCGCGCTGATGCAGAGAAACTTCTACACCAATGGTCCAAACAAGCTGTCTCCGCATTCCTCAAGGGGATCAAGGAAGTGCTGCACGATACGCGCGATCTTAAAGAAGTGGCAGACCTGCGGCGGGAGTTGGTCGAGACGTGGATTGTGTCCGGGCCACGGATGGCTGGAGTGAAGAGCAAGAGCGTTCTGGATGAGCTGCGAGACACTATGAATGAGCATTTGGCGGACATCGTCAGTGCTCGATCTGAAGCTCTGCGTGCGGTCATCGAAGTTGTTCCAGGCGTCTTGAAATCTTGGCAAGATCAACAGACTCCGCTTTCCCTTTTGACCGCTACTTCTTCAGCTACGGAGCTTTCGAACGGAGCACAGGTGTTCAAGCAGCGCATCGTCGACACTCATCATGGCCGCGATGGGAATGTGATTCGCGTTGTGACAGCATTCGACAAATGGATGGACTCTGTGCTCGAAGTCCAGGCCATTGTCAAACATATGAAAGAGACGCGTTGGGATGATCCACTGACCGATGACCTGGACGTAGAAGACTCCGATGACGACTCCGCCGGAGAAGACACCCGACAAGCCCTTCTCAGCGGCGAGGATCCCCGGCTCCTGGAAGAGGCGACACAGAATGCCTTGGCCGATGCGCTATCCACGCTAAAGCATGACTTCGAGCAGATATCCTGTGACCTCAGTTCAGACGATGAGGGAGATCGGACCGTCACGAAGGCTATCTTCGTGCTGCGCGTGGTGCGCGAGATCAGCGATCGCGTACCACGACTGCGAGTTCCGGAATCAGCTACTCCTCCCCAATCCCCGTTTTCAGCGGAAGCTTTGCTACCATTGCATGAGCTCGTGGCGGGACATGTTGTCCGTCCTGTAGTGGCTGCCTATGAGAAGTCGCTGGTCGCGCAGTGGAAGTCCAGGTCCAACAGCCATATACTCTGGGAAGGCCAGCCACCGCTGCCGGTCCAACCTGCGCCCTCGGCTTTCCGGGTGTTGCAGGCGTTGGCCAAGAGTATGGCCAAGTGTGGCAGTGATCTGTGGGTTCCGGAGGCAGTACATGTGGTCAAGAGAATGGCGGCAGATGAACTTGAAAAAGTTTGGGATAATTGTCTGCGGATGCCAGAGCTTTCCGAAGAAGAGACAGCCGGTGGTGAAGAGAAGGCGCAGGAAGGATCTGAAGAGGCAAAAGGCGACGACTCGAAAATTGAGCAGCAGATGGAATGTCTAAGGCAGTTGGCTTTCGATATCCTATATCTGCATCGCTTCCTCTCGAAAGATGAGGAGAGCGCAGTTGCTGGACGTTTGTTTGAGAAGGCTGGGCTTGACGAAGGCATGCAGGTACGGCTGAAGAAGAGCACAGGGGATTACGCTAGGAAGACGTATCTGCTGTTTGCTTTGTTGGCTTGAGGTGAGAGGTTGGTACATGCTTCGGGCAAGAATATACGCATGAGGTCTTCCTGTCATCCTTCTGATCTTCATCTCCTTGTGTCGCTTTACCTCGTCCCGCTCTTTCCCCACAGCTCACTTTCTCCACCACTTTGGCTCATGGCGAGTACTGCACGACGTGCTCTTCGCCATCAACATCACAGCATATCTCTAGTCTCTAGCAACGTCTGAAAAATCATAAAGGGCTTTCATTATTTGGGTGGTAATACCGGTGCCGGCGGACCCTTACACCTCGCATACAACCAACTCGAAATGCGAATACTCGGCTCATCAAACACCTTCGTCACCACCTCAGCGGTATACAAAGTAACAGGCAACACCACCAACTGCACCGCCCAAAACGCCAGCTCAAACCCCATAGGCCCCGCCCTCGAAATCGGCAGCACATTCTTCCAATCCTCGATATGTTCTTTATGCACGCTCCTCTCCAAGCCGACAGCCGCATACAACCGATCCGCCAACACCAACATAACAGGCCCATGCATCAAATACAGGGCAAACGATATCCTCCCCAAATACTGACAAAAGCGGGTTTCGAAAAACGATTTCAACCAAACCAGCCGTTGGACCGACGCAACGAGGAGGACGGACGCCCAGAACAGGAAAAACCATTTCGCGTCCAGCACGGCTTGGGGTTTGAGCACACTGAGCCATTTCCAGCCTGGGGAGCGCGGGAGCAGAGACGCGTATTCTGGGCCTTCGCATGCGGGGACGCCGCCGAGATAGAGGGAGATGATGAAGAGGTGGAAGAAGATGATTTCTTTGTAGTCGGCCATTGCGTGAAGGAAGTTGGGGAGTGCGGAGTCTTGGGCGAGGAGATCGAGATCGCAGAGTAACATGCCCGCGCAGAACACGGCGCCATACCATCCATCGACGACGTACAAGAAATAGAACACCAAGCCGACTTCGCACCACAGCCGCGCTTTCCGTGTACATTTCGAGAAGGCCGAAAGCGCGGTATATACGATTATGGAGCCGCGCATCTCGTATGGGATCGTCCAGGCATGCGGATGATAGCGGGCGGCGAATTCAAATGTAAGTCCACCGGTGAACACGAAACTGTAGTTTTTAAACGTGTAATACCAGTCGCGGAGCTCGTTCCAGAAGGACCCGTCCATGTCGCCGAAATCAACCCATATACCGCTCCAATACCGGAGGATCAGGAAGACGAGAGAGACGCCGATGACGGGGATGTACAGGCGGAGCCAGCGGCGGAAGAGCGCAGATCCAACCCCTTCAATCGCGGTCGCGATCTGGGATTTATGCAGCAGAGTTAAGGTTTTCAGTGAAAGCACGTAGCCCGAGATGACGAAGAAGACGGCGACTGCGAAGTGCCCGCCGGCGAAGAAGAGGCGGATGAAGGGTAAGGCGGCGAAGTAGTGTTGGCCTTCGAATCCGAAACTGTTTTCGTAGACGCGGTTGCCTTTGGCGTCGTGCGCCCAGAGTTGGTGGTGGTGGATGTAGACCATGAAGGCGGCGAAACCGCGGAGGCCGTCGAGCCAGGCGGTGGGATTTATGGGTTTGCGGACTGAGCGTAGTGTCAGGAAGTGTGGGCGGATGGTGTCGATGCTCCAGCGCAGGCGGGGTTTCCAGGTTGTGTTGGAGGTGTCGTCGAGCGGGTTTTGGTCGAGGAGACCGGAGGGTTTGGAGGGCATCGTGTGGGTGAGAGGACCGTGGGTTCTACGTTTGGGGGAGGAGAGGAGAGCCGCTGGACTGTGAGCTGGGAGGCATGCTCGTGGGAGTGTTGTTGCAGATCGCGATACGGAATCTACATCAAGTGGTGGAGTTTGTGATCAAGGTCCACAACGCAACGCGGGCGGCCATCACGGTGCCGCACGTGCGAGAAGAATGAGTTGTTGTACCGAGGACATGTCCCTCTTCCGTCCCAGCCCTTGGGGATCCTCACTCGGATTGGTCACAAACCCGCACAATTGGCTATTGGAACCGGGAATCTATTCCCAGAAACTCCAACAAAATGAAGGATCAAGCGGGGTACAGTTTCTCTCTAGGAAAACCTTGGAACTCCTGCCCTAGGGGTGGCCATCACATGTGGAGACAGAGAAACCGAACGTTCACGCCGAGCCGCCGAGCAAAAGCTTCCCAACTCCCGTCCCTGGTCAATGGCCCACGCTAATGCACGTAGACCTGGGGTACGGGCCGAAAACGTTATCTGCACCGGTATGCTAGCCCGAAGAGCCTTAGTCTACCCCATTCCACTAAACCCCAGATCACGAAGTCCAACAGTGGGATCCATGCCATCTCCATCACCATGCAGGATCTTGCTGCAAAGCGGGACAAGTCCTCAGAAACCTGCAGCCAGAAAAAGCCTCTTGCAAATCGATGATTGGCGCTCCTCGCCGACCATCTCCTATTTATCGAAAAGGGGAATTACCGCGGCCAGGCACAAGATGCACTCATGGCCATGGCACAAAAAGCTTGTGAAAACGACTCCCTCCCCGGTCTGGCAAATACACCTCTGTATCCATAACCCCCATTACTTCTTCCCCCCATGAGGGAGGCCACCACATGCGCCGTCCACCTCGCCCCTCCCTCCGTCTCGACCTCCGACTCATCCCCAACATGAAGTCCCCCCTCCAATCCCCCATCTCCTCGCACTTCCGCGGCCGCCTCCCCACCCAAGTCCGCCGCGTGCTACCGATCTACCTCCTCCTCGCCATCCTCATCCTCCTCATAACCCACACCCACTTCCTGACGGCCCCGATCCGGTATGCCTCTCACTACAAACGCGAGCGCCGCTACCAAACCCCCCTCATCCCCATCGAGCCCGTAATCCCGCGTAAAATCTGGCAAACCTGGAAAACAGGACCTCTAACAATGGACGCACGCGACGTCGACGTCGCCAAAACCTGGGTTTCCAAAAACCCAGATTACCGCTATGAAGTCCTGACCGACGCAAACGCCGAGGCGTACGTGAGCTGGCATTACGGCGTCCACGGGTTCAACCGTCCGGATATCGTGCAACTGTATAAAGAGTTGAATATTACGATTGTGAAGGCGGATTTACTTAGGTATTTGGTGATTTACGCTGAAGGGGGCGTGTATGCGGATATCGATGTTGAGTGTCTGCGGCCTGTGAATAGGTTTATACCGACCGAGAGGTATAGAGAAGAGGATGTGGATATGATTATTGGGATTGAGATCGATGAGCCGGAGTATCGTGAACATCCGGTGTTGGGTGGGAAGTGTATGAGTTTCTGTCAGTGGACGTTTGCGGCGAAACCGCAGTTACCAGTCCTTTTGCGCCTTATTGAGAATATCCAAGAGTGGGTTCATGACATGGCAAGGAGGAAAGGGGTGAAGCTTAGTGAGCTCGAGTTGGATTTCAATGAAGTCATTTCTGGTACCGGACCCAGTGCGTTTACGCAGGCGGTGCTGGATCAGATGAATGCGCAGACGAGGGGGAGGAGTAAGATTGAGTGGGAGGATTTTCATGGGTTGGTGGAGAGTAAACTCGTGGCGGGAATTTTGGTCCTCAATGTGGAGGCGTTTGCGGCGGGGCAGGGGCACTCGGATTCGGGGAATCATGATTCGAGGGGGGCGTTGATTAAGCATCATTATCATGCGAGTGGGTGGCCGAGTAGACATCATCGGGTTAATCATCCGATGTATGGCGAGGTGGAGAAGTGTAATTGGAAGAGGGAGTGTGTGGATCAGTGGGTGAGTTGTTTGTCTCGTCGACCGTTGTTGAAGAAGCTAATTGTAAGCAGGATAAGAATGTTGCCGAGTGGGAACAGCTGCCCAAGGAGGAGCAGGAGAGACGCTTGAATGAGAGACCGCTTTTGGAGAAGGCGGAGAAGGTTAAGAAGTACGGCGAGGCGACGTGAGCGGGCTGCGTGGTGACTTGATTGGATCAAAGATGATGAATGATACCCCAGAGTTGGAGGAGGAGGAGGAGGAGGAGGAGGAGGAGGAGGAAGAAGAAGAAGATAACACCGTCACGTCGACACGCATCAAGACTCCTGGAAAAGGCACGGCGACTGCACGGCTCGGCTGAAACTGTCATGGACAAGGGATTGGACCTTTGAACGGATACAGGCAGCCTGACTACAGTGTAGATCGAGGAGTCAAACGAGGATGACCGCATCGCGGATGGTATGATGTGTGACCGGCTACAGATACAGAACAAGATATAATAATGAACAAATGACACCAAGCGAATCGGTGACAGTCGCCAAACTACTTTCACGCGGTTACCGTCTAACGAACGAGAGACTTGTAGCAAATCTTGTAATCCGACGCAGGCTAGGATCTGAAGGTTTGGCAAGGGCATTTATTGAAGCTTGCCGTTTTTGGCTGAAGTACAGGCCCGTAATAATCCACACCAAAGTCTCCAGCAACCACCAACCTGCCTTGCCCATAATCGCTCAAACACCCCACAGCTTCTCGAATGAACCTCCGCACCAGACATCCCGTCAGTGTCCAGCAAGTCGACAGAGAACACAAGACATCAGACAGAAACCAGACAACCCACACAGCCAAACGTTAGCATTACAAACAGTCCAATGCCAGCCCGTTGTCACACCACAAGATCCTTCAACCGTTGCCCTGGTATACAATTTTGAACCCTCGTCTACCACCTCCGCAAACAGCACTCACCATCTTACCAACCCTCCCTCTAGTCTCTAGGATTCGTCAAAATATGCCCCAGGAAGGAAAGACATATTTTGACCCTCCTTAGGCATTTTGGCCTTCTTGGGATCCTCATCGTCATCACCCCGCTTGCTCTTCGCTTTAGTACCCTTGCCAGATGTAGTCGAGGGAGTTTCCTGTTCCACGCTGGGAATGACCGAGGTGCCGCCCGCGTTGACGCCCGCATTGACAGCGGTCCAGGTCCTCGTTTGTTGCTGGAATGCGTCAGTTCTATTGATAAGGAGGCAGAGAAGGGAACAATACGTACAGCTGCAGCTGACATTGTCGCTAACAACCTCATCTGGGCATCTACATGATGCCGTGCACGCTGCTGCTCAGCGGTAGTCGTTGCAACCCCCTGCTTCCACACTGTCGTTGCACTCCTCATCGGCGGCTGCCCAGCGGTATGCAGTCCAGTAGTAGCAGCATAACCAGGAGGACACCCAGCGGCCCTAGTCCCACCCGTGTTGACCCCATCCTCGCCCGACACTTTGCGCCAGAGCAATGTCAAGCCCTCCTGCATGATCGCGAGTTCTTGTTGGGCTATCGCGCGGTAGGTGGATGCCGCATGGTACTGAGTTGATGATGAGGCGATCACATGGTTGATCATATTGTTGAGGACCTTGACATGCGGAGCCACGCCATCGGGCCACGCGAATAAGGTTGCGGCAGGTTGAGGAGGGGGAGCAGAAGTGGAACCATGTGTGGCGGCGGCAGGCTGAGAAGGTGGGACATCATCTCGGGGAGTGAAGTCAGTTTTAACCACATGTCGAACCTGCTGGAGAAGCTGGTCGATGATGCGCAGCTTCGCCTCTCGAGGCGGCGTGGGCTCTTTGATCGTCTCTGACTCTGGCTCCGGCTGAGACGCGCTTGAAGTCTGGGGAGGGACCGTCATGAAAGGCACCCTCGAGCCCGAACCAGCGCGCACTCCGCCTGCGTTGGAGAGTGGACGTGTTTCTGTCTCTGGCTCCGGCTGAGACGCGCTTGACGACTGGACAGACAAAGACGGACCGTCGGTGTAGGATGGAAGCTCGGTGAGATGTTTCCAGAAGCCGTACACCCAGCCGCGGACCGTGTCGTTTGGGATCTTGAACATGCGTGCGAGGTTCTCCGTTTTGTACTCATCAAAAGCAAGGCGCATAAGCTCGTGATCGGGCTTGTCGGGGTGGACGTTCCCCTTGATCATACAGTAGTCCGCGAGACCGTCGATGAGGTAGGAGAAGCGGTAGTCTGGGGCGTTGAGGGCGCGGCCGATGGCGAGGAAGTTGAAGTTCTTGCCGAAGAAACGTTCCTTGGGCCCTATGTATTTGTTTTTTGGGGCCATTACGGGTTTGTTGGGCAGGGATGACGCGAAGCCTGCTAGAGCTGGTACCGAAGAGAGAGATCGTGTTTTGAGGGTGTTGGTGCCCGGGAAGTTGGGGTTCGGCCGCGCTTTGTATGAAGGCTGGTAGTTGGCGGGGTTCCTTTCACTCCCATTTTCAGGGCAGTGAAAGACTTAGGAGCAGGAATCTGTTTGTCATCAGGGTTCAAAGTTAGCTTGGCACGACCAGAGAGGAGGTTTCAAAGAATTGGTAGAGAATAGCATCATCTTGTCACAGTCCAACTGCTATATCTGATCATCGTCCTAGGGTTCCGGCGAGAGCTTCCCTTCAGCTTTTCCTGGAAGTAACCGTATAACAAGGTTTTGCCCAAGTGCTATGGTGATGGCAACGATCCAGAAGAGCTGCCCGCCTGCAATGTGGTACTTCACGCCTGTGGCATAGATACTCGTAGCAAGAGCAGGTGAGATGGCGCGGACGCCGCTGCTTCCAGCCAGTGCGATGGCATTCAGGGTCCCAAGGGTCTCGTGAGTGGGAGCTATGTCGTTGAGAGCCAGTTGATTTCCAGCTGCATATCGTTAGTGCACTCCAAGCGACACATAAGGAGACTCACTGAATGCCATGGCCACTCCGCTGCCTATCACCAAACTGACCGGCCCCACAGCCCAGAACACAGCGTTTAGTCTGTGGAGCCGGAGCAGATGGCATATGGGATTGGCGGCGAAGAATATAGGCCACCACGCAGCACAGAGCCGAAGCACGCTGCCCGTACCGATACGCCGATGGAGAGGTGGGAAGATGGCCAATATCCAGATGGCTTGAGAGACGCCATTGAGACCAATAGCGCCAGCGATCAGTTGCGGCGTGAAGCCAATTCCGCCGAGGTCAACAGGAGTGAACAGAAACACTGGAACAACGGCCGTGTAGATGAAGGCCATGGTTGCGATATAGAGATATATCAGAAGCACACGGCCGACACCAGGATAGTTGAGTAGCTCCCAGGTAGACATCCGACCGTCACTCGACTTGCTTCGGTGATGATGGACATGAAGTGTCTAGAAGCGTGTAAGTAGATGAGGTCTGATTGGTAGAGCACGATACTCACCTCCTGCAAGAAGAATACCCCAAGGATGGCAGCACTGAAGCCTACAGATGCAGCGACGAAGCCAGGAAGAGCATAAGGGTAGTCATGAAAGAATTGTATCCGCCCAAATGTGGACGTGAACTTCTCCGCCGGGTGTTCCAACAGACCGCCTTTGCGCCGTTAACGAGAAACAGAAGAGGAAGCCGAAAAGACCTACCCAAGAAGGGGCCGATGAAGATGCCCAGGTTGCCCGCAAACGCAAAATAACTGAAGGCCCTTGCCTGTGTTTTCTTGGTGCTGTGCTCCGTGATCATAGTACGCACAGTGCTGAACGACAGTCAGTATCCGCAGAAGCATGACTATGTCTGAGAGCTTACACAAGTGTGCCGGAGAAGACACCAGCAAGGCACCGGAAAAGTATCATCTGCCAGATGGACGTGCTCATGCCGAACAAGCATGTACAGACAGCCACGCCAAGCACCGAGAAGACCAAGCATGGCTTCCTCCCAAAGCGATCGGCGGCCTAGAGAGTCAGTTGAAGATCATCTAGTCGCAAGAAGAGCTGTACCTTGCCCCAAGCTATCATGACACACATCTGGGTGAAGGAGAAGAGGCTCTCTATTAGACCTGAGTAGAATCCAACGTCCTCTGTTTTGATATGGCCGACGGTGTGGATCATGGCATTGATGTATGGGAATATCGAGAAGAATGCTATGGGCTCCATAAGCCTTGTGTAGCAAAGGAGCATGATCTGCCCAAAAGGGAGAGGTGTGTCATCGTCTTGGAGTACATGGTCTTCTTCTGCAGTCTCGATCGAGGTTTCGACTGTTGCATCCGTCGGAACTGGACTCAACGCTGCTAGTAATGGTGTTCGTTCATTCAGATTGCTGGCTTTGATGGTAGAAGCGCTATCGCTGGAGGATGCCCGTGACAAAGGCATGTGGACTTGATTGGGCGTCTGCACTCAGCACAATGTGGATGGTATGCAAACAATAGCGAAATGATATTTTCGAGGCATCAGCCTCAATTGTTTGGAGATTTGATTGAGATAATTGCGTCTCTGAATGTTGAAGAGCGAACGTTTTTGCCCTTCCATGACATTACGTAAGCCGACCATTCTGAAGCTCAAGCGTCAGGAAGGCGCACATATCAACGGGCAGGCGCGGCCTGCAGAACAGCTGCAGGGACAAAAACCATGCAACCACTCAATGAAGCCCAATATATTCCATATAGCAACAAGGCGCTTCCGGGCGCCATCCCAAACCTGTGCCCCCATCTAGTCCGAACGCCGATGAATGCAATGCAACATGAAGCCTGCTACTGTTTGCGCTCCGCGTGCGCTTTCAGCTTGTGTATCAGGCTGTCCACGGCCGACATGTCTCCTGCGTCGAGCTTGCCTTCCGGCTTGAACTGGCTGGGAACACTCTCGACGACCACGTCCAGGTTAGGCTGGTGGTTGCGTGTTGCGCAGGACAGGGCGCGGACGGCCTTCTTCCTGACGTCGATGCTCGGATCTTCGGTTGCCATTCTCACGAGTGTAGGGAGTGCTCCGACGACCAAGAGCTGCAGACGTTAGCTACTGCATCGATTGAAGAGGTCCAAACGACTTACACGTTCCTGCGCCCGCTCATTGTTCTCCACGGCTGTGCCAGTGCACCAGGCTGCATACTTGCGCAGCTCATCCTCCTCATGCTCCAGCTGCTCCACCAGTTTCGTCCACAAGCCCAGGTTCTCCATGTTGTTGGCGTTGTCGAGGTTTTCGATGAGCATCTCAAAGTCGTCAAAGGCCTGTATCCTGTCCTCGACCGAGTTCTCGCCGTTCATAATGAAGTCCATCTTGCGCACCATCATCTCGGCATCCGAGGGGCCGGTCATGCCTGCCAGGAGCTGGCGCAGGGCGTCCGGGTCGATGTTCCTGCTCGGGTTCTTGGGCGCATTGGGGTCGTTTCGCGAGGCCTCTGAGTTTTCGATGCTCCACTTGAGGAGGTTGTTGAGATTTGGATCGTTCATGGTGTTTATTCTGAGATTGGGTAAGGGTATATGGTTGTCGCGGCGGTGTATCTAGGCTTGAGGAGACGTGCGATGCGAAGAGAAGAAGTTGGGTCTGGCTGGATTTGGCGAAAACACCACAAGCTTCGATGGCCTTCGATTGGCTGCCATGCGCCTAGCAGGGCTCTCTGGGGGGAAGCATCGTTTGTGGCAGACCCCGAGCAATCGTTACTTGGGGATCAGAATACGAACGACAGACGAAAGGCTTCGCAATGTCTACTGTAATGAGAGTTGTTGATGCTGGACTGCCTCATCCCCAGAGTGCCAGCTACCCCGCCATGGAGGCACGTGCGCGGCTTACCCCTCAAATCAGGTGACATCTCTCTGATTGGCTATCGGAGATCCGGTGGCGCAGCACAGAAGGCTGGGGGAAAATGGAAGAATTGCGATGCAGGAATGCGAGAGAGCAGCTTCACTTGCAACGAGCAGAAAAAGTGCTGCCTGGCGGCCTTACGTGGCCCGTCTCATCTTTCATCTGCGTCTCTCAACTGCTTCTCATCAACACGCCGGGCTGCGAGCCGTGTACGGTGCGCCAAGGCGGTGACAGCGCTGCCTTGTCTGGGGATGACGGAAGCTCCCTCTTGCGGTGGCGGAGAGGTTGCGCGTCTCGCCGCTCCACAGCACCAGAAACAGTGCAGCCTAGACAGCAATTATATAGCAACCACCGCCCTGCGCCCACTCAGCTTCGCAAACCGTGCAGTCTCTTCTTCCTGTCTCGCATCGTGATTGTGCTGCTGGCAACTCTGAGAGCTCCCGCGTCCGACCAGCCTCGCTCCTGGCCGCCCCGCTAAATCTGGGCAAGCGTCGCAGCCCGCTTATTTAGCACAGCACCCACCGACTTTGCCCTCCTTCGCAACCTTGGAAGATCCTGAACCTCACCACCGCACTACTGTAAGTCCGCCCCCCCGACCATCCAAGCTGCGACCTCCGAGTCACCAGCTGCATCGTCCAGCTCGAGCATTTGCTGATCGCCCGCAGCAGAGACACCGCCGACACCCGACACCCGACACCACCCCTCTCCCTCTAATCGTACTCCCTAATCAGTCAACATGGAAGGTAAGCTGAAGCCCGTCGCCCACCCGCCCTGCCCCTATCGTGCATCCGTCTGCCACACGTAGCTGAGCTGGGCTAACGTTTCTCTCCTCCCTACAGAAGAAGTCGCCGCCCTCGTCATCGACAATGGGTATGAGATCCCTCCCGACATGGCCTTGGCACCCCTGTCGTGGGGTCGTCTGAGCTGCCTCCATCTGCAGCGGAGCCGGGCGCCCGCGACAGCCGTGACAAGAGGTACAACATGATGAACGAGATCTGACATCTGCCAGTTCGGGTATGTGCAAGGCCGGTTTCGCCGGTGACGATGCGCCCAGGGCTGTGTTCCGTAAGTGCCCCCGCCTTCGACCTGGCAGAGACCCTGCACAGGCCAGAGAAGTCGATGTGGCACTGCTAACCTCTGTGCAGCCTCCATTGTTGGCCGTCCCCGCCATCATGGGTAAGCGACGCAGCAGCAACTCTCTGCAATTGCCTCCAGACTGACCCGAACAGTATCATGATTGGTATGGGCCAGAAGGACTCCTATGTCGGTGATGAGGCACAGTCGAAGCGTGGTATCCTGACCCTGCGGTACCCCATCGAGCACGGTGTTGTCACAAACTGGGACGACATGGAGAAGATCTGGCATCACACCTTCTACAACGAGCTGCGTGTGGCTCCCGAGGAGCACCCCGTCCTGCTCACCGAGGCTCCCATCAACCCCAAGTCCAACCGTGAGAAAATGACGCAGATCGTTTTCGAGACGTTCAACGCCCCCGCTTTCTACGTTTCCATCCAGGCCGTCCTCTCCCTGTACGCCTCCGGCCGTACCACCGGTATCGTGCTCGACTCCGGTGATGGTGTCACCCACGTTGTCCCCATCTACGAGGGTTTCGCTCTTCCCCACGCCATCTCGCGTGTCGACATGGCTGGCCGTGACTTGACCGACTACCTCATGAAGATCCTTGCCGAGCGTGGTTACACCTTCTCCACCACCGCCGAGCGTGAAATCGTCCGCGACATCAAGGAGAAGCTCTGCTACGTTGCCTTGGACTTTGAGCAGGAGATCCAGACCGCTTCCCAAAGCTCCAGCTTGGAGAAGTCGTACGAGCTTCCTGACGGCCAGGTCATCACCATCGGCAACGAGCGCTTCCGCGCCCCCGAGGCTCTCTTCCAGCCCTCCGTCCTCGGTCTTGAGAGCGGCGGTATCCACGTCACCACCTTCAACTCCATCATGAAGTGCGACGTCGATGTCAGGAAAGATCTCTATGGCAACATTGTCATGGTACGTAAATTGACGTCATGAGTATGTCCCAAGACTAACAAGCCCGCAGTCTGGTGGTACCACCATGTACCCCGGTATCTCCGACCGTATGCAGAAGGAGATCACCGCCCTCGCACCCTCCTCGATGAAGGTCAAGATCATCGCTCCCCCCGAGCGCAAGTACTCCGTCTGGATCGGTGGTTCCATTCTTGCCTCGCTCTCCACCTTCCAGCAGATGTGGATCTCGAAGCAGGAGTACGACGAGAGCGGCCCGTCCATCGTCCACCGCAAGTGCTTCTAAGCGCCAGTACAGCTGGTGTTGCGATGTGTTTGCGATTGATGGTTGTCCTCTCAGCGTGCTTCTGTCTGCGGTCTTAGATTCGGTTTTGGCGAGCCTGGCAGCGGAAATCTCATACTACGGCCGCTCTGTTTCCCACCGGGGTTTCCGAGTGCTCAAATTCACAAAATGGCGATGCGTGTCAGGATTGTGTGCTTCTACTTGTCGTGGGGCTTTGGGGCTCGTTCATGGCAACGTGACTGAGTATTTGAGGATATAGCTAGAGCCTGGTCACAAATTCTATGTCCCGTATTTGTTCTGTTCTGGTGATGCTATCTACTACTAAGTAGTTGCGTGTGGCGCCCTTCTGCACATGCTTTTTATTTGTCTACACCTGACGAAGCGCTTGAACGATATGACCCTCCACATTTCTCACTCTTTTCTTAAGGTCTCTCTTCCCGAACGCGCGGCCTCCAATATACAGACCTTGTGCCCATGGCCGTGCCGGGACAGTCTTCCCTGCATTTTGTAAGGTATGGGTAGACGATGTGGTTTGGGATGAAGCACTGTTCGTGCGTGCGGCATTGGATGACGGGGCCGTGGGTGATGCAGCCGCATGCCCAGCGGTGAATGAGGTTCCAGCACATTTTGGTAAGGCGTATCTCGGAGTGGTATGGGAATGTGGTGCGGGGAAGGTGGTTTTTGGGTCGTGGTTGCTGGTTTGGGGGGTTGGATGTGACGTATGTATGGAGAAGGGAAAAAGGGAGGAGGGAAGGAGTAACTGACTGTAGGGGTGGGAGTGGGGAAAGGGACGTGTAGTGGTGTTGAAGTGGCTTTTATATGTGTTTTTTGTTTTTTGTTCTTTGGAGATGGTCACGGTGATGACCCTGGGAAAACTACAGATGAGATATTTGTTGCTTAGAAAGGGGACATGTGATGCTTCCAAGATTGTTTGTGGGCGGCAAATGAGGGTGCCCTCTATGAGAATGGCAACAGTTACAGGTTTCCCAGGTGTACTTTCTTTCTGTGGTAACTTTTGGAAGCAGCAGGAAGTGAGGGGAATATAGCGTCTACATTCAATCCAAAGTCGACTCGCAGACTCTTGTGACTAGGACTCCCTGTGTATTTAAAGCAGCTACATCGCTGCATAGTAATTTCTCAACAACCCCGAGCAAACTAAAAAAAGAAAACAAACGTTCTTGCGCAGTGCTTTCTGTGAACCACAACCACGAATTAAAGATCTCTTCGAGCCTGCACATTCCTGACCCACCCTATTCACTCTCTTGCTGTCTCCGGCTAGCTTACCCTACGGTTACGGTATGTGCGTTTACCACGAGAAGAAATACGCAACTTGCCATCACCATGTTGATGGCTACTGGACTGTGTGTAGTTCGGGTCCGCCGGAGAAGTGTAAGTCAAAGGTTGTTAGAACGATTCCGTGGCCGGGGGTTTGTCCGGGGTGTGAGGGGAAGAAGGAGTAGTTGGTAATGCGGGATAGACGGGAAAAGGGGTTCTTCCTTCAAGAGCTCACTCTTTACTTGTGGCACTTGTTTGTTTGCTTGTTAGGATAGGAGGAGGATTGTAGCTATCCAAAGGGGCCTTCCTTGCTCGTCGAGAAGCAAGCCCGGGGAAGGAGAGTTAAGATGCGCGCTCATGGCACTTATCCCTCATTTTCTTACGCCCATGTCTCTATTACCTCAAGCATTTCAAGATTTGTTGACATTCGTTCTACAGGATTCCATTATATTGTTTACAATTTTTAGAGTTCATTGCCCTGAGAAACCTTATCTTTCCCTGCTTACGGCTTGCCTTTTTTCCGAGGCACGTGCGGCCGGCCATGTGCGTTTACCTAGAGAGGAAATACGATACCTGTTATTGTTATGTTGATAGAAGGTGGATTGTGTGTAGATTAGGTCCGCTGGAGAACCCTTTTGTGTGAGAAAAAAGTTGTCCAAAACAATCCCTTGGCCGGGGCCTTGTTTAGGTTATGAGAAGGCCTGGTGGAGGTTAGAAGGGGATAGTGGGGAAGGAAAATGGGTAGTTGGTCGGTTAGAAGGCGATTGTGTGCTCTTGATGTTTTAGTAGAATCGAGCATCCCCCGGGGCGGACAGGACCGAACCAGAACATCGTTATCGTGGATGTAGCATTCAGACTTCAAACGTCCGTTTCTCGGTATTTTTGTGCTCCACAATGAGGATTGCAGGTTTGTCACTGTTCTAGCGAAAGAAGTCATCGACCGCGACTGAAATCTGTCACTGAAGTTCATGGGCGTTTGGCGTCAACTAGTATCTAGCTAAGAATCTTCACAGATTCTACGGCTGTTTAGAGTTACTGTTTGTTGTCTGAGTTTTGTTACTTTGAGTATTTGAAGCGAATCCTAGTTTTCTCAATGGTCACTGCATCGTGCGTCGTACAAGAACTCAGTGCGAGACATATAACTAGAGCGTAGTGCCCACAAATACTCGAATCAGAACACAACGCAACGCAACGCACCAATTCGTACAACATCACAACCCACTACTTGAATGTCCATTTCCTGAGCTCTGGTCAGCTACACATCCCCGAACATCTACACCACCCAGCACCCAACACCAATCTCCTCGAAAACCCACAAGCCCAATCTCCACCCACAAAACTTCCGCTCCCACAATCAACCCAATCATCATGTGCTGCGGCCACGTCACCCGCTACCGAGCATGCGACCACGAACCCGAGGAACTGAGGAGAATAATTTATTGCGAGAAGGGATGCGCATCCAATGGATCGTATCAGCCCGATACCAGGTTCCTGGAAGGCAAGTGCGACGACTGTCGGAGAAAAGAGCAACAGGAACGGAGGGCGAGGAGGGAGGCGAGGAGGCAGGCGGAGAAGAATTATTAGATTTTGGACTGAAGGTCGACGGAGATGCGTGCATCCCTAGGTTATGTTGGGGTGGTGGATATAGGGTACCTCTGGTAGCAATGACAATGTCTTTGAAATGGAGCTTCTGAGCTTTTCGTGCTTGATTCATGTCTGGTTTCGACACGTTATCAAAGCTCTGGCAACTCCCCGTCTAGCAGCTCTTTAAAGAGCAGGGGGTCCTTCCTGCATGTGCGTGCCTCCCTTCGTGCCCGCCTTCTATCTTCCCTTGTAGATAAGACCAGGGGCAGAGGCAGGAAACACTGTAATGCGTAAGTACTCTATGCGAGGCCGCTATAAGTTTAGTGCCCCACGGCGACATTGCCAGTCTCTACGGTAGCCAAAACCTGGGTCGGTACAGGACTTGACCCGAAGGGCGCTATCTCCTACACGTACCCTAGTGGTCACAGACGCGATTATCTCAGTACGATTTCCGCACTGAAGATACCAGTTCGTCATGATTGCATCAATAAGATTCATTTCGTGGGGTTCTTCACGCCAGCGTGCCGCTGAACCCTGGTTTACAGTCGTTTGACCCAGGATGTGAACTGAAACTCACTTATTGGCCTTCACAAAGCCTGAAACCGCGAGGAGTTATAGTCTTCTATTCACGAACTTTGACACAATGGATGGTCTTTGTGGTTTGTGAGGTAGGGGTATTTTGATCACTGCAGGCGCGTTGTGCGTTCGAGGGCCCCGGCCAGTGCAACCTATATCAATACGTCGCGGTCCTCGAACATGCTTGAATCAGAACATCACCACCACCCATCACAAGACCGTTTTACCTAGCACTCGAACTTCTACTCCATTAGCTTTTGTAGGCCATCGTCACATCATCACCACACCTCCGACCCTAAATCCCTTCAACCGCAACCTCAATCTCCTCGTCATCAGCCACCCTCCACAAATCCCCCACTTTCACACGACTCCAAAAAAGCCAATATGTGTGTTCGGTATTATAACAAGTACGAGAAGTGCGGCCACGAAGTAGAAGACAGGGAAAGATTCGAAAAATGTGACCGTCGTAAACCATGGCACATGGCCCACTAGATTGCAACGACCTCCGTCAGGGCGCTCTTACGCAATGTCCGGATCTTTGCGAGGCCTTTGTGGCAAAAAGATTGGCTGAATGGAAGAGAAGGATGGCTGAGCCATGGCCTCCTATCAATCGTGATGGTTGGCCGCGTATGAATTGTGATGGTTGGTGATTATTGAAGTGACTACTGGTATGAAGAACATGGGAAAAGGATTGGGTATGGGCGCACAATGTGTAGATAAAAAGGAAGAGAAGGGGGGGAGATGGTGTAGCTGGGCTGGACTATGCTGGATGTTATTAATAGCATATGGGGGTTGTGAAGGTGGTAGAGATATGATGGTGGAATAAGACGCATGTTGTCACTGTGACTTCATCTCGGACTATTTTGTCATGATGAATTTATATTTTGTGCTGGCAAGTACATACATTTCCTACCGACGTGTGCCTGCCCTCTCGGACGTGACTACCTCGCGATATATAAACCCTCCGTATCCCCCGTGCTCCTTCCCCACTACCCACATCTCAGAACTCGCACTCTATCGACAAACCTCTACACCTGCATCCCAATTCCCGCCTTTCTCCAGGAGCACACTTATACCGCCATCAAATCTAGGCGGAGGTCTCCACAACCTGGTATACAATTCTTCACACCATGTACGTTCTCCTATGCTACCGATACCAAGGGTGCAGGGTGCAAGAAACAAGATGTAAGCCGTGTGGCTTACCACCTGCAGAATGCCCCGGGGTTGTTGGGAAAGTTATCAAGGTGCCGGGTCCGTGTCGACTATGTGCTTGACATTGCGGAAGGCATGTTTGCGTTTGATGAAGTACTGGTGCCAGAATAACGACTCTCAGTGAACATGCAAGGGTGCAGACGTCCAACTGATGCAAAGTATTCTACTTAGTATAGTCTTCTGTTCTAGTAAAGTTGCATTGATTACATCAAATCTCTAATAGACCGTGTATCGACAGACCTGAGTGTCCAGTTGGGGTGCCGCCTCTTTGACGGCAGGTGCCATGTGTCCCATGGGCTCCGGCGACGCGCTCGTTCCTTCTCGCACTGAGGCTTTGTTGCATCCCCTTCTCGTTTCTATCTTGAAATATCAAATCCGTCATCGCTACAATTGCTACACTCGCTACACTCGACTACTCACGCGCGTATTTCGATTTCGATCTGAATATTATCAACGTTCTTTATTACACAGGTGAGACTATCCCCCTTTCTACTTGAGTGGTTCTCCCAACGTAAGGAATGAACCTCATGGTCCTTGTCTCCATACATAATAAGAAAAACTGGTCAATACTGACACTCTGCTCCAGTGACGCTTCGTGCCACATATATCAATCACTTTCGCGTCCCGCTCTACCACACCCGCAATTCTTCACCACACCAACAAGAGCCCTTGTGCAATACACACGCCAACTACTCACCCTTCAACTTACACCACACCACATCACACACCCGCTTCAAACATGTGCATGGGATCCTACTCCCTCTACACCACATGCGGCCACGCACCCTTATATCTCCGCCAAATATGCGAACGGCGGTACCAGGAAAAGGGTTGTAAACCACAAATCATAATCGTCCCGTTTCTGGGCCGGTGTGAGGACTGCAAGAAAAAGTTCGGGTCGAATCCTTCTGGTGGTGGAACGGAAACGGAGAGTGAGGGCGAGAAGAAGTAATGGAAAGCCCTGGGAAAAGGATGCTCAGTTGCGTGAGGATTGGAATAAGTAGGTGGTGTAGATGGCTTTGTAGTACACATCCTTAACGCACCTTCGGGATCTGTGAGGAGCAGAGTGTGTTTTTCAAACAGTGCAAACAAGCGGCGGTGATTGGTGTCCTTGCTGAAAATTCCCCGAAATCATCCACGCTCAGTAGTCTGTGTGAAGCCCATATTTACTATTCAATAACGGTGCATATTCGCAGTCCCTCTTCGTTTGCCGCCAAAAACAATCCCAGCCCGCTGCACGTTCCCGCCATTGACCGCTCACACCTTCAATCCCTCGCCTCGTGTCACTCAATCATGCGGGTACCCATAGCCTACAAATAGCAACCAGCCATCTCCACAAAGGCTTCAGAAAACCTCCAATTGGGAACAAGGAACTTTCACAAGCCTCCATTTACCCTGTCGTCCCAAACCTCTCCTCATCCTATCGTCCCAAGCCTCCATTCATCCCATCGCCGCACACCGCGTCACAAGACCACACTAGTCACCACCTCGACACTTCAACCCAGGTACGCCCGAAAACATTGCAACTCACTAGGATATCTACATGCTAAACCAATCAATAGCAATGTGTCAAATCGTCCAAATCGCCTACGGCTGCAACCACGTCGCCACGCACTATCGGGAGAAATGCCCGCAGTTGTGTTCGAGGGGGAACACGCAGGTCACGTTTACACGGCGTGAGCATACGAAATGCCGGGATTGCATATCACTGGGAGCTTCTAGATGAGTCGCTAGAAGGGGAGTGGGTACATGGGTGGCGTTTGGATGGCGTTGGATGTCTCGTATAGTCTGGGAGTGGATACGATTATGGCTTTGGGAGAAGGCGTTGTCTGAGATGTGGGGACTGGTGTCAGGTAAACACGGGTTTTAAAGAGACATCTCAAGAGGTTGCGCATGTAGCTCTAGATCCCGGCTTTGGTGGCCAAACAAACCTACTTACCCATCACACGCAACTCTGCCCCTCCACCCCCTCTCCCTCCCCCCTTCCCACAACCACTATCACCTCGTCCAAGCCTTCCTCATCTTCTTCCCCACACTCCTCAAATCCCTCTTCTCCCTCACACTCTCCTTCTCCCCTCCTTCCAAATCCTGATCCGCCAACCGATCAACCGGCAACGTAACCGCGCGATCAAGCGCATACGGCAAACCTCTATGCCTTCCACGGATCATAGTCAGACAGATCACCAATTTCGAGAACGTCGTGAAATGGCCCGCCAGCGAAGTCAGATTGGACGGATGGCCCAGCGAGAGCCCGACGTTGCCGTAGGCGGATACGATTTCGAAGAAGACGGAGAAGACGGAAAAGGCCTGGTGCGTGTTAGTGTTGGTAAGAATAGTTCGAGAAATAAAGGAGGGTTTATTACGTACGTAGTCTTCCCGCGACATAATCCTATCGCTTTCCGCAATACACACGCAAAAAGTCCCCAGAAACACGTACCAGAGATCAAAGCTCAGCTGGTTGCGCATGAGATTGATCAAATACGTCTTTCTGCCCCTGCCTTCATCGAGAGTCTCATCCGCCTCGTAGATCCCCAGAGCGCGTTCCTCGTATGCATTGCTCATGCGGATCGAGATGGCGATCGGGTAGATGGAAATGTACATCATGACGAGCAAGCTGAACTGGACGGCTGGGTTCACGTTGGCGAGGTTGAAGGACGCCGTGCCTGTGTGTCGGGAGGAGGCGGCCTGGAAGATGGCGGCGAGGATGCGTGGGCCCATGGGGAGGACGTTGACTTCGGGGTTGTTGAGATCGAGGACGATGATGAGGAGGATGTCGATGAAGTTTAGGATGAAGAGGATTGTGGCTAGGGCCCAGGTCGTGGTGCTTGGGAAGAGGAGCGTGTAGCATCTGCGGGGATGGTCGAGCAGGAAGCGGTGTGTTTCTTGACGAGCGGATCCGTTCTTGGAGAGCTTGTAGCTGATCCATACAACCAGGCGCAGGAAGACGGGATAGAACGTATTGCCAGCGTAAGCTAGGAATGAGAAAACCTGTCATTAAATCAAAAGGAGAACACTATGACTGCAATAGAATATCCTTACCAACATCGGCCAGGTCGCGTCGCGGAAGCTGATCATGCTGTCCGGTGTGAGAGTGAGGCCGAGATTGTCGACCATAGTTTGTGCCGTGTAGAACGCCCTGGATGTGTTAAATCAAGCTTCCATTACCCTGCTGAGCTGGCACCTACCACCACGTCTTGTCTTGCTTGATCGATGCCAGATAGTCCTGGTACTTGGCGTCGGCGGTATGGATCCAGCCAACCATACAAATGACACCGAACAGATGAAGACCAAAGTAGTATCCTAACTCAAGTTAGCAATCTTCTGGTCGAGGCAGTGTCTTGCAATACGCACCTGCTGTGAGCTTGAGAAGAGTCTTCAGAGCGCGGTACTCGATACCACCAAGCTCCTCCCGACTGAGCGATGCCAAATCCGGTGGCTCACTTGTCACAGTCCGTTCGAGATTGCCAGAGGTAGTTCGTCCAAGAACGAAAGCGGACGACACGGTGCGTTCGACGGAGATCACCCTGCTCATGGCGAGGGTATCGGATTTGCGGCGACGACCCGCCCTGCTGGACTCTGCGGCTACCGGCTTGATCGTGTCTTCGTCTGTACAGTGTCAGTCTGCGTGGATGTAAGCGCATCGCGTTGGTGCTTACCGTCAGAGTGATCATCGATCGCATCTTCTATAGCCAGTCAGTGATGGATTCCACAGCAGGGCTATCATCTCACCATCATTACCTTCGTTGTGCGCGGGGACCCGCTTGCGGTCTTCACGGAAAGGATCGGGCGCAAAGCTAATACGAGAAGCCGGAGGGGCTGTGGAGTCGTTGACTGTCGTTACGTTCCCTGCAGTGGCATCTGGGGTCCTGATGACAATACATCAGTGCTGGTAATGAGTTGTGGAGGGTTGTCAACGTACACTGAGGGCTCGATGGACTGGGCTTTCTCGTCTTCTGCTGCACTGGGGAATTGGGCAGAGCTAGTCGTAGTCCCCTCACTCTTCGCCTTCAAGCTTCCATGGCCCTTTGCTGCGTCACACGTGAGTCTTGGAGATTTCCGCAGGATGAAAGTGCTACTCACCGACATCCTTGAACCGCTTGCGGAACCAACGTAGTCTGACCACAATAACGCCGATATTGACGAAGCCGAGATTGGTCATCATGGGCGTAATATACAGGAAGAATTGCTGGTACGTATGCAGATCCTTCAGATCAATACTGTACAGAGATGAGACGCACTTCCAACCAACAAGGTACCTCACTCACGTGTTCAAGCCCGACTCTGTGGAGGCGCTAACACCCATGAAGTAGGCATCGATGGCGGCAAGGTTTCCATAAGGGAGGAGGATGACGATGCCCAGGATACCGAACAGGATAATATATGCATCTGTGCCTCATCAGGGACAATTCTGACCGCTGTCCAGCTCCTTGTATAGGCCTTACAGTGTATGGTGATGAAGTTCACTGGTGGTTTCCACATAGTGATCTCAGTGCGACTCGAGATACCTTGTCTTCAGGAAAACGCGATAAACAATGAGTCGTCGGCAATGAACAAAAAGAACGCAAGCTGACTGCAGAAAGAAACAAGATTTCGCGATGCGAGGAACCAAGGGAGAGGTTTCAGAGAGGGATTTAAAGTTGTATGAGGGATTTATTTGCCCAGAGCAACCGCAAGCGCCGCCACAACTGCAGTTGGAAGCGCGTGAACGGTGATCCGCCTTGGACGAGGCTGTGTACTTTCCCGGTAAGAGATGGGCCATACTGCACATCTAACATGCGTATTGGTGCCCTGAGCGCCAAGAGCTGTAGTAATTCGCGCAACAGACCCCGTTGCGCCCTCTCTTCTGTTGGAAGGTGGGCGCAAGCATGTTGTCTATCGCCCGGCGTGTATATGTAGGCGGTTCCAGGCGTACAGCAGCGTTTGCCGCAAGGCGAAGGTATAGTCACACTGAGCGCAGCATCGGACGGAGACTACGCCTTCTACTGAGGATGACCGAGGGGCCGAGAATTCGTCTGTACGTACATCATCTCTGTGGCTGCGCATAGAGGTATGCTGAGCCAAACAGCCGAAGGTTGCCGTCAACCTCAGGGCTCAAGCTACACACGTATCTCGACGTGGGTACTGCAATGACCTCTGCCCATACTGAACGCGGTCGATGAAAGTACAGCCGTCACGTTGATATGGCGGATCATGAGCGTGGTTCGGGCAGTGTCGACACTATAGCAAGGGCTATGTGAACATCCATGACAATTGTTCGATGTAACACCTCTTCCAACGCCTTGAACATCTCGCGACGCCGTGTGAATAGGCATGTGAACGGGATCTCAAAGACAAGCCGCCACAAGCCTTCCAAGGGCTCTTAACTGTGCTGGGCAAGTCGCGCATCCAATCAACGTGCGAGCTGGCGACACGTGGGAGCAAGGGCACGGTCTGACATATACGCTCTCAGCCTGCAGTATACCCCGCACACTACATTACCTCGCTTTCACTCTCTCATCCCGACTCAACTGGGACGCTTCCTAATCAAGTAACTCCCGCTATAGCCATTGAATGCTGCGGACGTCGAAATAAGGTTTTTAACCTTTGCTTTCACTATCTTGCGCGTTTATATACCTGCGTGTCCTCGCATGACGGAATAGCCTTCACACCTGCATAACATCGTAGTACAAGTACTTCGTGATCTCAAAAAATCATGCCTCTCGTAACATCCTCTAAAATGGTATCTTATCCCCCCTCTTCGTCTTGCCCTCTTCCAGAAGTCAAATTTACTGCTCATTAACAAGCACATACCTATACCTCGCCTTCCCCTCCTCCATCTCCACAATCGCCTTATTCGCGTCCTTCATCGGCCGCTCCTCAATCCACGGCTTCACCTGCTTCTCCGCCGCAAGCTCAAACATCTCCCTAATCTCGCTCGGAGATCCAATAAGCGAGCCGCCGATATTCACGCCGCTCCACACAAGCGCGTCCGCGGGCACGGACAACGGGCCGTCTTCGGGGATGCCGACTTGGATGAGGGTTCCGCCGACGCGGAGGAGGGAGAGGTATTCTCTAAGGGGCATCTGCGCAAGAGTTAGATTTTGAGTTTCTAGTAGGGAAAAGAGAGGGGATAAGTACCTTTGAGGAGCTGACGCTGGACACCAGGAAATCTACACTCCGTGCGTTCTCCTGCACCCAGTTCTTCTCGTCATTCGTAGCCACGTACTTGTCCGCGCCGAGCTTCATCGCATCCTCCCTCTTGGAGTCACTGCGTCCAATAACAACCGTGTACTCCGCACCAAGCGCCTTCGCCCAGAGCAATCCAAAGTGTCCCAATCCACCAAGACCAATGATACCCACGCGCTTGCCGGGTCCACATCCATGACGCTTCAACGGCACATAGGTAGTAGCACCGGCACACAGCATGGGCGCAGCGAGCGCGTTCGGGATCTCATCAGGGATCTTAATGACGAAGTGTGCAGGGGTGCGATTGTACGTTGCGTATCCGCCATACGACTTTCCGCCGTTTGAGTATTTGCCGTTGTAGGTTCCGATCATGCCGCCGTGGGAGCAGTATTGTTCGTTGCCGGCGGCGCATTCGGGGCAATCGTTGTTCTTGTTTTTGCACGAGTCGGACTGCGCGCCAACGCCGACGCGGTCGCCGAGCTTGATGTGTTGGACTTCCTTGCCCACGCGGACGGCGGTGCCGACGATTTCGTGGCCGACGCAGCAGGGGTACATGGTTGGGCCCTGGGTGGAGGTTAATTATGTGTTTGAGGTTATGGAGAGGGGAGAGAGACGTACCCAGCCGGAGCGTAGAGTGTGCAGGTCAGAGCCGCAGATACCGCAGTGAGAGATCTTGATGTCGACGTCGGTCTCTTCCCAGGGCTTGGGCTCGAATTCGCCCCAGACCATCTTGCCGTCTGCCGAGGAAGGGTCGTTGCCCAACCAGCCTTCGAACTTGTAGTCTTGGGATGCCATGGTTGGTATGTGTAGTGTTGGGTTTGAGGAAGGAGAAACTTGGTATGGATTGAAATTGGAGAGGATGGGTAGAAGAGCAGTGAAATACGGAAAGAAGAAATATTCCACCAAGCTCTCTCAAGAGAAAGGTCTTTATATCAGGTCCACCCTACCTGTCGTCATGGAAACCCTGCGAACACCAGCGTCACTCTCCCTCGCCTCGCCTTCGTACTAGCAAAGCGAATTCGCATCATATTCGGCCGGACTAAGAGACTTTTCGACGGGAACGATCCACTATTCGCTATCGAGGTCTTGGGAAGGCAAGCATAGACGGGTAAACCCTAGAGAAAAGCTCTTGGATTACAAAGCCCCCTAGGAGCAGGGATAGGAATGCTTGGGAACGCTTACGAAGCGTTTTCCAGAAGATGTAGAAACATTTCTATGAGTGGGTCTGGTTGGGAAAGCTCCGATATCACCGATGGTTTTGGAATGTCGCCGTAAGGGGACCACCAGGGGACAGGAAGGGGGACTGCATGTTGGGTACGTCAGGAGGCGACTCGGAGCGCAAATCCAAACCCGAAGCGAGATACTGTAGGGCTGAAAATCAGCGTTGCCACATCGAAGAATGGACGAAATGTACGGACGATGCGATGATGATGGAAAGGGCAAAGGGAATTTTTCTCCGGCGCCGCATGCAAGGTACCGGCGCTAGTTGTGGATCATGGCCCACTAGTGGAGCCTGAAGGGTGATGTCATGTATCGCCAACGTTCGAGATTCGAACATAATATCGATGCCGAGAAGTTGTATATTGTGTTAAGAAACGCAGTGGAAAGACGGGGAAAGTAGGTGGTGTACAGGGTAGAGACTCGATGCAAGAGTTGACTTCGCCTGCAGGATAGAAAATAAGAAGAGAAAAGTCGTGAAGTCGCCCTGCAGCATCATATATCTTCCTCATCTATCAACAGGGAGCAATGAGAACAAAAAGATGTATACAGAAACGAAAGACAGGGATCAATGTACGTCAACATAGAGAACGTATAGTCCGAGCAACGGGGTATGAAGGCTCTGAAGACGAGCAAAACCTCGCCTCATAGCCATGCTAAAAATACAAGTGTCCAAATCCGTCTATACAACCCTCTCCCTCCACATTCATAGCCTCAAATCCACCCATTCGGTGGCGGACTACTCGCCATAGTCCCACCAGGCCCCAAAGGTATCCGCTCCATGGCCGTCGGCGACCTTACCGGGGGTGACCGCCCTGTCCCAGTTGGTGACATGTTTCGTCTCGAAGAACCTGGCGAAATGGGGTTCATTCTCAGGCCGCTCATAACCTGATTCCGTAGTGATGAAGTCTGTGCAGTCGGTGGCGACGTAGGCCTCGAACGCGGCGTAGGTGGAAGTGTTTTCCCCCGCTGCGTCATCTCCTGTTGAACGGGCCGAACCGCAGTTGTAGCGCCTTTCGGTGGCCGCGGCCATCCCATAGGGCTAGGGCTGGCTTCTGCGTTGCCGGAAGTTGCGGCGGTCATAGACGAGGCGTCTGAAGGTACCTGGATAGGCAGACCCAACGTTTCAACACTGTCGTCAGACTCCTCGCGTCGCATCACTGGCTGATGACCCTCTACTTGCCTGTTCATCGCCGTACACTTCGCAGCTGCAAGCGTGGCAGGGGCTACAGAGAATCGAAGCCCGATCTGAACTGTTGCACTGCTGTCTGTGCTGTGCTCACGGCGATGCCGGGATGAGAAGAGTGGCGGTGGCTTTGTGAGGAAGTTGAAGGCTTCGCTGACGTCTGTAACGGACTTTGTGTTGCCTAGTGAGCTGCGACGAGCTTGCCGGCGGAGCGCTAGATTAGAAACGCGGCTCTGGTTTCCGGGCTTTGGATTTGGGGGAGTGTAGACGGTTGCTGGTAATCTGGGTATATCTTCAGCGCGCGTGGGGAAGAGCGAGTAGGACGATTTTGTCCGTTTGTGCCCATCTGAAACATTTTGCGCAACTTGCTGTACAGGCAATTCCAAAGGGTCAGGCGGCAGAGGCCACTTTGTCGGATCAACAGACCCCATGGATCTCATGGAATCAGGACTCAGCGGCTTCTCGTGTGCGCCCAGATACTCAGGGTCGTAGAAGCGATCTTTCTCCTGGCCGACATCTATTAGGCCCTGGCGACTATCTGTGCGATGTCCGCCTTGCAAGGCAAGAGGACCGCTGATGGTCATATGCAGGTCGCTTGGCCCGAAGAATCGGATCTTGGGTCGCTTTTTCCCTTGTGCAGATGCGGAGGATTCGTCGTTGATTGGACTGATCACCATCCGCGATGCGTTTGCTCGGAGTAGGAGGTGAAAGAAGCCGATCAGGATGCCGTAGGAGAATAAAGCGACTTCGGCCATTCTGGATACTGCATGGGTGTTGAGGAAGTCGCGTCTTATTGCTTGGACTTCGACGGGGATGACGAGCGCCTAGTCAGTTGTTAGAGACCTCCACAACTAGACATATCACTCTAACTTACGTAGACCAACGCCGCCAGCACAAGATAATAGCACATCCTAGAAGCTGCGATCCGCTCGCTAGGGTCCATATTCGAAGTCCGCAACAGCTGAATGCTGACCAACGCTGCAAGCGTCATGCAGGAGACGACCAGTATACCCAAAACCGTTATGATGATGAGCTCATACCGGCCTGCGAACCAGATGAGCCTACCTACGCACATGTTGTACATGGGCCAAGCAACTGTAGGCATCCAGGTAAGGATGACCAGGAATGTCACCACGCCTACGCAGATTGTCGCGTTCCACTTGCCCCGTGGGGCAAAGCGTTCGGTTCTAAAAGCTCGTAGTGCCAGTTCAATGCCGAAGACTAACGTGATGTATCCGGTGAGGAAGATGGCTGAAAGTATAAGCTGCGGTTTGACCACGTCCTGGAGACCACTTACCAGGTAACGTCACCATTGCCAGCCCTCGACAATTGTTTGAGAAGGGATTGTTGAGATTTGTACTCTGTGCTGCGACGAAGATGATCTGCTGCAACCCTGAACCGCAAGCCAGCACGAGTGGAAATGTCTCGGCGGGGTGAATGCTGTGAATCAGGTTCGAACGTCTGTATACGATCAGCTTCATGTCCGTACGGGATCCGAGTCTCTCTTACGTCTTTCCTGCAGCCCTCCGAGCGTCCATAACGATCCGAAGGACAATTGTCAAGGCCACCACCAGGCTGAACACGCCGATGGTGAGATGCATCGTCCGGAGTTGTGCTACCTTCTGCCTCTGCAGGCTCTCAATGATGCTCTTTGTGACGCTGTTCGGTAGGTAAGGAACCATCTGTGCTGCCGAGTTGTTGAGAGAGACGTTGAACTCGCCTCTGGCGTCGAGCTGTAGGAGTTGGGGCGTCCATGGTTCCATTATGGGTTGAAGAAGTAAACAGTAATGAGTGGAGACTCGCTGGAAACCAGCAGCGGCGAAGTGTTAAGATCAAGTCGTCATGGAGACTGGCCGAAGTAGACAAGAGACGATCACCTGTCCCAGCTCCTGCCAAACGCGCCTGAACCTGCCAGCAGTGAGAAGAGAAGACAAAGAGCGTGGGCATAAAGCGAGGGACCAGAGCAGTGTTGTGAGACAGACGTCAAAGGGTATATGAGGAAGTCTGGATCATCAACGGTAGCGCAGGGTTTCGTCGCTGCCGCCCTGAGCCGCCAGCCATTGTGTTTTGTGGGTGGTCAGCACTGGCAAACCCTGAGATAGGTCATCTTGCATCCGTGATGAGGTGCACTAGGACGACATGAGGTTTCAAAATCATGCAGGTGGCACACCTGCGGACTGGGCGGAAAGGAACGATCCGATCAGAGCCATGGTGCCTGTGCTGAATCGGAGGGCCAAGGCGTTGGGATCTTGGGCTTGAAGTGTGTGATGCTCGAAAGTTCATGAGGCTGCTGTTAGCTATACTCTGCTACCAGCAATGTAGATAACTCTCTGTTGCCTGGCTGAGTGGGTGAAGAGGTTGGCTCGTACACTCTTCCCGCGCACTTTCTTGCTACTCATGTTGGTGTGGACGCAGACTCACGGAGAAGCGTATGGGTTGAGGCGGCAGACGAGGGAGGTGGGGGAAGAGCTGTGACGGTTCGTGGGTGAGGTCTGCCGCAGATCGCTCGCTTCATGGGTCTCTGAGACGCAGGCCACCCCAGGACCCGGCCTTTCCGACCTCCGACTCGAGCGCACACGGTACGTCGCATGGTGGCGTCCAGTACGCTTGAAGGACAATTACAGGAAGCAAATATAGGCGCTGGAATGTCGTCTTTCCAGTGCAGTGTGGCGTCGTCCGTATATCTGGTGGCGCGTAGTGAGTTATGATGGGGTTGTGCTTGTATACGGGACGAGAGGATGCTAATCAGAGACGGGTTGTTAAGCGAGAGTCATTCACTGCAGGGAACACCGGTAAGCGTAACGCCGAACGCCCTTGCTTGGCTGTGTAGATGTAGGGACCTCTGCAACCTGACTTTTGTCACAGAGGCGTTCTTGTGACGGGAAATGGTTGTTGGAGGTGCGGCCTGGAAGCGGCGAAGTCCGCAAGAGGGCTCTGTACTCTGCTCACCCAAGATATCTCTGCTAGGAACACTGCCTCGCTCTCCAGCATTCAGAAATCCTGGTCGTGATATGGTGAAGAAAACGGCGAGTCGGACATTTCCTTTCTGGGCGTCTGAAGTCCAGGCAAACTCCGGACCCTCGCTCTAACATGAGCCGTCTCAACATCCAATTCTCGGATCCGGCAGCGCATGGCTCCCGCCTGATAGGCCCACTATAGGCATCATATACTGTGAAGATCAGCACCACTGGTGGAAGAACATACAACCTTCCAGAACACTCCTCGATCTTATCTTAGGCGCACATATGGGCAGAATCAGCACCAAAGCACGAAGAGAATGGCATTATGCCATGGACCATAGTTTTCAATTCTCGCATTCGTTGGTTGCCAGTTGGTTTTGCTAAGCAGGGTATCATGTTGATCGTCGGCTTCAGTTTGCGTGCCACATCGTCGCTCTCAGGAGAGAGGGTGTTGAGTGTTTTGACCTGAAGACCAGCGCTCCGCGATGCTTTGCGCTGCGGGCAGCGTCATGCACTCTACGCGCCTCTCGCGTAGTCATTAAGGAAGGTCACAAGCTTGCTCGCACCATCGAGGGAGACAGCATTATCTGCGCACAGAACGGGTTAGCAAAACACTCGAATACTCTGCATGATATCAAGCGCCCAGACGCTGTGTCGCTCTTATCACCCGTATGCGCACATCGGAGTCACAGGGCAGGAGCCTTGTACCGGAACCTGTCCGGCCTGCTTGCCTACAAAGCGCGCACAGGTATCCGTACAATGCGGTACAAGTGATGGCTCTCGCCACCATGGTGTCACAGAGGCACATATAGGGGGCTTACAATTACTCGCCCGAATGCCGCCCACGCTGCGGTGACCCTTGAGACCTGTGAGGCCCCTCCTCTCGGCATCGGCAAGGAATTGCTTCTCCTTGTCCGCATCACCACCATGGACCCTGAAGCAGATGTTCATTCTGCTGCGGACGGACTTGTCCGGAACGACTCGGTAGACGTCCGGGTATTTGTCGAGCGTGTCGTAGATCAGGCGTGCCTTGTCGTTGGAGATTTCCTCCTGCCCTCCTATCCGCTTGGCACCATAGCTGTCCACAAGACTAGCCATGACCTGACCAGCGACCCACACGTCGAAGATCGGCAGAGTGTTGTAAAGCGAGTTGTTCTTCGCAATGGTGGGGTAATCCAAAACGATAGGGCCGACGGGGAGATTGAGTTGGCGAAGTAGGTCCGGCGATGCATACTGGGCTACTGGGGGAAGCAAGCTCTTGCGCAGGATGACGATGGCGATGCCGGTATTGCCAATGTTCTTCTGCGCACCACCGAAGATGACGGCGTACTTGCGCACATCCACCTTGCGAGAGATGAAGTTGGAGGACATGTCGGCGCACACCCACGGCGCATCCTCCCCCACCAAGCTCTTCGGGAACTGAGGGAACTCAACGCCATCGACCGTCTCGTTGTCGCAGAAGTATACGAAAGCCGGGCCGCCCTTCTCCCGAGACGTGAGGGTCCAGGTGGACTCATCCGGGATTGTGCCGAACCTCCCGTCGTTGGACTTGCGAGCATCGACAGCGACGTTGACATGCTTTGCGCCGACCAGACGTGCAGCTTCTTGTGAGGCCTTGAGCGACCAGGACCCAGTGACGAGGTAATCCAGCTTCAGCTCCTCGTCCACCGCCTTCCTCAGTCTCTTCAAAACCTCGTCATTGTCATCGCCCACCTCCTGTGCGATCTGTGCCCTCTTCTTCTCGACCCAGATGGACACCAGATTGTACACCACAGCACTGAACTCTCCGCTTCCGCCGCTCTGCAAAAACAGGATGTCGTAGTCGTCAGGGATGTCTAGCAGCGTTGCGAGCGCCTGCTTCGTGTCGGCGAGGATGGCATTGGCTTCGGGGGAGCGATGGGAGATCTCGCAGATGCCGATTCCCTTGTCCTTGAAGTTGAGAAGGACTTTGGCGGCTTCTTCGAGGACGTGGGTGGGGAGCGGTGCGGGGCCGGCGCCGAAGTAGTGGACGTCTGAGCGGTTGACCATGATGAATGTAGGTTGGAGAGATGCTTGATCAGTCTGAGATGGTGTAGAGAAGCGTAGGCGGGGTGGTGACGGTGATGTCGTTTCTGCGGGGCAGCGATTTCACAAGTGCCCACCACGTCTTTGATGACTGCTATGACTCCAGCATACATGTACCTCACCCACCACGCCCGATCTCGCTCTCCCACGTAGCACGCGTGGGGGAATCGTGAACAAACAGTAATGACATGGCGGGGTACAGTCTTCGATATTGCTGCACATGAGACTAACCAAAGCTCTATGTAATGCTCTCCCCGCCATTGGTGATGTCGTGATGAGCCCGACCTCGGCGCCGATTAGTCAGCAAAAAGTTCCGAGTCGACTCAACACCACGACATTTGGACGGTGATCAGGACGTATCGTTGGTCTTCGCGTCTTCCTGCAAAATGGCAATGTCGATACGAGCTGCGCGGGCTTTGAGCCGCAGGCAGCCCTGGGTGAGCTTCCAATCATCATGGCATATCCATTCACGCTTCTAACACACCACAGGTATCGCCTCGTCTCCCTCTCTGCATCACTGCTCAATTGCGTCGCCCCGGCGCCATACATCAAACTTTCAGCACGCGTGCGCCTCTCAGAAACGGCACTACAGCGATCCCCGATGTGTTTCCATCGATGAAGGAGGGCCCCGCAGCCAGCTTCCTCTCGACCCTCCAACAACCCACCAAAACGCCCCAAACCCTCACCGAGAAAATCGTACAGCGCCACTCCGTCGGCGTAGCGGAAGGCAAGATCCTTCGCTCAGGCGACTATGTTACACTCCAGCCGCACAAATGCATGACGCACGACAACTCGTGGCCTGTAGCGTTGAAGTTCATGTCCATCGGGGCTACGAAGATCAACGACCCTTCGCAAATTGTCATGACCCTCGATCACGATGTGCAGAACAAGACGGAGAAGAATCTGAAGAAGTACCAGCAGATTGAGGAGTTTGCGCAGAAACAAAGCGTGACCTTCTACCCGGCCGGTCGTGGAATCGGACATCAGATCATGGTCGAGGAGGGCTATGCATGGCCTGGAACGCTGGCTGTTGCTTCCGACAGCCACTCGAACATGTATGGCGGTATTGGCTGTCTGGGGACGCCCGTAGTACGTACAGACGCAGCCAGTATCTGGGCGACGGGCAAGACGTGGTGGCAGATTCCTCCAGTAGCAAAGGTCACATTCACCGGAGTACTGCCTAAGGGAGTCACGGGCAAGGATGTCATCGTAGCGCTCGCTGGCCTCTTCAATAACGACGAAGTCCTCAACCACGCAATCGAGTTCACCGGCAGCGACGAAACGCTCCGCAGCATATCCGTTGACGACCGTCTCGCAATCGCAAATATGACAACGGAATGGGGTGCCTTGACTGGTCTATTCCCTATCGACTCCGTCTTGCACGGCTGGTTGCGAGCAAAAGCCACAGATGCAGCCATGTATGGCAGCAACGCCAGCGACTACAAAGACAATCACGCAGCACAGTTCCTCCACGACCGCATCGACGAACTGTTCACATCAACCGGCATCGTAGGCGAGAAGACGGGCCACATATATCAACCCTCGCTCGCAGCAGACAAAGGTGCCGTCTACGCCAAACAGCTCTTCCTTGACCTCTCGACCCTCTCCCCTTACGTCGCTGGTCCCAACTCTGTCAAAGTTGCCACCCCTCTTCCCGAGCTTGAAAAACAGTCCATCAAGATCAACAAAGCCTACCTCGTCTCTTGCACAAACTCTCGCGCCTCCGACATCGCCGCCGCCGCCAAAGTCTTCAAGGACGCCGCTGCCGCAAACGGTGGCCAGATCCCTAAGATCCCATCCAACGTACAATTCTACATCGCCGCCGCCTCAATCCCCGAACAGCGCGCGGCCGAAGAACAAGGCGACTGGCAAACTCTCCTCGCAGCCGGCGCCCAGCCTCTTCCCTCCGGCTGCGGCCCTTGTATCGGTCTCGGCACCGGGCTTCTCGAGCCAGGCGAAGTAGGCATCAGCGCCAGCAACCGCAATTTTAAAGGCCGCATGGGCTCGCCCGATGCCAAAGCATATCTCGCGTCCCCTGAAGTCGTTGCCGCGAGCGCGTTATCCGGCACCATCTCTGGTCCCGGGTGGTACGAAGCGCCAGCAAACTACACCGGCGTTCGACGCGGTGAGGGCGATGGCATCGCTGAGGAGGAGAGGATGATGACGATTGAGAGTTTGCTGGAACGCGTTATTGCGCAGGCGGATGATATGATTGCGAGTGTTGAGAATCCGACTGCGGAAACTCAGAGCACGCCCGAAGCGGCACCGACATCGGCTACGGAAACTGAAATCCTCCCCGGTTTCCCTGAGAAGATCGCCGGTGAAATCGTCTTCTGTGACGCAGACAACATCAACACCGACGGTATTTACCCTGGGAAATACACATATCAAGACGACGTCACAAGGGAAAAGATGGCGGAAGTGTGTATGGAGAACTACGATCCTTCCTTCGGCTCCGTCGCCAAACAAGGCGACATACTCGTGTCTGGATTCAATTTTGGCTGTGGATCCAGCCGTGAGCAAGCTGCGACAGCGATTTTGGCAAAGGGCATACCGCTCGTCGTCGCGGGTAGCTTCGGAAACATCTTCTCGAGAAACAGTATCAACAATGCGCTTATGGGCGTTGAGGTGCCCAAGTTGGCAAGGAGGTTGAGGGAGGTTTTCTCTTCGTCTAGCCCGGCTTCTTCGCAACAGCAGGTTCAAGAGCCCTCCCAGACGCAATCCGCGCGTCAGGACCCCCTCGATGCACTGCCGACGGGCGTAACCGCGCAGCCTGCACAGGCCAGACAGCTTACGCGCCGCACGGGTTGGACGCTGGAGTGGGATGTGAGGAGGAGTACCGTGAGTGTGCAGGAGGGTCCCGGTGGGCAGAAGTGGAGTGTGCAGGTTGGTGAGTTGCCGCCGAATGTGCAGGAGATCATTGCGCTTGGCGGATTGGAGAGCTGGGTCAAGAAGGAGATTGGTGGCGGTGCGTAGATGGTTTGTTATCAATCAGGGCAGCGGAAAAGAGAGACAAAAGAGCGATGGGAGTATATATGGCGCTCTCGATTTGGGTTTCAGCGTCCTAACATACGGCATTTTGGATGTTCGGTTGTTCATCTCTTTTCTTCGGCTTGCGGGCTATAAAATGTAAGATACCTGATCTCGCTTCTGGCATATGTGTAGAAGCGTTGTGTATAGTTAGAATTGTCCTTTGGAAGTTTTCGCCCGGTTTGAAGCGACCCCGAGCTCGATATGTGTCACTGCGACACAATGGGACGCCCTCGCAACACAAGGCACCTCTCACCACTTCGATCCATCCACTACTCCAACTTCACCGGTTTCACCAAGTCCACTTTCTCAATATCTTCCCACCTCATCTTCTTCTTCCACTCCTCCGAGTACAACCTTTCCTCCAACTGCGTCTTCAACTGATACGACGTCCACCTCTTCTCCACATCCTTCTCCAAACACTTCCTCAATATCCCATTCAGCGAACTCGAATAATACTCTCCCGCCGGCAAGTCAGGATCCTCGTGTCCATGGTATCCTCTTTCCAAACGACACGCACACACAAATGTCGCCCCCAACGTCCAGATGTCAGATTTGTCGCTATATCTCGGGTACTCGGGTTGTTTGAAGGTGAGAAAGGACTGCCAGGAGAGCGTTGCGCCACCGATCTTATTGTCCAAACGGAACTTACTCGACGCGGCGCCCAGATCCCCGAGTTTAGCGACAATGGTACCTTTTTGCACGGCCGGGTTTTCGGTTTCGCGGTGTAAGAAGATGTTGGCTGGTTTGATGTCTGCGATGTCGTAGTCAGTATGGCTTCGTCTCGTTCCTTTCTTTCCTCTCTATCTTCTCCTCCATTTTCCTTCACACAAACAATATACGGTATGTGCCGAAAATCCGTACTCACCTCGATGATACAACATATTCCAATCCCCCCTATATTTCCTATCCCTCGCATTTGGCCCATAATGCAGCACCACCAACGCCTTACTAAGCGTAAACAACCACCCCCAAACCTCCCTCTCCCCAATCCTCCTCCCCTTATTCCTCTGCCGCTCAATCTGCTTATCCAAACTCCCCATCGAACACTGCTCCATAACAATCCCACCAACCGCTCGTTCATGATCCAAATAACAATCCAAGATCTGCACAATGTACCAGCAATCGCTGACTTGGTACATAGCCTCTATTTCGCGTTGTGCGATCCCGCTGCGGACGTGGTCCGCGGAGAATTTCTTCTCCATGTACAGTTTTACGGATTTGCGAACTACGGGGGAGGGACGCTCGTCGGTTACGAGACAGATGCCGCCGTTCAAGGCACCCACGTTTTTGTCGGAGCCGAAGGCGGTGTGGAAGACCCAGCCGGGGTCGCGTGTGGTGCGGATGGGGGGGCAGGCGGGGTTGAGTTGGGGGTTGTATTTTTTGAACTTGGTGGTGGGTTGAGTGGGCATTGTGGAGTTTGGGTCTTGGGTCCCGGTTGGGGGGGGGTTTCTCTTCTGGTGAGGATGGGTGGATGGTAGTGGCTTATTTGGCAATTGAGGGTGTTTGATATTATTCACATGTTGGGATTGAGGCGTGCGTTGTGACAGTGTGTCGACATGGCACCAGCAGTTGTCGTGATGCTACTGTGGTCCTGGACGGCACAACGAACAGGTTCAGGCTCTCCTGAACACGTTACGGAAAGCGTGTTTGATACCGAGGGAATGTGTAGTGGAGGGCCATGGAGAGGGGGCAGTGTGGAGCTCTCATTAGCCATTTGCTTGTGGGGAAAGCGACGCATTCTTATCTACTGTGGTTGGTGCAGGTGGCCGAGGTTGTGGGTGGTGAAGGGAAAGATGTGAGTTTGGGGTGGGTTGTCGAAGGGCTCGATCTGTCCGAGCGGCAGAGGACCCATCACTCTTTCCCACTTGGATTGTAGACACATTGTTCCTACCCATCTGGGTTGGGAAGAGCAGTTGCGCCTCCGATGACGTCCTTTTTGAACATACCTAGGTGCCTGGGCTCTCATCCTTCTTCATCCACCATTACTGACATTCCATCATTCCGTCAGCTTATTGTATATCCTTCTTTACGCACACATTGCAAGGACTATCTCTTACACTTTCTCGATCGTACTCACTAATGTCACTTACCTCCTTTAACGACACCGATATGTCTAGATTATCGCTCAAGGAACTCATGCCGCTCATCTCCCCGACTCCGGTCAAAGAAGAGAGCAACTCAGATGATGCCAACGACCTGATGCACTCCCTACCTCAAGAAACGAACGTGGAGGTGGCCACCTACCGCACCTTGGAGGAACGCATCGAAACAACTGAGGACAGCGACCTAGAAGATTCATTGTTCGTGCCCGGTTCTTCCTCTACACACTCCTCATTGTTCGGAGGCAGTTCTTCCACGGACAGTGCGTTGTTCACACATGATATCATCTTGTCTGATGATGACAATCGTTTTGACACGCTCGAATGTTTCCGCCCCACGCATCCGTACGGACCGACCGCTGTTGCCGATGAACCCCAACAGAGTGCGACCAACCCTCAATCACATGGCCCAATGACATTGGACAACCCTGAGTTTCGCGAGATGCATGCGTACAATCTCACCAACAGACCAGATACCCCTCTGTCGTCGGAGTGGCGGCCTGGTACTCGCTCAGCAGCTCCATCACCTCCCTCGGACCTCGAAAACAAGGAGAATGTTGCACCCAAGCCGATCGACCGTCATCATCCTAGCTGGATCCCAGACGAAGCCACGTTCTTCAAGTGGCCAGAAGCTGAGCCAGAGCAAGCCCCTGCCAGCCCACAAGCTTCCACTGCTGGTACGGCTAGAGCTTTTCCTGACGCCTTGACCGAGGACAATGGACTTCATCCTGGGGTGAAGAGACGATTTGATGAGTTTGCCCACGAGTTTGAAGATGGCGAGATTGAAGATCAACGTACGTCCTTGCTCTTTGTCCGTTACTGTTTGATGAGATGTGGCCTGACACAGCTGCAGCATACGCGCCGTCGTCGACCAGAAACAGCTATGGAGACAGACACGTCCCATTCGAGGAATTCGCACAAATGAGTGATCCATTTCTCCCGGAACGTGCACCGTCATCACAGCGGGGGCTTGGGAGATCGCGGGTCCCATCACAGCAGTTGACATCGCAGGAAGCATCCCTTTCTCCATCATACAACTCCACGCCCGTGGAGCAGAGTCCAATCTTTCACGGGACCGACAATGCGGAACAGCCTATGCGCGCGAGGAACAATGTCCAAAAATGCCCCCGCGCACCCAAGAAGCAGAAGTGGAAGTGGGGGATGAACTTGCCCGCTTACTGTGACGAGAGCATCTACCCAGAAGAGACGTTGGCCAACCTGAAACATGAAGATGCATCACCGACAACTTCTGGGTCTCGAGACTCCAGTGCGGCCATGGATAATCCCATCATGCAGCCAGTGGACAGTATGGGAAGCCAAGTTGGCATCTGCACTCGTGTCAAGCATCCGTTTGGCGAGACTGTTCTCCAATTGCCGACGGGGGTCCTCAAGTATCCGCCTGAGTTCCTTGTCGGGTATGCGATATGGAAGGAGGAAGTAGTGGGGAAACTACCGGAGGGTGTGTCCCTTGACCAGTACATGACGTACTTATTCAGATCGTTTAGATATGAGTAAAAGAGAAGCCTTAATTTTTTGATCATTCGAGGTATGGAAAGTTTTCAGGTTGTCCGTGAGGGTGGGACAAGTCGGGTCGTTATGATCGACAGAAGCCAGAGGGGTCCCCTTAGGGCCTAGCGCGGAGAGTGGGTCATTTCCAGTGCGACGGTGGACCTAGGGAAGCTTCCTCAACTTTAATCGCACTTCAACTCTTCATTCCCTACTGATATCGATCATGCTGCTTCATCTGTGCGATAGCTAACCGTCTGGCTCTTGACAACTCGATCGCCATAGCCCTTCATGCGATATCCTCGCGACAACCAGGGCCAGCTTCTGTGCGACGCACTGGAACAATCAGTACCTGGACGAAGCACATGAGACATGCTACAAGACCAACGAGGGCAGCATTGCCTCGAAAGATCAATGGCTGTGATACACGCGTGCCGTTCGCATTGCTGTGTTACAATCGCTGCGTTCAGCGTTGAACCCATCCCTCACACTCCGCATAACCTCTAATCCGAATGCCGACTGTCCCTGTCACGGAAGTCTCCGAAAGGTCACCGAAAATCCATGGACGCAAATTGCCCCGCATACTTCATCTATCCACCTGCGGGAGCAGCCGTTATGCACCGAGGCCCGCCTATCGAACGACTGCACCAAGCGCCGCGTGCTGTTCCACAGCACTTCAGATTAGAGAGAGCATGCTGGCTAAGCCAAAGAGTGGACTGCCCAGGCCTCGCGTATATGGTGTTCCGTCCTCTTCTCGGCATCATGTCCGGCTCTCGAAATCGATTGCGAAATCACCACTTCTTCTGACCAGCTTGGTTCTGCGACGAGCGCCCTCGTGACGTAGCGGAACGGCATCATTGTATCAGTGGCTTCGGACTCGAGATGGGCCAGGCAACGTGGGAGATCGGCGACGCGGATTCAGCTGAGGCGTCGCACAAGACAAATATATGCGTAATTCGCCCAGGTCGCCTCTTGAGTCTCTCGCCCAGCGCTCAGGCTGGCCAGACCGACGCTCTACATTTCTTGCATGTGGTACGGATCGGCTCGGGCAAACCCATCGAAAGCTGGGACCAGGGTGTGCAGGCTAAAGACCGGAAGTTGGGGTTGGCGTTCGCTTTTTTAAGCAGCGGCAGATCCTCCGTAAACCAGATCGCCGTATCCACCGCGGAAGCCAACAAGCCCAACACCCCTCTGTGCCGCCCCCGCCGCTTACCACGCTGCTTTCGACTTCGAGACCAGAACCCTCTTGCGCGATACATCCCCGTTCTCAGAAGCGAAGTTCGAGTTCTGTTATTCACGTATACATCGTTCCGGCAGCAATGTGACTACGAGCGTCGGCCTTGTCGAAACAGTCTTGAGCCCATGAGCATGAGTCATGTCGGCCTTCACGCCAGAACAGCTGGCGTATATGGAAGCGCATCGAGACGACTCCAGAGTCGCGGAGATCCACTGGGTGTATAGTGTCCCCATCGTTGCCGGAATCCTCTCCACTGCGTTTCGACTCGCAGCAAAACGTGTAGGCCGAAATGGCATCACATTGGACGACTACCTGATAGTTTTCGCGACAGTAAGATGCGCACGTCCTCAGCATGTCGTTGCCCTCTGACCTCACCTTCAGATATGTCTTGTCGGCGAATGCGCTTCTGGTCTTGGATATGGTAGTGCATCCACCCGGGCAGTGATTTCTTGTGCTGACTGCACCAGGCCCGCCTCATGGCATGGGCAGACATGTCATTGCAGTTGCTGAAGAGGACCTCATCATGGTGCGAAAGGTGCGAGGTACCGATTTGCTGTCAGAAATGCTCGTCCGCTGACGAGAAGGCAGGGTGACTATGTCTTCAGTCACTTCTACGACATCGCGCTGGTCTCAGTCAAACTCGGCATCCTCGCGTTCTACTACCGTGTCTTCGCCGTACCGCTGTTCCGGAAAATCGTGGTTGCAACGGCTGCCTTTGTTATCGCCTGGGGCATCGGCATCACTGTCACACTGGGCCTCGTCTGTCGACCGATCGAAGCCTTCTGGGACCACAAAATCAAGGGCGAATGCTTACATCTGGTTGAGTTCACCTACTTCACCAACATCTCCAACCTCATAACCGACGTATGGATCTTCCTAATGCCAGTGCCCGTGATCTGGCACTTGCAGCTGCAGACCAAGAAGAAGCTGTTACTCTGCTTCATCTTCTCCATCGGCTTAGCGTGTGTATCTCTGCCTTTTCATCCCGCTTCGCTCACTGACAGGACCCCGCAGCACATGCATCGTCTCCGCCATCCGCCTGACCGTCGTCCTCGGCCACGGCGACCCCGACTTCACATGGTCCTACGTCCCACTAGGCGCCTACTCCGCCTTCGAACCCCTCGGCGGCATCCTCTGCACGAATCTCCCCATAATATGGCACATGTGGCGGAAGCGCCGGCCTCTCCTCCCCGACTCCTCAATGTTCAAATCGCAAACCGGATCAACAGCAACACCCGGCTCAGGCGCCTCCCGACGCAGCCGCATCGCGCGATCTCTCGGACTCAGCAATATCGATCAAACGGGCACAGACAGCCAGTCGCGCACTATCCTTGGGAACGAGGACGACGGGCCACCTGCACTATTCGGCGCAGAGTCGAAGAAGCCAGCGGAATTCTGGACGAAGGTCGAAAGGAGACCGTCACGTGCGGAGTCTTCGGATGCGGGTGCCGGCAGTGCGTCGCCGGCGGAGACACCGGGTGATGTAGTGCCTGTGAGGAAGAGTTGGGGGAAGGTGGCGGGTACACCGAAGAGCGCACAAGGTGTTCGGAAGAATGTTTGGGAGGTGAGGAGGAAATCTGATAAATCGCCGGAGCCGACGGGATGAGAGAAGTCGACATTTACCTATGACGGGTCAAGCGCCCTGGTGTCCACCGAAAGTGCTGATATGGCATACCTTCCTCTCTGGATACCCATCGCCCGCCTTCTCAAAAACGGATGCAGGAGTACGCCTCCTCACAGCTAAATCGTACCGAAAGGCCACTGAATCCATGGCCTTTCGCCGCGCTCCGAGCCCTACAACGACGTCTTGCGATCACATTCGAGGCTGCATCAGTGAGCTATTACCCGCCTCACCCGCTGCCTATGAAAGGGTCTCGCGCCACCCACGCGCCCTTTTCCCTTTACTTCGACGCATTATACCATTTCCCTGCCATTTACAGCGATTGGAGTTCGGAATCACGACTAGCGAGCAGTTTTGGTTTGCTTTTCTTCCTTTGCGCATGTAATATCAATCATCGGCTTGGCTGTTTTTATTTCGAATTGTACTTTCATGATACCACCTGGGCAGGCGTTGTAGGATCGGTTGCAAGTTTCCTTCTTGTTCTGGTATATACCACGAAAACCCGAGGATTGGGAGGATGTCTGTGAACTCAATAGGCCGTCGTATTGCGCTGAGACAAAAGCAGAGATGTCAAATGTAAATCTTCTTTCTATCGCATACATCCGCTGTGTATACCCTTGCTGCCATGTTCAGTATGATGTACTGCGACTCTCATGACTTCAATGACTTCGACTTTGATACAGCAACGCCCTCACATTTCGCATCCGCATCTCACACCCGTCTCCCGTCTCCCGTCTCGCATCTCACGAATCGCGTATTACGACCCGGCTAATCTAGAGTAGCGTGCACGACATACGAACCGCCATCATTTAGCCTACTCCCCATCCTGATTCGTGAGATGCGGATAAACGAAGACCGTTGTATTCGCGTTCGCTGCTCGGCGAGAAAGTGGTGTCGTGTATGCGGAGAATGGCGTTCGGGGCGGAGATTTGGACGGGGTGGGAAGGAGGGTAGGTAGCCTATGGTAAGGTAAATGAATGATGTGGAAGAGGGAGGGCGTCGTGGTGAGGGTTACGAGGGAAAGGATGGAGTGCAGTGTATGTGTACTGTTGCTTTTACTGATATTCGAACACTTGTTTTTGTGATTGAGTGCTCGGCCTGGCGAGCGGGCGGAGGTGGATGTGCGTGTAATTCATCACTTCTAGCAACCCGGGACATCTCCATTCCACCACATTCACACATCCAAACCCCAATTATCACATTACAATCTCCTTTACCACCCCAAAACCCGCAGTAGAAAACTAATAAGGCACCTTCGCCGCCATCCTCCCCCACCACTCACACCTCTCCCCGCGCCCACCCTCCCAACTCCTCCCATCCGCCAACTTGAACACATTCGTAACGCCCGGATCCGTATAAACATCATACTGCAGGTTCTCCGTCGGCGTCATACGCACCGGCACACCACCCGTCGTGTTCAAACTCATGAAAACTTTCGATCTCTCGGTCCATTGTGGCCAGTGAATATTCCCAAACGCTCCAACCGGCACAGTAGCATTCGGTTTTCCCTTCGCATCCTCGACACGGATAACAGGCGTGTTGTGCATAATGAACGAGCCCCATATGAGCTGGAACGCTCTGATGAAGTCCCGACCGGGGGTTGTGGTAGCCGGATTCGACCACAGAGCGTTGAGGTCGTAGCCGTGGTAGGAGGGCGGGACGCTGAATTGGTATTTCCAGGCTTGCGGAAAAGCTGAGGCGAGCCAGTATGAGGGGCAATCGAATGCGTATTCAGCGAAGACGTTGAAGAGGCGTTGTTGTTGGCCCGTTGCGTGGATAGATTGGTTGATAGCGGTGTAGGCGGTCGAGGTGCCCGGGGTGTCGAAGAGGGGAGTAGATTGGTCGGTGTCCTGGTCATCGCCTTCATAGGAGTATTGGGATTCGAGAGCGGCTTTGTCCTTGGCAGTGAAGTGTGGGAAGGTGATGTCGATGTAGTCGCGGAATGCGGCGAGTGTTTTGGAAGTTGGAGGGCTAAGGGGGACACCTTCGTTGGCGAGGTTCGAGGAGAGGATGCGCTTGCCTTTGACGGCTTTGGCGAAGAGCTGCTCCGTTGGTCGTTTGCGGACGAAAGTCCCATCCGTTACGGGGAGGAAGGCGAAGGTTCCAAACGGTCCGGCTTCAGAGACTTGCTGGCTTGCTGTCTGCAAAACAGAGGATTCGGCCGCACGGAGGCATGCAAGTGTGTCTGGTGCTTCTGAGCAGCCTGCGGCTTCGGCAAAATCATCATAGGCCTTCACTGGAGTCTTGTCGTTGTACTTGTATTGGTTGGGTATCCACGGGCTGGCGGTTATGATCTGGCAGGAATGGTCAGCTTGCACATGTGTGGGACGTTGGACATGACCTCACATTACTAAACAGGGTCTTATCCTGCTTACCACCATATGCCATGGCTTGATACATCACCGCGGCGCCACCTGCAGATTCACCTGCAACTGTCACCCGGCTGGGATCACCTCCGAACTTGCTGATGTACTTCTGCACCCATTGCAGAGCGAAGTTCATGTCGAGCAAACCAGCGTTGAGCGCGCCATCCTGCTTGACATCGTCTCCAGCGAGGAAGCCGAAGGCTCCCAGGCGGTAGTTGATGGTGACGGACACAAAGCCATTTTTGTTGGTGCCCATAAACTCGGAAGGGTCTAGCCCTGCGGACGTGAATAGGGCATAGCCTCCTCCGTCTGTATAGTCGTGTCAGTCGTTGTCTCGAACGCTCAAACATTACACTTACGTATCCAGAAGAAAACAGGCAGATTCCTAGCATTTGCAGGCGCAAATACCTGACTTCGATCAGTATGTGTCTTGTATCTCCGACGATAAGTATCGTACGTTCAGAAACAAACAGTCTTCATTTCCAGGTCCCGATAAAAAGCCATACTCATCAGGCGTTTCCGAAGAAATGCCTGTCTGCGGGCATACCGGTCCGTAGCTGGTGGCAGGGATCGTCGAGGTTCTGTTTGTGCGGGGAGCCTGTGGAGCTGCCCATCGAAGCTTTCCTAGAGGAGGAGCCGCGTAGCGAATTCTGAAAAGTCAGTTGAGAATGACGGGTTGGGATCATGTGCGACAGACCCCTTGAAGGCGTTAACCCCGGACTTAGCATCATATGCGCCTTCGTAGATGGAGTATCCCAAATCGATCGTTGGCGTAGCTCGTGGAACCAGCAGGATCGGCTCAGCAATCGCAGCCTTCAGCGCAAGGAACGACACGATTGCGGTCGTCCACAGTTGTGAAAGACGACCCATTTCTGTAGTCCGGCGTGCGTGCAAAGAGTGTGGACAGGTCCCGGAGACCAGGGACAGCAGCCAGAAGAATTAAAAGATCCACGGTGGCGGGAATGGAAGTTCATGCAACCTTATTTACCTGGCTAGAACCGCGCACCTGCCTTTGCGAGTTGCGACGCGAGCACGTGGGCAACACGCTATCAATGGTTCTGAGGCCAGGGATTCTCGCACGATGTCCAGCAGTATTGATGGCGTATTCTGGCCGGCCCCGTGCTTAAGCGCAAGGTAATGACAGCATACAGCCGGTCCTTGGGCGAGCAGGAGGGATGCCGGGTGTTTTCGACCCGGGCGGCCAGGCAAGACCTCGTTTCCATGGTTCGCGCAAGAAGTCAATCGACTGCGACAGAAGCAGTGGCTTGGAGTTCCGAGGCTCGCACTTCGACATGGCGTCTGTCGTTGTTATGGCGCATTCAACGAGTCCATTGCCCAGGGCGGCGGGGAGGACCCCAGATGTCGGCAATATCCCGCATTGGTTGTCGCGACTCACCCGGGAGTATGGACCAATCGACGTCGAGGTAGGGAAGCACATGTCAGTCCGAGAAGACGGTTGCTGCATAGTTCACTAAAGAGTGAAAGGAAGTGGCTTTCAGAGTTTAAGATCAATTGATGTTGATTGTAGAGATGATGTCAGCTTTAACGTTGAGGAAGTTGCGACATCGCCGCTTCCCGTGCCACGCCGGTGCAGCGGGTGGATGGGGATTCCCTCCCGAAAAGTATTACGCTAACCTTATTTTGACGACTCGAGATCCTACCTTTGTACCGTTATACCTGTACCTTTGTATCTTGGTATCTTGGTATGTCCTAGTAGTGTTCCATGGACAGCTCTGAGGCTCCCGAGGACGTCCTTGTAGACGGCATCTATGGTGAGGGTGTGTGGGTGTACGTCGGGTTGCCCTAAGTGACGGACACCCGGATCCAAACTTCGCGACAGTGACTGCCATGCCATGCCATTTCTGACAAGACTGCCACTGTGTGGTGCTGCATCAACTATTGCAGCTGCAGAAACCAGCCTGTCTTCTTCAGAAAGCCTACCTCCAGTCAAGTGACGCCAACTGTTTCTAAGATGAGCAGCAGCGGGTATGGTGACAGGGCATGAGCTGACTGGAACTGAGAAGATGGTTGCAGGTCCTCAAGCGCTCACAACTCTTCGGCGAATCGCTGTTTCAAAAAGAAGAACTGGTACGCCTTGAGTGAGCCTACATGAGCTTTGAGAACCGTCTTTGCCGCTCAAGCGCCTATGTGACGACAACAACGTTGCTTGCATCGGAGCTAGTTCTACTTCGAGAAATATTCCGAATGAAACGCAATCTGCATACGCACTGAAATCGCAGATTTGCAGAACTGGCCAACCGTTCGGTTGGAGGCCGGGGCCATGACATCAATGCCTCTTTCTTTCCGTAGCTTTTTCATGACTCAAACGGAACATCATTCACGTCTCTAAACGCGGAAGTAAACCGCATGAGGAGTGATTGTGCTCGGAGTCGCCGCGCGGTAACGGATATGACCGTGACAGGCATCTCTGATCGCCGTTCAGGATCCAAGTAAACAAGCTTGACATGGCATTTCTATGCCAGAGATCGGTATTACGCCTTCTTGGTATCGGGATAAAGTTTCAAGGCCATTTGGCCCTACACCTATCCGCTCAGATCAAATAGCATTAAATAATTTTCTTGGCTTGATCTCGTATCGGAATTTGCCCGGCGAGGTATTTCTTTACTGGCTCGGATAGTCACCGGGCGATCTGTTGTCGCGTACCTGATGATCGGAGATCTAGCGCGCGTCGATGCATTTTATGTGCATGGAGTGCTGGCTCGGCAGCCCGTCAGAAAGGATGTTGAGTGCAGTGATGGCATCCTTGGTCTTCTTGCGAGTTTTACTCTGCCAGAATGTCATCGGTTTGTTGCTGAGGAATTTTGTTGACATGGTAAGGGAGAAGGCCATGGGCGGCCTCCAGTACGCTGCATAGATGGCTAGCTCCCGAGATATGATGGACAATCGTAGTCCCAGCGATTCCAAGGCTGAGGTGTGTCCAAAAGCCTTGAAGCCTTCGGGCACATACTTCGCATGGCATCTGTCAGGTGGCAGTATCGTCAACCAACGTCACTGTGAGACGGAGCCTCTGTAACGTCGCGGTGAGGCCGTTGTCAGCCTCGCAACTTGCAGATGCATAGAAGGCGAATCCTTCATGCGCTTGCGGAATCACGCCCGTTGGCGCGCGGCGACTCCGAATGCAGGTACCGACTGATGTCGCAAAGCACCTCGGCCGGTAGAGAGAGCCGAAGACATACTCAGTGGTGACATGCAGAGACAGATCCGGCGTGCCTTCGATGGGAGATGCTGACAGGAATTTCACGATGCTCCATGTTTGTTGTCGTGTTGTTGGGTGTTATTGAATGCGGACGTGAAGGTGAGGTCAGCGGGCAGGGGCCGCGTCTCGGCAGGTACGCAGCCTTGGCGGCTAATTATAGGGTGTGGGGCTGTGCCCGCTCAAAAGCTGTCTCGGACTCTCTCGTCTCACGTCTCCGCCATCATCTCCCACCACTTTTCAGACCCCACCAGGCCCGTGGCCGCAGCGCGACAGGGTCAAATGCTGGTCTCGCGCCCGCCGTTCTCCTTTTCTAGGCAACTGATTTCCTAACCTGGTCTGTCGGCGACCTGTCGTGCCTGGCGCCAGTTCTGTTTGTTTCACTTTTTAATTTCGCCGGTTGGGCAGCCGACATGGCAGACTCTCCTGTTTAAGTTTTGGCCGCAACGCGTTCGATGCTTGGTACGAACGCCGTTGTTCCTCCTCTATTCTAGTGCGGGACAGCCGCAGCCAGGCGCCTGATAGGGCGTCGCCGACATGCTTGCCCCCTTTCGGACGCCCACGAGTTGGATGCACCTTGCGCCGCATCCGCCTCGTTGAAGACCCTAAGCTAGGGGGCTGTCACAAGCAACGCATGCTACCCCTTCGCTTGCCCTTTGCCCTTCCACCTGTCACTGCCACGAGCATGAGATCATAAGGTTGGCCGCCCCGGTCCTCTTCCTTTGTTAAAATCTAATACACCCTTGCTGTGCCGCCATTCTACATCACATCCCGTTACGGCAGATGCTAGCCCGAGTACACCTGCAAATGGTTTAATAATAGCCGCCTCTAACCACCTACTTGGACTTACCAGAAGCGACACACCGACTTCAGGACCCTACCATGCAACCAGAAGTCTTGACCCCACTCGCTCACTTCACAAAGGAAGAATCAAATGACACCTCGTGCCCGGTTCTACTAGTCGCATCCAGCTTGCTCTTACACCTCGAGACTCCTTTTCAGCAGACAGAAGCCATGGCCAAACCGTCACATTCCAGGGGAAGGAGCAACGACGAACTCTGGTTCTCATTTTCGAGCGAAGCGCGCGAAGAGAACAAATCTGAAAGGGCTCCTCAGCAGTCGGCCTATCAATCCACGGCGAGCCGTCAACGCGTTCATCGCTCAGTATCGCCTGCTAGGTCGCGTGCCGTCCCAACCATAACGACTCCCCTCTCTCTAGACAAGCCATTGCCACCGTCGCCAAAACGGAAAACCCTCTCTCTTCGCACACTATACCGGCGCAGGGCTTCAGATAACACCGAGACAGCTCGCCTTCAACCAGAGCCAAACCAAACACAGCGCTCCCCGTCGTCGAGCGCCAGCCTCTCGCCTGGATTCCCTTCCTGGTATCATCAGCCCCCGTCTTGCAGGAGCATGCCGTCTTCCCCTTTCCACACCTCCCACAACGTGGCTTCCTCTCCATCAACCCAAAGTCCAGTCATGGAACGAGCGCGTTCTTCTGCTTCGGCATACGCCCAGTCCGCTCGAGCTGATCAGGCACGGTTGCAGCGGCCTAGTTTCGAATACTCTTACTCCGATCCCACTGAACAAGCACGGCTCGAAGGCCCAGTATCTCTACTCGGCTACCCAGATGATTCCCTCGGCACCTTCCAAATAACACCACCCCGCACTCGCCGGACCTTCCCCGAGACCACCACTCCCTCAAGCGCAACGGCTCCAAGGCGGCCATCGTACTCAAGAGCTACCCACTCCGAATCCAACGAGCCCCTCCACGACGCCTCGGACTTCGGCCTCTTCGTCGAAGCAACCAGCGGGCTCCCGCCCGGTTGCCTGGACTTTTCCACTTTTTCTCCAACCAGCCCACCCCGTCTCCATCGATCCCATTTTGGAGATGACCGCCAGAATGCCGCTATCCCATTTCCGCCGCGGGACCCGTTAGCAGGGCAACGCAGTGCTTCTGCTCAGGGCTGGCAGCAATCCAGTTGCTCAGAAGATGCGCCCTTAACCTCCAGCTCCGCCCTCCCACGCCGCGCATCTCAGCAATCTCCTATCATCACTTCTTCGGCCTTTGACCGCAGAGCTCCTGCGCCTGCGCTTCGACAACACCAAAGAATGTCCAGCTCTGCGCTTCCCAGTAGAGACTGCGCTGAGTCTTCGACATGCAGATCCACCCTCCCCCGCACAGACTCTGATGAACCCTTCACATCGAGCTCCGCCCTTCCCCAACGCGAATCGCAGCCGGATCCCAGGCCTAACCACCATCTCACGGTGGCGAATTTGGAGCTCGAGCGGCTGGGCATCAACGACGAAGAGCAAGTGAATGATGACGAGTTGCCGGATTATGCGCAGAGTCAGGCGGAAATGAGCGCGAGGAGGAGACGAGAGGCTACTGCAAGAGCGAGGGAATTGGAAGCGAGATGGGCGCATGCGAGAGGGCGATGAGGGGCTGGGTTTTTGGGCTTTTCTGCATCTACCTTTCTCCATGCTGTATTATATGATTATCATTCTGGGAGGGGTGCATGGGTTTTATTATTTGGTTGCATGGTTACCTTTTGGTTGAGCGCTTCTTGTAGATATGATATTTTGCTTTATGGATTGTGGCATTTGGTTTTCTTTTCTTTCTTTTCGTCTTTGACTGCCCAGTTTCTCGACGTTGCTGTACACATTGAGAGATCTATACCCAAAACCATCGCTTTCACCTCTGAATCCATAACTTCCTTTAACACATCGCAGAAAACCCCAGCATCTCTGCCATCTACAAAGCAAAACCCCCAAACCCTCCGTACCCTTTCACATGCCCCCTAATCCGTGCTCCCAAATCGCTTCATTGCCCTCCTTATTACCCCATGCCCCCAAACCGCTTCATCGCCCTCCCCATTACCCCATTGCATACCCCTGCTACACTCTCACCCTGGTTACACCCCCATGATAAGCCTACCCTAATCTCCGCCTCTGCTTCCACCGTAGGGCACCGCAAGGTATCCTCCGGGCCTGCTTATACCTGCATGTACCTGCATGTAGGTACCCGCGCGCCTTGACCACGAGCGTCAAATCACGCAGATCCCATCACATTAAGCGACGGACGAGTGTAGGGTAGCTGACTGCTGACGGCAGTCACATCACGACACGACACGAGGCGGATTTCCCGCCGATTTGGTTACATACACGGGGGCTGGAAATCGGGGAATCTGCCTGGGCTATGGGGCCGAAAACGTGATTTTTGGTTTTACGTATTTTCTTTTCTTTTCCTGGATAATAGTAAGAAGTGGGGGGTGGGGAAAGAGGAGATATGGGATTGGAATAAGAAAGTAATGGAAAATGGGCGACGGAGCAGTTTATCTCTGTTTTTGGCTTTGTGGCACAGAAAGCGGTCCAGGAACTATAGGAACTCTGCTTGTTGAGTCTCCAAGTATCGGCCTCCCTCCCAGGAAATTTGATTGTGTGTTGTCGTAACGCATCAACGCAATACACGGACTCTCTGTTTTTTGGGCCATTAGATCCTAATCATCGGGTGTTTTGATATGCAATGTCGTTTCTGCCGTTGTTCTGAGGTCGTGCGATTTTCTTCGGCACCTATCACATGCTGCTGGCGATATATCAATGGATATCGACGGTAGGTTGTTCATCTCAACTGATCAATGTGTGTATTTTCCTTTAAGATGATCGTATTCGAAAGTTTTTGCGTAAATGATGTTCAGAATATGACCTGTACAGGTCAGCTACTCTCCCTACATTCCCACGCCGCACGCCGTTGCCCAAGAGCTAGAATTCCCGCCCTTTCCGTTTCCAAATACGATGAATGTAAGTAAGATCAGACGTCCACCAAACACCGTACACCGTCCACAAAGCGCCAAACACGAAAACAAGATCAAGGTCAATGAAAGAAATGCCTAAAGAATATCCCAACCAACCTCACGACGAAGCCTCCGCCGGTTACCCCACCACCTCGTATTTCCGACTCAGGAGTGCTCGCAACTCCGGACTAATAACCCTCTTCTCCACCTCCTCCCCACTACTCTCCCCCGCCCCAACCGGCCTCTTCCCCGCCTCCACCCCCGACGCCGTAGCAGTCGAACTCCCCTCCCCCTCTTCCTCTCCCCCCTCCGTCTTCTTCCGCTGCCGTGCCTGCGGAGCCGGAAAATTATCCTTCTTATCAACCAACTCCACCGTCCTCCGAAACCTCCTAAACAGACTCTCGGCCCTAACCAATGTCCCTTCCAACTCAATCGTCCCACTCAACTCATTAACATATTTCAGCACCTCATCGAACCTCTTCAAATGCGTTATAATAACCTCTCGGTGTTTCTCCAATATAGCCAGCGCGATAAAGATGTGGAAGTTGGCGCTGTAGTAGTCTGTCCACAGTGCTTCCCAGAGACGCAGGACGTCGGGGTATTCGAACTCGCGTTTGAACCAGACTAGCAACATGCGGAAGAAGAAGAAGAAGTTTGTGGAGTCGGCGGATTGGAGGTGCAGGTAGAGTTTTGGGTCCATGAGTTGGACGAGGTGGTCGAGGGTGAGGAGTTGGTGCCGCATGCCGGATTGGTCGCGGAGGAAGTTGCGTTGCTATGGGAAAGTCAGGAACTAGTGTGAGGAATTGAGGTTATGTAGGGGGACAAACCATGCGTTCCATGAAGTTGACAAAAGCCCAAAAGGCCACGGCGTCGTCTTGCATGACGGCGTAGATGGGCGCGAGGAGGTCGCTCATGCCTTGTACGTAGCCGAGATCCTTGTTGTACTCGTTGTACGTGAGCAGCATGTCCTTCATCTGCTCGAGGTGGACGTTTGTGCCGACGTCGGCGAAGGGGGAGTCAGGATCTGGGTGAGGGATATCCTCGCCCATGAAGATGGGAACGGTGCGATCTGTGCGGTGGACATCCTTTTCTACAGCGCGGACCCCAATGAATGGGGTAAAGTCAGCCTGCGAACTTCATAGCAACCGTATGTGGTTTGATGGGAACATACCTATCCGGTTCTTTTGCTCTTTCCAGTACTCTTCTTGTTCTAGGGACGCGTGGCCCTCGACCATGCGCTCCCACCATGCACCTTTGAGTCGGATGTACTCGTCACGACGACTGTTCATGTTCGCGTGCCGCTCTTCCTCCGAACTGTCCCATTCATAGACGCCCAGGAGGAACAGCCAGGCCTCTTTGCGGACGCCGTCGTTCGCGTCCAGACCGCCATGGAATATCCGGTCTTTGACTTCCTCGGGGGTTATTTGCAGTCGCCCTGATCGATCAAAAAAGCCTTTCCACTCTTTGAGTGTGACGGGTTTCCGGCGCTCACCCAGCGAGAGCTTATCCGCCTCAATGTCGAGGATCTCAAAGTCACCCACATCACTGGCTTCCATGGCGAGTACGTCCTTGGCAGTCCATATACGTTGGTTGCGTTCGCGTTCACTTTGTTCGGCAATTCCCATGGCCCATCGGGCCAGATATACTCTGGCGCTGTCGAACTCTTCTTGCAACGTCTGCACTTCGGGGTTCTTCATTAGTCGTCGTACTTGGGGCGGGATGTTCGGGTTGTCTGCCACAGCTTGTGCTGTCCTCCTCGTGAAAGTAGTGACTTGGCTGAGCTTTTCCAAGAAGTTCCAACGCGCCTCTTTCAACGCCTTGGTAATCGGATCCATGCCGCCATCTCTCCTGCCTGATGGCGCAGAGCTCGACGCGTCTGCAACACCACTGTCCTTTGCCCCAGAACTGTTGGAAGCGTGTTTTCCAAAAGCCAACTTGTCTTCTTCCGTTGGGTTGATCAAATATACGCTGGCATCGGCACCAGACCGCTCTACTGTGACATATCTCTTCAGCCAGCGCAGGACCTCATCGCCACCCCAAAACATGCCACCTCCATCGCCAAACGGATCAAAGCTCTCCCGTGCGAGCTTCTTGCGCTGTAGTATCGTCGACTGGCACTCGCTGTCATGAAAGAACAATGCCGGGAAGCTATCACCAGCGCGAGTGTTGATGACGACGCTGCCAAACCACCATCCCAGGCTCGGAGGGCGCACTAGTATAGAATATATCTCGGTCAACGGGACGGCGAAAGCGTAGGCGCCCACGGCGCTCCCGTGTGCTGTGGTGATAGGTGGCGGAGGAACGAGGTATGATTGTTTCGGAGGAGACGAGCTGTCTGAGAGATCGACCTTGACGTATGTGTCGTAAGCGTCGCCCAGCGAGGCTTCGGGGACCCATGCTAGGAGGAGTGATGCGGCGTCGAGCGTGGCTGCAGATGCGGATGAGGTTGGGCGTTCTCCGGTAGAGGGCACAGGCGACTTCTGCTCGACGAGGGCGACAAAGCCGGGGATGTTGTCCTTTGCGGAAGGCGTTGGGTGGACGTATACCTGGGCAGTGTGAGTAGGTGTCATTAACTGGGCTGTCGACTAATAGACTTGCCTTGCTCTTGGTGTAGAGCAGCTTGACGCCTCGGCCGCTGCTCGCGTGGCTGATGGTATTGTACTCTCCCTCTTCGTCGTCACTCATGGCATAGAACGAGGCCGAGGGTGAAGCCATGTTCAGGAAAGTGTTAGGGACCGGCGTGTAGGATTCAGGTTCGTAGGAGAGAGGAGAGCTGGTTGCCCGGAGCTGTCTATTGCTGTGATGGGCGGGATGACGAGGCCGTTGTGGCGGGGTCACTGGGAGCCGGGAACATGTGCAGTTGCCACCACCGTGGTCGGATAGGGGCTCTGTCCGCTTGAGAGATGTACTTGAGCGCAGCTTTTCAGAAGTGAATAAGGTATAGGTTGTAGGAGTTGTCGTTCAGAATCACTGCGCTTCTCTAACGTCCACAGCTATGACGGTGTTGTAGCTAAGGTGGGTAGATCGAGTGGCTAATGCCTGCAGGGATCAAGCACAGGGGTCTTGTACGCTATCACTTGCATACACCTTATGGACATCAACACCATCACGCATACTACGCAAAGCAGTCTGATATCTCGCACAATGGCTCATTAATCGCGGACCTGCCGCATTCTGTGAGTTCGTCAGCCAAGCAGAACCTATCCCGGCCGCATACGGGGCCCGCTAGGCAACCCAATGCGACCACCTCCTCCCCCTCCTTGTGGCCTTTGCGGTGCACCGCCATAGGATCCTCCGCCTCCATAGGAGTCCTCGTTGCCTGTCCAGGGTGAGTTTCCTGACATGCCGTCTCTCCCGCTGCGCTCGTCAGGGTAGGGTGGTCGGTCGAAAGGGCTTCGTCTTGCTCCAGCTGCAGGCGCTGACGCACTGGAGCTCGCTGACGTGGTCGAGCCTTGTGCGGGACTCGTCGACCTCCCCCATAACCTTGCCTTGAGCCTTTCTTGTGCTGTCGTGCCAGATCCAGAGCTGGGCGGTGGTGAAGGGTCCGCATGGCCGCCTCCCATACCACTCTGGTAGCTTCCTGCCCTTTGGCTGGGAAGCGGTCTTCCTTGATGCTGCGGCTCTGGCGTCAGAGACGTGCCCACGCCAGCACGGCCTTGGAATGCTCGAGGTCCTCCGCGCGGTGCGCCCCTTCGCAGAGACAAGGGATCCTGCTGTGGCGCTTGTTGCGGTCCGTCCCAGAGATCACTCAGCCCTCCGCCGCGTCCCATCGGCGCTTGTCCAGTCTGGCGGCCCGCTGAGGTTACGAATTGCGCCGGTGCCGACTGAGGAGCCTTCGGGTCCGGGGGCAGCCAGTTGGGGAAGGGTCGGCCTTTCTCGGTGTAGTAGGCTCTCAGAACTCTGGAGATATGAGAGTCGTCCTCGGTATCGCCGTCGGTCTCGTCCGAGAGGAGCTGTCGTCGAAGCGAGTTGTAGCGTGACGTGGTTGTCGTAAGGAGGTTGGAGATGTACGAGGACATGGTGAGGGCGGGGAGATGGCACGACTGGCGCGCGTTGATTCTACTGCCACTGGGTGTACCGAGGAGGGATCGTAGAGTTGACGGAGGTGGTGGGGTTGCGGACGTTGAAGGTGGAGTGCGTGGAGGAACGGCACCCCACGCCAAGCCTGGAGCTCGGACCGTGTGCGGACCTACCCTAGCCTAGATGCAGCTCTTCACAGCACACCATCACTCTTCGAATCATCATGTCGTCCAGCCATTACTCGCAGCATCTACTTTGACTTTCACCATGCTCGACCGTCTCCGGGGCGAGGAGCCCGTATATGCAAGCCCTCTCATCTGTTACACTTGGCGTACTGTGTGTTACTCCTACCTTGTAGGTATGGAGAAGGAGTATTGCGTCTTGCTGCCATGAATTCATCGTAGCAGGAGCTTTCCTTCTTGGGAGAGCTATGTTGACCCCTCTTGGGCTCGACCTCGCCCTCTCCAACCCTCTAACAATCAACTGTTTCTCATTCTTTGCACATTATCCACATTACTAGCAGACATGTATCGCCCAACAATCAACCGACGCAGCATGTACATCGACAAACAATTGGTTCGCGAGGCCTTCCAATGGGTTGTGACTGTTGTCTGGTGTCCCTTCTGGGCTACCTTTTGTTGTTGTTTCCCCGCCTGTGAGCCTCCACTCCCCGAACCAATTCTAGGTCTGCCCACGGAGAAGAGGCGCTTCGAGCGCCGCTGTCGCCTCGCACCACGCTCTATTCCAGCACGAACCCTGGAACGCACCCTCACCCCGCCTCTTCCACCAGCGTTGGAAATACTAGGCATTCGCACTACTCTCGATCAATCCCAGTCTGGTTTCCTACAAATGCCAGCCGAAATGAGGGTAAAGGTATACCGTGCGTTCCTAGGAGGCCAGACTCTGCACCTTCTCCTTAAGCGTCGCAAGCTTGGCCATTTACGGTGCAAAGCCGCCGGCGGGTCCTCTCACACCCATGCTACTAAATCGGACCCTGGACGAGAATCTTGCTGGGGACTTGTCGACACGAGCAACATCTGGGTTCAATCGAGCCCCGAGTCCACCACGGACGGGGACATTATTCCCTTAATGCTCACCTGCCGTCTGGTGTACAAGGAAGCCATCGATGTCTTGTATACCACTAACACCTTCTCGTTCAACGACTTGGACTGCCTTCGTTACTTCAAAAGTACTATTCCTCCTCGAGCTTTTGATCGAATCTGGTACCTGGACATTTCCTGGGTGGGAACCTGGTGGGCACACGTTCCCAACACCACTGTCGTGCGCCAACCGCGATATCCACCTTATGACCGGAATACTTGGGAAGACACGTGGCGTATTGTGTCGGAGATACCACAGCTGAAGGGCCTGCGAGTCGAGATTATCCATGAGAGCGATGTTCTTAGTGAAGTACCATACAGCACTCGCGATGAGAGGGCGCAACTCGAACGCACTTTGCTGGCGCCGCTCAGGAACATCACGACAGAGGAATATTTCGATGTGACGGTCAATTGGTCTGGCGGAAGAGTTACGGATGCGCCTTTCGTGCTTCGAAGACCGGGATGTAGTACCGTGTAAAGGTTGTGGGACATTCTACAAAGCTCTTGGGACTTCTACATTCTACTGTGGCATCATACCCATCTTTGTCTTGTGAGCGGAGCAGAAGAGAGAAGAACAGGGGACCTCTTTGGGCAGAATCCCAAACTTCTGACATTATCTAGCGCGATCCACTTTGACACTGTCAAGAAGCTGGCTCCAGGGATAGAGAAACGTAGCGTATAAAAACAACCCCGCAGGTGTCTGAGATGTTGATATACGAATCGCAAAGCCTGCCGACACAGCGGACATATATGATGTAAAGCTTTAACACGCCATGAGGAAACACAGCGAAAACGTGTGTCGCTGATCCATCGATTCGGGCTGCGTTCCTATATGGGTAAGTACTTATTGGTTGAGTGGAAGGAGAAGTGAGCACCAGCGTCCACCCCGCTACAATGGAACAAAACTCTCAGGTCACCGGAACCCGCTTCTACACTGGCACTTCTCTACCAACAACAGGAGTCGTCCGCTTATGCACAGATACATGCCACTTAGATGCGGGACACCAATCAGCTGTGGCGTGGCTCAGCTACAGACATCACATGCGAACACTGCCCTCCCAGCATATCCAAGGGATGCGAGAGCTGAGTACTGGCCACCATCGATTGTGACCATGGCGTGCTATCATTTGAAGACTTACTCTAGTGGCGCTCGCCTACCTCAACCCAGGCGACCTGTCTGAGGCCGCTCCGACGACACTGCCGTTGTCTTCACGAGTTTTGCTAGCTGCATATATTATGATTTCCGAGGCAGGTACCTGTTCGAAGAGGTAGGAATTCTGAGTGGCTAGGCACGTACAAGACACAGGTACTATTTTTACACTACAATTATTTCTTCAAGATCTCAATGACACAACATCTAGTCTCCTGCGCTGACAACGTCGCATATCTCAGGTAGGCATCTGGAACCCAAACGGCTCGTATTCGCTCCACCGCCGGGATAGTGCCGCTATCCAACCACCTGAGCGGGTCATCGGTGGCTGCGCCCTCTTAGGATTACCTTGTCGGGCGTTATGTTTCTCTTTGGACGCCTTTCCTTTTGGCTCGCGTCTTCGGTCTACAAGGGGCAAAATTGGGACGGAATGGCACAATACATCGACTTCAAAGAGCAATATTGATCAACAATGACAAGTGAACTGCACTAAAGTGGTGCAAGACGCTTTTCTCTCGCGAGTTGGCTCAACCGAGCTGGAGCTGACCATACATGCTTGAAAAGAAGATTTCTCACCTCAGCTGCGATAGGCATCAGCAGTTCTACGCGGTGTAGTATTGATCACGCACAGCCTTATCAGCCACACACCGAATATGGACATCTATTGTGGTTCATCATGGATATAAGACCATGTTATTGCGCAGTCTTCTGTACATTCGAACAGCAATCATATACCTCTCAGCCCGAAACTTGACAACAGCAGCCCTTTACTCCGTTTCTATCGCCTCACACAATCAATATGGCTCACGACTGCGGCCAAGGTCCCTGTCCCGCTCCTCCCCACCCAGATCTAGTCGCACGTACTCAGCATGAAATACTCCAAGCCCAGGGCACTCCAAAAGAAGCGACGCTGAAAGCCAAAGCCAGGCTTCGAGCCACATTGGGACGCAGAATCCCCGGCATGAACGATGGCACCATCTTCCCGCCGTCGCACTACAAGAAGCCGACGTCCATCATGGCCATGAGCAGGGCCGCGCTCGAGAGAGCTCCACTTCGAGGCGCGATTAGGTAGGCAACATGCTGTGTCAGTTATCATCGACTACTAATATCTACAAGAGTCGCAATTGTCCTTGCCGAATTCCAGGACGTCAAAATGAGCCCTGGAGCTAAGCAGCGCTTTGAGGAGTTATTCTTCTCGACGGGAAGGATTCCTACGGGTTCAGTGACTGAGTACTTCTCGGAAGTGTCGAATGGCAAGATTTCGATCACTGGGGAGGTGGTGGGCCCATATACAGTCAGCAAGAACATGTCTGAGTATGCGAACAACCGTACGTTGTCTTTTTCCGACACCACAAAGCGGTATGGCTGACTTGCGAAGAATACGGGATGGGATGGCCGGAGCCAAACACGCAGACTATGGCCAATGAAGCACTTGACTTTGCTATTGGCAATATCAATTTCGCGCCGTATGACAATGATGGAAATGGATATGTGAGTATAGTTCCACTTGCAAACTTCATGTCTAACCATGTCTAGGTTGATGCGTTCATCGTTGTGCATGCCGGTAGGGATGCGGCAGAGACCGGAAACCCCAATGACATCTGGAGTGTCAAATGGGATCTGCCTACTGACCGTGAGATCGATGGTCAGTGCTAGCTGCCAAAACGCACCGCACAAGCTCACACTTTACAGGCGTGCGGATTTACGGTTTCTTGACAGTCCCAGATGACGCCAAAATCGGTGTCTGCGCTCACGAGATTGGGCATCTCGGTACGTTCGCGCTGCTACATTCTATACAGAAACTAACCTGTGCAGTGTTCGGATGGCCTGATCTGTATGACACGGACTACAGTTCCAGCGGCATCGGTCTTTGGTGTTTGATGTCGTATGGAAGCTGGGGCGGAGGAGGCTACCGACCCGTTCATCCCTCTGCATGTATGTCTTCCCACTCTCTTCCTCTCACGTACTAACAAGAGCAGGGTGCAAAGCAAGCCAAGGCTGGATTGACACCATCGTCGAGACCTCAAACCGTGAAATCACCTTAAGCGACGTCAAAACAGGCCTAACGACGCATCGCCTCTGGACCAACGGCGACACCACGAGCCCCGAGTACTTCCTCCTCGAGAACCGCCAACTCACGGGTTACGACGAGTCACTCCCCGGCAGCGGCCTCCTCATCTGGCACATCGACGACAACATGTGGAGCAACACGGACGAATTCCACCCAAAAGTCAAGCTCGTCCAAGCAGACGGCGAAGAGCACCTAGCGCGAAACTGGAACCAAGGCGACAGCGGCGACGCATTCCCAGGCCTGACTCTGAAATCCGTGTTCAATGCGACGAGCACGCCGAATAGTAAGGCGTATTCGGGAGCGGATACGTATGTCTCTGTTACGGACATCCCCGCCGCGGCGCCGGAGATGAAGTTCAAGATTACGGTCGAAGCCATTGATCAACCCCCCACAGGAGACTTCAGTCCCACGGTATGGTACCGGCTCAAAAACACATACATGCCATCTACCCACTCCCTCGACATCATCAACGACAACGGACCCTACAGCTCCGGCGAACTCACAATGTCCCGCGACGCCAATTTCGCAGGTCAATTCTGGCAGATCAAGTCGAATAACGACGGCACGTATTTCCTGCGTAATTTGTTCCTTGGGCCGCGCCGGAGACTGGATATCGATGGCAGTGATCGCTCGAAACCGAGGGTTGTGGATGCCGGATTCTTCTCGGGCCAGTTTTGGACGATCAAGCCGTGGGGGGATGGGAGCTGGCATTTGGAGAATGCGTTTACGGGCCCGGCGAGGTATTTGGATACGATGGAGGGGGGGCCGAGGGTCGCGATGAATATGGCGAATGTGGGGAGGCCGACGCAGAGGTGGACGATTGTGCCGATTAGGGATATCACGGAGATTGGGTTTGAGTGAGTGTGTTGGGAGAGAGGGAGGAATTGTCGTACGTACATAGTGTGTCCATTTTCGCGTCTAAATCTTGATGTTTTTCTGGATATGCTTGTGCACCGCAGTCCTCGACTCATTCGGTGTTTCCCCTCTTCCACCAACTGCTGCTTCTCTATGCGATATTACTTCCCCGACCTAGATATTCGAGAATGATCACGCGTGCGTGTCGTTGGCCAGTCCCGTTTTTGCAATATATTAGATTGGGAGCTGCAGGAATTTACCAAGTTACACCTAATTGAAACCCATGCTTACCGAGAAGCTTTCTGGACCTATAAACTTGTCTTCGCGAACCTTAAAGAGACTGTGAGTCTTGCGCTCCCGAGGAAAAAGATATATGGTGTGTTCAATACATATGTTGACAGTTCAATGTCGCTATTCAGGTCACTTGTGCGGGCATGGCGCCATTTCGAAAACGAGCTATAATCTTCTGCGTGTTCCTCGCAGTGATACTTTGGAGATTCGCCGGATCGGGAAGCAAGAGCTTCTACTTTACTCTCAAACGCACACAAACGCACACCGAGACACCAGCGTCCAGCACGAAAGACGGAGGTGTTGTCAACAGCAGCCTCTGGACCCGCTTGAACCTCACTGAAACGGAATGCGCGACAGCCTTCCCAGGTCTCTTCACAGACATAACCAACAACATCAAGAACGGGCCCTTCATCTTCGCAAAAGCGAATCCAAACTATCAAGGACTAGTCCAAGGCCGCATCATAGATGGCAATGTACGTATACAACACTTCCACCACTTCACCCCCAGTCACCCATCACCCTCCACACCCAATCCTTTTCCGCTTCTCATAACCCCCAACCCTTGGGAACCCTAACAACCCCACAGCTCCACATCCTGACCACCTCCCGCCACCCAACCCCCGAAACCCTCACGCAGCGCCTATCAACCCTCTCCCAACTCCACCGCGCCCTCCTGACCTCCCCCTCTCACCTCCCCAACATCCACTTCGCCTTCGTGACCAACGACGTCCCCAAAAACAATTCCTGGGCTTTTGCCCGCCCCAATAAATCACATTCAGGAAACATATGGCTAATCCCCCACCCCGCCTTCTGGGCTTCTCCCCTCCCTCCTCTCCACCCCCTCGACACCATTCTCTCCCGCATCTCAACCCTCGAATCCCAGACCACCTTTTCCCAAAAACTCGATAAAGTGGTATGGAGAGGCACCCCGTGGTTTAACCCGCTCGCATACCCACTCCTCCGCCAACATCTTCTCAAAGCCACGAAAGGGAAAGAGTGGGCGGATATCGACGCGTTTGATATCGGTGCAAAGGGCGAGTATCGAAATGCGTTGCCGATAGAGCAGTTTTGTGGATATAGGTATGTGGTGTATACGGAGGGCGTTACGTATTCGGGACGCCTGCCGTACCATCAGGCTTGTGCGAGCGTGTTGGTTATGGCGCCGGTGACGTGGGTTACGCATACGGGGTTTTGGTTACGGCCGATTTGGGCGGGGGATTTGATGGGTGGGGGACGTGAAGATGGAGGTGGGGGGGAGGGTGGGGAAACGTTGGTTGAGACGGTGGAGGATTGGCGCGAGGCGAATACGGTATATGTGGATCCGAAGTTCGAGATGCTGGAAGACGTTGTTATGTTTCTTCGACGGAATCCAGAGGTTGCGGAGACGTTGGCAAGGAATCTGAGGCAGAGTGGTGTAGGGACTGGGTTTCTGGGTCCGGCGGCGGAGGTGTGTTATTGGCGGGCTTTGATAAGGGGGTGGGCGAGTGTTGTGAGGACGGGAGAGACGTGGGGGGATGAGGTGGGTGTGCGGTATGAGGAGTGGATTCTGCGGGAAGTGGCGAGAGGGAAGTAACGAGCCAAGTAAAATATGGACGACTTGAAATTTGAGGTCAGAGACACACTATGATAGCATATCATCCGAAGATGCTTCGAGTGAAGGAGACGTGGGCTGGTTCGTTGTACAGAGATACCTGCATTGTGAAACAAGACAGATAGGAAAGCCGCTAAGTCTTGACGGGGTTGCACCATATCCTTTCACTGAGCATTTGTAGACTCCAAATGAACGAAATGTTTCACTTACGAGTAATCATCTATAGCTTACCTCGCAAGGCAGACCTTATAACTTTCCCTCGCCCTTTGACAGACTCCGCCCCCTGAGTTAATCACTAACGCTCAACGAAAACACATCAAGCCTTACAAGGGGACACGTCCCAGAGCCAGGTCCCTACTACTCTGGACTAGCAGTTGTCGGTGCAATGTCGATCTCGGCACTGGCAGTCTTCTGGCGGGACAGCGCACGTCCTCCACCAGATACTGATGAAGTGGAGATGCCCATGCCACCTTCTCGTCCGTTCCAGTCCCGGCCAGGTGTATATGAGGGCTTCCGGCCAGCAAACCCTCCTAAAAATCCCAGCTTATATGGAGCGAGCTTCGGTGCTCCTGGCTTCGGTCATGATGTTCAGATCGACTGGGACCGTCAAACAACCGTGCATCAACGGAAACCCGTTCCTTTGCCGACACCGCGTGTTGCCGACTTCCACGTCTACCGGGATCCACAACAGGCCCCAACCCTAGGTAGGGATTCTTGGAAAACAACACATCCGATACGACAGGCGGAAAAGTCTGAAGGCCTCGACGACGCTCACCGGTTCAGAAGCTCCAGGAGGGGCCATCGTCCACTTATGGACGCTGCCTTCGAGCTCGCAGAGCGCCTTCAAGACTTACGGATCCAAGAGTCCGAGCAGAAAGATGTTGTGGGTGCTCTTGCGCTTGCTGAACGCCTGGCTAACATGCAAATCCGTGGACCAGAGAATCATGCCCTCGATCCTGTGGCGCTTGAGATTACAGACCGGCTAGGTAAGCTGAAGATTCACGGGTCGGATCCGGGGGATATCGAAGGTGTGTTGACGCTTGCGGAGCGTCTTGATGTCCTGCAGATTCATGGGACAGAGCGGAAGCAGGACTGATACGTGAAGACACCGATGCAAAGCGAGTTTGAAGGAAGTCGGAGTGAGCGGATGGCGGTCGGGTATTGGGGTTGTGGCGCCGTCCGAACAGGATCCGGACGTTCCGCCGCCCATCTGACAAGTAGCAGACAATTGGAATATTCACTCACAGAACTAACCATAAGAACCTCAACAACCTCTCCAGCTCCCCTCAATATCTGCCTGTCTGATAACTGGCAAGAAGTCGCAATGGGATTTTGCTCTCATGAGGATCGAAATGAGGAGATGACGTCATTGCGCTATTGGTTGACTAAAAGGCGCAGTCTGACAAACTGTATGGCACGAGACCCCTAATACCTAGGAGACAAACCCAACATTTCTACATGAAAACTACAATCAATTATAAACTTTCTATCCAATATACAAGCTCTCCACAACACATTCACAAGCCCGTGCACCCACCACCCCTACTAGCGCGCACTAGCTCCCGCCCACCGCCCCACCCATCAAGCCACCGACATCTGAAAACCTCCGCCATCAATCTCAGCCACACGACGCGTCTCCCCACCCAGGAAACGTGTTTGCTTAACCCGCCTATACATGGCGACATCCCAGCTCCCACGTCCGCTACCACCCCTCATCATGGACACCTTCGACAAAATCCGCGACGTCGCGGACAGAGCGATTTCCCAAACCCAAGCCTTCCTGACCCCGGTTTCCGTCTGGCGGACCGCCCATCCATGGCTGGCGACGAGTATAGCCGCTGCGCTACTCACGTGGGTTGTAATAACTTATCTCTACACCACGTACATCCGCACGAGTGTATCGCATTCACATCATAATCCATCGTCCCAACAACATCAACCCCTCCCCAATTCTCCATCCGACCAACTCGCCAACAACAACTCGGACAGCACCACCAACGGTATCAACAACCCCTTCAGCACTCCCCAACGCCGTCGCAACAACAAATCCAACCCCTTCCAAACACCCATCCGGAACACACCCTCGAACCCGGATTTCTCAATGTACTCAGACATGGCGCCGACGCTGTCGTCGACATTACGCAAGATGGGCATGTTGGATGAGAAGGGGACGCCGACGAAGAAGGCGGTCGAGGAGGTGGGGAGGATGAGTGCGTCGGCGTCGGCGGCGTCGTCGGTGGCGGGGTCGTTTGAGATGCGGTAGAGGGAGGAGGAGGCAAGAGATGCGTGGTGAAGGGGGCATGGATGAGGGCTTGAGTTTTGGATGGGAAGGGGTAGGGTTTGACTTGGGGTATTGGAAATTAGATGAAGTTTGGAGTTGGAGTCAAAAGGGTTTGAGTATAGCAAAGTCGTGCATTGGGTCTGGGGTACTGGCGAAATGTCTTGCGGTTATTTCCAGGAAAGAATCTGTGTATACCTCGCATCAGAAGGAAGGGCATGGCTCTCGAGAAGCGGAGCTAATATCACACACTGACATATGACTATCAGTTGATTTTTCACTCTGCAATTATGCTCATTAATCGCATATCGAGCCTTCTAACACTATACGGCCATTATCCAAAGGGTATCGAGATCACCTCAACCCGGGAGCACTCTCTCCCTTCTCAGCCTCTCGCTGCTTCTTCAATTCTTTCACAAACGCCCACTCATCCTCAGCATCCGGTGCTTCGTCCGCAAGCCGTTGCTCCTCCTCCTTCTCCTGCGCAGCCCTTTCCAACATGGTCCGCCGTCCGATCTCAGCACCCTGAACAGCAAGCCTATCTGCTGCGATGTTCCCGGCATCCGTACCATGCCCCTTGACCCACTCGAACTTCGTGTCAGCGCCTGCCATCTTGCGTTCGCGTAGCCGCTCGATGATGGGCTCGATCAGGTCACGGTTTTCGACCGCTTTCCCACCTGCAGTCTTCCAGTCGTTCGATTCCCAGCGCTGGAACCACGTGGTGACGCATTGGATGGAGTAGTTTGAGTCGGATCGGATGAGCGCTTCCCGGTCGATGGGCGCGATGTGGACGGCGCGCTTGATGGCGGCGAGTTCGGCTCGTTGATTCGTCTGTCTGCCTTCTCCGAGCCAAGCACTCACGTTACTATGAATTGTCAGTATCTAGCTGCTCTGAGAAGAGGTAGCTAGCTTACTTCGGATTCTGCGGGCCGAAGTACACCCCTATGCCTGCCACGGCCCCGACCTGTCCGTTCTTGGGGGCAGCACCGTCCGTATGAATGACGAGAGGGCCACGGAAGTCTCCTGTTGGCTGCCATTTCCGGGCAGCCAGCTCCTCTTCGGTTTTGTACTCTATGCGACCCGTATCCGCCCTCAGTACAATCGTCCGGTCGAAGCCATCTTGGGCATCTGGGGGAAGAGGACCCGTTCCCGGTTCGATCTCACCATTGTCCAGTATGGCAGGAGGCGGGGGTTCGTTCTTCTTTTGCTTCTTTGCCGCGTTTTCGGTCAGTTTTGGTGTCTTACGCCGGGATCCAGTGCCAGGAAGCGATGACAACTCCGATGCAACATCCTCCTTAAGTGCTGAAGCTGCAATATTCACATTGCTCACGCTCCCGGTCCCTGGGGTCCCTCTGCCGTCCACAAAAGCTTGTGCCTCTTCTCTTGTGGCGAAGCGCTGTTGTTTGGAGCCGGGGTATCCTCTGATCTGCCGCTTCACTTCCTCATAGTCTGTGTAGACGCCCGGAATATGGCCTACTGCGACACCATACCACTTTTCTTGCGCCGGTCTTGCTTTTGATGAAGTGCCATTTCCGCCTTCCAGGAACGCTTCGGCGTCGGTCAAGGATGCGAACATCTTATCTGTTTTAGAGATCAGACGTGCAGTGGTGAGGAGGTGCGACAGACGTACGTACACTCGGAGCCCTTGAACTCTTTCACTTGGTCCTGGACATCCGCCCAGCTGGAGTAGATACCCGGTGTCCTTCCCTTCCTGACAGCGAAGAATGTCGGCGGTGATCTCTTCCGTTTCTTGTCGCCTGACGTTGTAGACATTGGTTTGGAGGCATCCATATCGCCAGGGATATGTGCGAAGATACAATCCTCTGTGATTCGGACAAAGATTTGGGGCGAACAAGTCGGTGGGGTGTTATAGCACCTTACAGAGCCTATGTGGGCTCTGCGCTGCGCGTACTTTTGACGGTAAGAAGACGGAATGGGGTTGTAGGCACGGCCAATCGGCGACTGAGAGGGTATAGTAATCAAGCGGAGGGCGCGCAGGAGTCGAATTGCTGATGGCCGTCGGACAGCGCTCATAGAGGTATCGAATGCAAGGGGAGTGAAGGATGCTAGGAGTGGGGTGTTCAGCGAGCTTACCGCAGATAGAGAATGCCCGTGCGCGATCATGCAGGCGTACCCCAGCCAGGGTCCACTTGGGCTAAAATGTGAGAGATCATCTCCTCTACCATTGATACATATACAAAGTAAACTTGAATAGTGGATATCAGCTGGCGATTTCACTGAGAAAGGTCAAGCAAGACAATATTACTGACTAACGTATCATCAAAACAACTGAGAGAAGTATTGAATTCGTCATAGTAAAGATCATAACAAAATTATCAGTCACTGCTCTGAGTCTGCCCCGTTACCTCTTCCGAGTTGCCAGTAACACACTCCTCGCCATCAATTCGCAGTTGACAGCTCCCATCAGCCAGAACACGACCATCGAATGAAAACCCAACTATTCCCACGTCGACTCGTTGGCTAATCAACATCTTTTCCAACTTCGGCGAAAGGACCCATTCCAGCGCGTATGCTCTTGCCGAAACCCCAGCGATCTTCACGGAAAAGAACGCAAAAGGGCCAGTAATCGCGCTGTAAGGCTGTCCCTCGGCTTTCAACATTTCCTCACTCGTATCGTGGAAATCCCAGCACACTCTCCAATGTTGTTTGTCCAGGGTACAACGACGTTCGAGACGTATGTTGTCAATGCGGCAGTCGAGGACAGCGGAAAGACAGGCGTCTGGCACGATCCTGACCCATTGCAACTTGAAGAGATTGTGAACATCCTTGACGTACTCCCCATGGAAGCAGAGGCCGAACTCAAGCAGACGGTTGTCGTCACTGGATTGGTCGTCGGATTGAATAACATGTCGGAGGATGCCCCAGGTAGTTGTCCCCAGTATGCGCCTGTGCGAGAACCCGCGTGTGTACTTGAAGTAGAAGTCTATCCATCCACTAAGGTTTCTCATGCCATCTGCTAAGTAGCCGACAGCTTGGAAGCGTAAGGTGCCATCGGCGACCATGTCAACTTTGAAAAGTGGCAGATGGCGTGCGCAACCCCTTGCATTATCCGGCCACTCGCTAAAGCTCTGAACGTCGACCAGAAGCTGAGGCCCGCCCAAATGCTTGCGATGACTGGGCATGATATTGTCTTCTAGTCGCATCGAAAGGACGTTGAGGTTGCTGCGCCAAGCTTGCTCAGTGGTCTCCGTAACATGTGGCAGGACGGACTGCGCCCCGAGCTGAGAGTGCAACTTTGCGTTATCGTATAACATGCTGCCGGCTTGGCTACCATGCGATTGAAAGGCTCGCCTGAAGTCCGTATAGAAGAAGCGGTCAGAGCCGGCGGCGTACCGTCGCGCAGTCTTCGTAATAGGCAAAGCGCTATTGACCGGGTGATATTCTTTGGCGCTTCCACACGAGCAATCCAGATCCTCCGGGAGTCCGCAACCATCCCAGACAGCGCGTTCGACGATAGTACCATGCCCAGGAAAGTGCTCAAAAGACCACGCTGGGCCAAAAAGAGTCGCAGATAGGCCAGTTTTGGCGAGCTCGGAAACTGCTATGCCACTGTTGGTTCCTCCGCCGCCCTCCCTTGGGAATGTTACGCGGGGTCTCGTGAGCTTGCCGGCATTCTGAGCCCACACGTCGATCCCAAAGTAGACGTTCTCTGGGATGAAGCACCCATCAGCTAGGTTCCATGAGCTCCGAGCTTTCGCTTCCGTCCAGGAGTAGTTGGTCAAGAGAGCTCCACATGCTTGGCTGAAAACCAGATTCTTGTCTGTAAAAGCATTCTGATACTCGACATTATTCTCCCAGGTGAGTGCATCGTACCTGGAAGAAGAGTAAGATGTCCATGATTTTGTCCAGGCGTTGCACCTTTCACGATATGTTATTGGACTTACCAAATCAACGTCCGCTCTTTTCCTAACATCTCTTTCAGTTGTTTGAGGAATGATTGCAGTGTTTGCGCATCCCATTGCTCTTTAGGAAAGGGTTTTTCTATGTTCATAAGCCAGCCATCGAAGCCGTAGTGATCCGCGAGACGAGCAAGCTTCTCCGCGACGGGGAAGCAGCCAGCTATCTGGTGCAGTAGCTGTTCTGTACCTGGTGTCTGTCGTTCGACGAGCAGTGTGCCGATAGCTTTGACGCCATTGCGATGAAGGGTGTTGACCCACGATGGTGGGGGGACACAGACTAGTTTGTGCGAGAAGTAGATGAAGCAATCGACGAATTGCAGGTACTCGCAACTGTAGCTTTCTTCATCAACACCAGCCCCTTGTGATGCCTCGTAATCATGGTAGTTGCCGGCATAGTCATGGCAAATTGCGAGTTTCGCAGTACCCTCGCCGCCATCGAAACGGCGATTGGTGCGTCGCAGAAGCGGGGTGTTGGCCCTTTGCAGAGGGTCCGAATCAGTTTCGTTCCATTCCTCGAGCTCAGAGAAGGTGTCAAAGTAGGTGAAGCCTTTCCAACGATCCAGTGCGCGTTGTTGTGCGCGCTCTTCCGGAGTAGGTCCAGTGTCCGGGGAAGGGAACATGTCTCGAAAGCCGTTTCTTATGGGGCGTAACACATCTTTCCAGCCCTCTGGTAGATCCATGGCTCAGCTTTCTCAACTGAGTGCGCCTTGCAGAAAACATCGTGCTGACACTGTACTGTACTGTGCCGCAGTGGTGGTGGTGAGCATGCGGATATGACGTTGAAGCAGGGGTGGGGCTTGGCATGCAAGGCGGAGCTGTCCAAACGTGTCCATTTATTCAGGAACATAACATCAACGCTCAATGAAGCTCTGAGCCCGCTTGCTCATTCCACCTCCACAACATCGAACACTGTTAGTCGCCGTGTTGCCACCATGAACATCTTTCGGTTACTCGGTGAGCACCTCCGAACTGCGCTCTCAATTGCGCGCTGCTGACCCACGCGTCCTAGGGGACTTGTCCCATCTGATATCCATCTTGATCCTTTTGCACAAGATGAGGACTTCGAGCGTACGCTGCTCCCCCATAGCATCCCCCCGCTCGGAGCCGGCTGACTTGTCTTAGAGCGCATCCGGAATCTCCTTCAAGTCGCAACTCCTCTACCTGCTCGTGTACATCACCCGCTACGTCGACCTGCTGTGGACCTTCTACGCCCCGAAATCTCTCTACCTCACCGTCTTCAAGATCATCTTTATTTCCACGTCCGGCTATACCGTCTACCTCATGTTGAACGACTACAAGCCGACACATGATCCGAATCTGGATACGTTCAAAGTGCAATATCTGTTGGGCGCGAGTGCCATCATTGCTATACTGTTTCCCTACTACTACACGTTCACGGAGGTACGACCAGGCCAGAAACCATCTCGCGATATAGGGCGGTGCTGACTCCTGCAGATTCTGTGGACCTTTTCCATCTGGCTCGAAGCCGTCGCGATCCTGCCGCAACTCTTCATGCTCCAGAGGACAGGCGAAGCCGAGACCATAACCACCCATTACCTCTTTGCGCTTGGTGTATACCGCGCTCTATACATTCCCAATTGGATTTATCGGTATTACTCCGAAGGACACAGGGATCCGCATTCCTGGATTGCTGGCATCATCCAGACGATCCTGTACTCGGACTTTTTCTGGATTTACTACACCAAGTAAGCGTTGCCTAGAGCGTTTTGGGAACTCACTGACAAGAGATCAGGGTCATCCAAGGCAAGAAGTTCAACCTGCCGGTTTAGGAGCCCGAGCTTCTGCCCCTCCCACGCACCAACGGGGAGGGACTTTTGACTCCCCCATAGGGGCCTACCTTTTGTACATATATCCTCGACATGACTCCCTAAGTCCACACTTTCGTGGCACGGCGAACGGGCGTTTCGGTTATGACGCTAATCACGAGTTGGCTGGAGACAAACTTGCATTGGGAATTGACGACAGTTGACGAAGAGTCGACTAAGAGTCAACGAAGTGAAAGACTTCCTTGGAGGTAACTTGGAGCTACGCATTTTGAAAGGGAGATACCATTGTATCATCAGACAAAAATGAAAACATCAGCCCTACACACGAGCCTGCTGTCCGCTGATCATATAGGTTTCCAGGCGTGCCGGCTGTACTCGAGGACATCTTTCCCTTTGGTTACAGTATGTCTATCGCTGCTGAGACGACCAGCGGATCCTCGGGCGAACTTGGGAATTCTCATTATCATCAACACTGTGACAGGCATTGAATATGCGCCTTTACGTATAGCACATTCGACCAGGATTAACTGCCCGTTCGGAGACAATATTTCAGGACCGGCATCACGTTCAGTACCCGGGTCGTCATGCGACAAGGGTATGCACAGTTGCGTTCAGGCTTGCATGAACCATCACTTCAGTCTCAGCACCGACCTGAAACACCACACCTCATCCGCGAACAGTCAGGCCGCCCATGATTATAGACTCACTCGTCGCATGCAGCTTTGGCAACGAGCAAGACCCTGGGAAATGTATGCATATGACAATGATGCAAAAGTTATATCAGGCAGAGTGATTGTAACGAGTGCGGTGTCGCAGGTTCGATGGAGGTAGTGGCGAGTGTTTTCTAGCTTCTCCCTTCGACGACTCACTCTCTTTCCATATATCGATCTGTTATATGTCAACTTCGTAGCTCGCACACTGAGTACTAGCTTTCATCCAATCCTACCAATCTCGATGCGCTGAACTGAGCTCTACATTCCATTTTCTCTCATCCATCCATCCATCCATTCGAACACTTCCTCCCTCCAACTGCACCCAAAACCTCAGGATGAATATCACCAAGCCAACCCGAATTCTCCTCGCTCTCCGCACCCTCCAACTCCTCCTCTCCCTCACTGTCATCGGGCTGATGTCTTACGGTCCATCCCCATCCCCCCATTCCTTTCCATTTGCTAACCCCCCACAGTAATCCACTGGTGGACCCGCTTCTGGGACCTCATGACACCACACGAATTCAGCTTCCTCCTCTTCACATCCATCTGGAGCGTTCTCTCTCTCATCCCGCTCGTCCTCCCAATCTTCACTCCCTTTTTCGCATCCCTCGCCGAAAGAAAAGGAATCCGACTCGTCCTTGTAGCGCTAGAGGCACTTACTATGCTATACTGGCTCGCTGGCTTCGTAGCGCTTGTGGTCTTTCTGGAAGATAGAACGTGTTTTGGACGCGTGTGTATGGCGTTGAAGAGTTCGATGGCTGTGGGGGGTGCGGCGTGGGCGGTTTGGGCTGGGATGGTAGGGTGGGGGGTTTGGGGGTGTGTTAGGTGTTGGAAGGTCGGGGGGAAGGGGGAGGTGGTGATGCATCAGGGGGTTTAGAGGGTGTGGAGAGAAGGGATATCCGGACTGGTTCTGGAATGTGGTGTGGTAATTGTCTTTTGTACGAGGTTTGAGGGTTGTTATCTTAGTTTAAACGTAATATGATGGAAGTTCGAATGATGGGCTTGTTCTGGAGGAACTTTCTATATTGCGCCCATCAAGTCCAGGTTGGTATGTCAGTATGGACGGAGGGCTTCCTGCTATACTGCCTCTCTTGCAAAGCTCGCGCCACCCCTCCTACTCCCCAGCTAGTTGCACGTCTCGAGATTCGACATGTTTGTGAGTGCTCCTCTGCAGCCCCATATCCTCATATCCTGCGTCTATCTGCTGGGTGATGTTGCTAAAACTGGTCTAGCGCAATCTCCAACATGAAACTGCGGGTGTGCCAGCACCGTTTAGGCTAGCTTGGCTCTCGACAACCGATCATGTTACAACGTCACAGCTCTTCGCACATCTGACCACCGACATCCGAGATATAACAGGCACGCTACAAGGCTGAGATCCTGTCTCGCATGGTTGAAATCTTGTGCCTTCTACTCTCCCTCCGGGAACCACAGAGCCGACATCCACCAAACGAAACGGACATGCACGTTCGAAGCTGGATGTAAGCTGCAGATAGACGCGCGCTATTTTTGGAGCTATGCGGCGCGACTGAACCCCAAATCAATCTCCTCGATTCGCGGGTATTAGCATCCTGCAGGGGCCAGTGTGGCTTGTCCTTCAGAGACACTGGTCAGCGGGACGGCGGAGCTCCTCCGGATTGAAACTCAACCGAAGGATTCACGCCTTATCTTCGTTTGTTTGTCCGCTCGGAGCGTTTTGCGCTGCGATATATCATCGTAACATCCTTGGGTTCCGGCCGTCTCAGTTACCGCTCTCCTGAGGACTACGTGGAAATCTTTCGATTGCGTGTGTTACTAGGACGACGACAGTGACATCAATATGTCGAAGACGAGCGTGTTCACAACCATCACGCCGCTGCCGGCTGGTGTGACTCGACAGAGTGTTATTGAAACATATCATAGTCATCTGGAAATGATCGATCTGAATCCGTTGGTTGTCGACCGATTTCAGTGCAAGCCACCGAATTATGCTCCCGCAGAGGAATACTACGCCACATGGTATACCATCAAAGGTGATCTTTCGCAAACACATCTCGTTCGATTACTGACGCCTACCCACAGACAAAGTCTCATACTTACCAGGCGGTCTGGCTTCAGGCTCGGTATCCTATCACGCCTGTTTCCACGATCTCGACGACGGGCTGCAAACCCATGTGTATGCTCCCCTAGGCCTGGATATCCGCGCCAAATGGAGTGTCGGCGGGAGCCTGCCTGGAGAGCCCAAAGTACCTGTTGAGCTCGGAATTGGTGCGCCTCGAGAGGGCCTGTACGTTCGAGAGGACGTCAAGATGAAATGTAACATCCTGATGATGTCCTTTGTGAAGAAGACGTTCAAGGAGTCACATTCCAAGCTGGTTGAGAGGCTGGTGGAGAAAGCCCATATGATCGAAGCAAGAGCCGCGAATGAGAGACTGAACGCACTCAAGAATCTTGCGCCAGGGGAGCGCATGGGTCATGGCAGCATTCTCATTGCACCACCGCCTGGACATGAGTCGCCACAGTCGGAGCACGCACATATGAGGCACTTCTCCAATGCGAGTGCACAGAGCTACTCGACGAACCCAAATTCCTCTGCCTACCAACAGGGGGCGTACCATGGAGATGCTCCGCTGAACAGTCGGGATCCGCCGCCACAGTATCAAAATACTTCCGATGGGCATCAACCCTATCATACATACGAGAAGGGTCGACCGCCACAGGATCTTGAACATCCTGCGCACCGAGCAGCACCAGCTGAGCTCCCCAGTGAAGGAGTCACGCCGGATGACCAGAGAAGGAAAGAGAGGTCGAAGGGCAAGCAAAGCTACGTTGCGGAACTCCCAGCTTGATGGCTTTGCACCCTGTGTTCAGTCTGTGGCAATGGTCGCGAAAGCTGGGATGTTGGATTCAAGATATCTTTCGTGGTTTGGGCCTGTTGTTCCGTCTGGTTGTCTCGGTACCAGCTCACTTCATGAACGACCAAAATGCATCATTCTACTGTCCGCTTGCACCCCAATCCGGCATTGCATGGTTCCAGAGCGCGATGTGAAACGATATGGTCGAGTTGCGGGGTTCTTGTATGCGGTCTAGCGGCCACATGGCGCGGTTCGCGGCTCCACTCCTGATGACGTCCGGGCTTCCAAACATTATTGTTATGGTCACGGCTCCCTCAGGTCTCATCTCCAAACGATTCTATAAAAGTTCCCAAGACGCCAGGAAGTCCCTAAAGCGCGGCGTGAGAGCGCGACACGGCTTTCTGCCCCCATATGGACTTCACAAGCTCTCCATCCAATAGCAACCCATGCCGAGGTACCCCAAGACGGATAAGGAACCCCCCCCACTTCCACATGTGAACGCTGGTCAGATCCGCCGTCTTGTACACCACGACAATTAAAACGTCTCCTTTCCAACCCACAGTTTTCAGAGTGTCAAAATGGCTCCCACACGCGCCATGTCTGCCTCCGGAGCCATCATCAGCCTGCAGAACCTGCTCTCCCTGACCGTGTCGCACATTGCCCTCAACCCAACCGTCACAGCCGCACTGCTATGGCTCCTCACCAGAAGCCCGGCAGGGATCCGTGATCGTATTGTGAACCGGTCAGCGTCGTTGCGCGATCCTGTGCGCTTTGCGAAGATCGTCAAGGCTCTCAAGAACCTGCTGGTGGTGGGCTTGATCACCAAGGTCAACAAGCAGCTGAACAAGGTCGCGCTCAACGCCTGGCGGTTCAAGAGCGACAAGGCGCGGTGGAACCTAAACGGCGAGGTGGCAGTTGTGACGGGTGGCTGCAGTGGAATCGGCCTGCTTATCGTCAAGGGGCTGTGGAAGCGTGGTGTCAAGGTCGCGGTGCTGGATATCCAACCACTTCCTCCTACTCTGCAAGGCAGTAAGTCAGCCCAACCCCATCGTTGTATATACCTAATCATATTAGCTGGTACGATCCACTTCTTCCAATGCGACATCATCGATCCCAACGCCGTCTCCCAAACCGCCGAGGACATCCGCGCCAAACTCGGTGCCCCCTCTATCCTCGTCAACAACGCCGGAATCGCTGCAGCGCACTCTATTCTCGACACCTCGAACGAGTATCTTCGCAAGATCTTCGATGTCAACCTTCTCAGTAACTGGTATACCGTGAAGGAGTTCCTCCCAGATATGATTTCCAAGAACAAGGGACACGTCGTCACCATTGCCAGCACCGCGAGCTACATCGGCGTCGGCGGTATGGTGGACTACACGAGCACGAAAGCCGGTGTTCTAGCTTTCCATGAAGGTAAGCATTCCTCCTACGTCCATCCTATCCAGTCCGCTAACTAGAACCAGGTCTCAACCAAGAACTTAAATTTAAATACAACGCACCCAACGTCCTCACCACATCCATCCATCCCAACTGGGTCCGCACACCGCTCCTCGCGTGCTACGAGAAGCAGCTCCAGGAAGCAGGACACCCGGTCATCGAAGCAAATGTCGTTGCGGACGCTGTGCTGAAGCATATCACGACTGTGACTGGCGGTCAGGTCTTCTTGCCGAGTACGGTGAGTACGGTGGCGACGTTGAGGGCGTGGCCGAATTGGATGCAGGAGTATTTCAGGGGGACTGTGAGTAAGGCTATCTTGGGGGGCGCGAGGTAGAAGGACGGGATTGTATGAATATTGCACATAGGGGGTTGGTTTTTTTGGTTGGTTTTTGGTACGTAATGTTTGATCTTGGCCATGGGAGGGCGCGTCGATACGTATGGACTTATATCCCAATTGATATTTATTCCTGCGGCTTTCGGTTGATAGCAATGCATTGTTATTGAAGAAGGAGAGCTACACGGCGAATAAATGGCAGGCGGCGATGCAGTGTGGCTCTAACGCAGGTTAGAGGAGCACCCTACAACCTATTCTATAACAATCTACAATTACGAGCTCCTCAAAGCATGTTAAACAATCCTTCTACCCTCTCTTTTAGTTAAACTCCAATAGCTCGTGGTTTGGGGTAACTTCTGGGCATTCGGCTTAAATCCGGCTTTTTCTGGGTATAGCCACACTGCGCCACAGGACCACCTTTCACTGTTCCTCAGGCTTCCCCACCCATTCACCCCAGTCTCCGCTCTTGTCCCGCTGCTCGTCCGTTCCTCGCCGCCCGCCATGGAATACCACAGCTAGGCTATCGCCCGCCGCCCAGCCTCAGGTCGACCTAATGGCGGACCTCCGCTTGAAACAACCTCCCACCGAAATCCCCATCTCGCCGATCTTCCAGCCCGTACAGCCTGTCTCCGGTTAGACAGATGCCTTCGCCAGGGTCTGGACCTGGTATACCTGAACGACCTGACGATGCACGTCGCTCCTCCATCTTCAACGCTTTCTCCCGTCGAATCACCGGCTCCCGCACCAAAAGCCCCAATCCGCCGCCTGCCCTCTCCGCGAACGTCACGTCGCCTGGTGCCCGCAGATCTATACTAGGATTCAGCTTCACCGATGCCATACAAAGTGCACCGGCCGGTCCGGGAGGTGACGTCGTGCAGCCTGGCGACCTCACTGGTTCCAAAGCCCCTTCGGGAGGCCCGCAGGAGCTCGATACACTCGTCTCACAACTTCACGCAAGCCGTCCGTTGCCCCTGAGGACAGCAGCCGTTACGAAGATTGTGAAAATCCTGCAAGAATATCCCGTCAAGAATGTCATGGGTCTGTGGATACAAGGCCATGACCTACTGAGCGAGGAGCAACCACCTGAGACGGCTGAGGTGGGCTACAAGCTGTTGCGGAGCTGTGTAGGAGTACCGGACCTGGAAGCCATCGAGCGTTCCTCCTTCTTTGCTGCGGCATGTATGCGCCCACACGACAAACGCTTGGATCTTCGCCTTGACATCATCTCCACCCTCACCGACGGCGGCCGCACTCTCGACGCTTGCAAATCACTGGTCGTCCCGTTCATCCTCAATACCCTGGAAATTTGTTTCGAACAGAGTCGTGAGGCACGCAGTAATGCCAGCAAAAGCCAGAACGGCAAAAGCGTCTCGCAGCCCGGCAAGGAAGGCGAGAATATGGCCAAACTGTTCCGATATACTGTGGACGTCTGCAAGTTCAACTCCACAGTCTTCGCGGATGAGGACCTGGAAACGCTTCTGATGAAGACCATGAGCATATGCGAGCAAACGACGCAACATGTCGACATTGCCAACGCCATTCGTCTCTTCGACACTATCATTACCTACGTGCACATCCCAAGCCGAGTGCTCAAGCCCTGTCTCGAAGTCCTCTGCTCCATCCATCGCCAAGTGCCGGAATTGCAAGAGCAGACTTGGAACACACTGAACAACCTGTTCAAGTCACATGTCGGCCAGGCAGCCGTGTCTGCCCTACTCCATACCCTCATGGATGGCGCAAATAGAACAACCCATCAGTCCAGCTATTACCGGGGCTCAATACAGGTTCTGCAGCTCATACTGCTCGAGGATGGCCATAATGGACTGCCCAAGGTGCCCATGTCGGTCCTTTTCCATGCCTTGAGAGCGTCGCTCAAGGAAAATCGGGAATCGCAGGAAGACTTTGTCATCGGCCTACTCGCTGCTGTTCTTGCGGAGGAAAACACGAGAGGTTTACTGCTGAAAGAAGCGAATTTCAACGACCTGTTGGACGTCATTCGAATATGCGCAGGGCGGAAAGAGGGAAAGGGATCTGCGGGTGAAGTTTCCGCGTCCGTTGGCGACACCGCAAGCGCGCTCGACATGGCTGCATCCGTTACCTCCAATGCTGGCTACCCTGAAACGGAAACGGAAAACGATCATACTGCAGACGCAACTCACATTGCCCAACCTCAAACAGGCAACCTCTACCGGACTTCGGGTGACGACATAACCAAGGTTCTGCAGGGGTTGCACGCCCTTAGTGGCGAGATGGAGCACTTTCAGAAAGCCGCGTTGATGGAATTATTGATGCAACTACCTCAGCGCCTCGACGATGCGACTGTTGAGGATGTAATCAAGTTCTACGACGAGCAACGCTATTTTCACCCGTCGAACGAAGACTGGCTCGAGGCCTGCCGGTGTCTTGTGGGGGGCATTCTGAACGACACCTCCAGGCCTCGCGCGCTGCGCATCTGGATCGTACAAATGCTATCTACAAAGGTATATACCATTGTCGAAAGCATATGCCCAGATGATGCTGCATTGCAATGTGCCACCCTCCTTCTGAACAACCTCGAGACCGAGCAAGATGTTGGAGTCATGCATGAGCTGGTTGACTTTGCGGTGGACGTCATCGATCATGCTTCGGAAACTGGCTTCTCTGATACTATGAACCTGTTACGGCGACGTTTGGACCTGGAGAAAGTTGAGGTACCCTCTGCTGCGAACAATTCACACCCCCCTTGGATCTCTTCCGCTACAGCGGCGCCCGTTGACGACAATCTCGGTACGATCTGCAATGTCATAGCTACCGCCTTTGTTAGACTTTTCATCAGATGCGTCGGGAAGTCGGCCCGGAAAACCCGGTATCTGTATGAAATCCTCCGTCACATTGCTGGTTGCGACAACTATGACAGCGATGCTCGTCTGACTGCTCTGAAGCTCCTCTTTCGCCTTAGAGCTGAGTCGAACCATGCTATCACAGTGAGTTCTTCTTCCGAGGGTGAGAGCATAGCATCAGTGCTCTGCCGCACTGCAGATACGGCGTCGATGTCAGAAAGAGCGGACGAGGGAGAGGAGGGCTCCTGGAGGGAGCAGCGAAGTGGGCCGACCAGCAGTCCCAACACTTCGCTGAACAGGCAAGCTGCCCGTCAAACCAGCCTGGCTGGACGAGTCGCGAAGCCTATACCACCGCTCTGGATGTATCCAGGTCCAAAAGGGCTTCCGGAGGAGCCGTCGCCTACACCGAGCCGTGTAGTGTTCTCCCACATCGACGCAGAGAAGTACCCTCTGAGCGAAGATGTTCTGGACATGGAGGTGACCCTCTGGCTAGAGTTGGTCATCTCTCTACTCCAGAAGGCAATGGACTGGGAGATATACAGCTACGTGCTGGTCCACCTTGGCCCACAATTGTCCAACCAGGCTCTGGTGCGAAGTTGCGTGGCACAGTTGCGGATGCTGCGGAGTGTGATCTGTGAACAGATCCGAAACTCTTCCTTCCATGAGCCCCCGGCCCATACACTGCTGAAGAAGGACGATGTGGCCGTATGCTTATTCCATATACTCACTGTTTTGATCAGCTACCACGATTACTACGAAAAGAGCGAAGAAGACGACGTAGTGAAGACATTCTTTCACGGCCTGAATTCCTGGGACAGGACGCCTATACCGTGTATACATGCCCTGACGGTGTGTTGCCAGGAGACCCCGCTCTCGGTGTCCAAGTCGTTGGACAGCATCATACAGAAGATGTCGATGATCATCACGAAACCATCGACTGCCATCCATATCCTCGAGTTCCTCACTTTCGTAGCTCGCATGCCTGAGCTCTACAAAAACTTCCGAGAGGCAGAATTCAAGAGAGTGTTTGGTGTAAGCCTTAGTTACCTGAGCCACGTGCGGAGTCAACAGGGCAGCAGCGCCATAGCCGCGCCGTCGCAGGGCGGTCACCGGTCTCTCAGGCATGGCGGAGCCTCAAGGGATTTTACATCCTCCCCGGACCGGAGTGGCGCCTCCAAATCCAGAGCGGCGGCTGATGATCTCCCGCAGTACGTGTACGCTTTGGCGTACCATGTGATCACCTTCTGGTTCATAGCACTGAGGATGGAAGATCGGCCGAAACAGATACCCTGGCTCACCAGGAACTTGTTTTATACGGACAGCGCTGGAAAACAGGTGATGGAAGAGCAAGGCCACGTTATCATCGATATGATGAACAACCTTGCCTACTCTGATGGTGGGGAGACAATCCGCGACCCCAGCTTTGCGAAGCCTGATGATGGCGAGGTATGGAGTAAGACTTGGATCTTGGGCCATAGCCTTGTCACTATCGAGACTGCCTCAAAGACTGGAGTTTCATTGATAACCATTCGGCGGCCATGCGCCACGCGGTACATGTGTACACGACCTCTTCTAGCGCCGCTCCCTCGCCATCAAGTTCCCTTCGCGATAGGCCAGGACTCATCCAACTTCCACTCGTCAAACGATGTCACCATATTGCCGGATGATATCTTCCAGACATACTATGCGCCTTTGAACTTAGCGGATCCCCCGATCCCTCTACCTGACGACCAGATGGCACGTCGGTCTATAGAGATGTTCGATCGCAACGCCTCGGTCGATTGCCACAAGGTTGGCGTGATTTACATTGCCGAAGGCCAGATGGGGCAAGCATGCGAAAGAGCAATTTTGGCAAACACCATTGGCTCTGCCGCTTACACTTCCTTCTTGGATGATCTAGGCACCTTGATGCCTCTGAAAGGGGCTCAATTCAACACTGGTGGCCTCGACAGGAGTGACAACATGGACGGCGAATACACGTATTGTTGGCGCGACCGCGTCATCGAGCTGGTCTTCCATATTCCGACGATGATGCCGAATGGCGACGATAGTGATATGACTTACGCCAACAAGAAGCGACACATCGGAAACGATTTCGTCAACATTATCTTCAACGATTCCGGGCTTCCATACGACTTCGATACATTTCCGTCTCAGTTCAACTATGTTGCCATAGTAATCTCGCCCGAGTCCCGCGCGTCCTTTGTCGACAGACGTCTTGATAACGATCCCGACGGAAAGAACCGGTACTACAAGGTCCAAGTCATGTCGCAACCCGGATTCCCGGAGATCTCGCCTGCGGTGGAGCCAAAGATACTGTGTGGCAAGCACCTCGCCGCCTACTGCAGGCTTCTCGCCATCAACGCGAGCGTGTTCTCCCAAGTCTGGAAAGTTCGCGATGGCGGCGAGTCCATCTCCTCATGGCGCAATCGTTTGCGAGAGATAAAACGGCTCCGCGAGCGGTACGGCGCGACCGACCAGGCGACTTTATCGTCGCCCTCCAGTCCTGCTCAAGACGCGGGTCACATGACCATGAGTCCTCCTTCCCGGGAGAACAATCAATCTGCTCAGAGCTTCAAGAGGACTAGTGTTGCCACTTTTAGCAGTAGTGTCACGGGCCAGTCTCATGACGCTACTTGACCTTGCAATGCCATCGAAGGCTTTCATGTGGGCTATGCTTATCGGAGTTTGTGGATCCACGCAGATACCCCGAGGTTTGCTTGTTTGTTGCTTCATTCTTTTATTATACTGTCATCACCGAAAAGTTTTGCTGTTCTTTTCCAGTCCTATCTCTGCATTTGCATGTCATCGCATGATATATGGACGTTGATCCATCAAAAAGTATTGCTTTCACTTTCGTTTGGTTATTGGAATTATTATTACGCTGTCCAGACGGTCTTTGAATATAGCCCCGTATATGTTCGGGCTTGCACTCCTTGAGGCTGTTGTATAGTAAAACTACATCTTCTCGTTGGCAGAGGTGGAGTAAGAGGTCGATAGCAAGATGGGAAGTCCTAGGCTTAGGCGCAATAAATTCGCTGATGTTGCACCCTCCTGCAAGACCTACGATCGATCCATACTCTCCTTCTCTGCTGCCCGGTGTTAACCCTTCGTGGATTTGACTCAACTCCTCTGTGGCCAACCTCACCGCCTTCTTTTTTTCTCGCAGCTAACTCCAACCCCCACCACCACCACCCGTCCACCCATCTCCCCCACCCTGTCCCCACTGTCCCGCGCCCCCTTCAGCCGCCTTCGGACCATGCTGCCACCCCCCTTCCCCCTGCCCCAAAAGCGCACTCGCGTCCCCCGTCCCCAAACACCACGCCCACGTCCCCCCCTTCAACGCCTTCACCACATACACCACCTTCTCCTCGACCCCCTTTGGAAGCTTCCCCTTACACTCCCCCAACGCCCACGCACACGCCTGACTAACCTCCTCCCACACCGCGCGGTCCTCGGGCGCAATATCCGGCGTCCCTTTCTTCCCCTGTCTCACAAGTTGCAGGACCCCGATCATCATGCCCTGGATCCTCGCTGTCGCTTTCTCGACTTCTGATTGCGCATGTGTACAATCTGGTTGTGCGCCCGTTGATGTGGGGAGGTACACGTGAAATGGACCTGAGTTCGACACCCTCATTTTCCAATCCTCGTTTCCTTCGGTAGAGGAAGAAGGGGAGAGGTCGATAGGCACAGCAGCATAATGTTCCACCATCCCCTCGGCCGCGGGCCCTGTCATCAACCTCGCGAACGCCTCAGGCCCGAATTTGAACGGTAAGAGCGGTGCGTCTGCGAGTTGGAGAGCCGTGAAGATCTGGTTATCGCGGATCGTGTTCTGATTCACTTGTTTATCTGCATATGTTTCTGGACGTAGACATGCGCGCGTCCATGGGGAGGCGTGTGTGGGTGTGAGGTGGCGTTTTATGGCTGCTGGGATCGCCTTAGGCGTGAAGGAGGTCGGTTTTTGGGTTTGGAGCACGGCGGAGTAGAGACGGTAAGAGTAGGAGATGAGAGCGTCGTAGGCGAGGTTTTTATGCGCGCTGAGCACGGAGCGCGGGAGGAGGGTGTGGATGTAGTAGCTGTAGAAGTACATGTAGGTGGCGAGGTTTTGGTGGGTGATGTGCAGGGCGCTGGCGGAGAGGAGGAGGACGGGGATGGAGAGTTTGCGTGCGTAGGTGTGCAGGCGGTGGAGGTCGGGGGTTTGGTTGTATGTTCCGTTTTTGACGGTGGAGGGGATGGGGGGGAGGTGGATTGGAGGTGTGGTGGAACTGGCGCTGCTGTTGGTGGGGGAGAAGTCGAGGATTCCGCAGACTGAGATTCCGGCCACACTGCTTCGGAGGGATTGCGTGGTGTTGTTGATCCAGAAGCTGAGGAAGTGGATTACGGGGCCTTGATGCCAGATGAGTTTGCGGATCGGGTATGCGCCGGACTCGAAGACGCGGGTGATGGCTTTGTTGACGCGCTCGACGGCTTTGCGCGCCTCCGTCTCGGTCTCACGGTCGGTGTAGTTGCCGGTCTTTGGGTCGGGTGTGTGGGTGTTGTTCACTCCTCGGACAACCTTGATACCCCCAAAAGAGCGCACTCCGCCATTGAGATGGGAGCGGCCTTTCGTCTCCATAATATGTTGTACGAGTTCGCATACGCGGCCGAAGTTGTCACGGCCGGGGCCGTTGTGCGTGAGTATGATCATGCCGGCCGGCACACTTTGAGCAGCTCCATTCCCGCTGGCCTGCGGTATGTAAGTTGTCAAGCTGCGGACCTTGACAATGACTTGTGCGAGTTGGAGCAGGTTGGCGAGATCGCTGTCGGTCTCCCAGACGTGAAGAACGGTCTTATCGCACATGGTTGCACGAGTGGATGTTGATAGCGTTGCGAATGCTTCCTGGTATTGCGGTGGCATAGAAGCCAGTGATTTCTGGAATTGGTCGAGGCTCGTGGCCCAAGGGCCGGTGAAGGTCGATGGCGCCATTGCTTGCGAAAACGCGGGCTGCAGCGGGACTGGAAAAGGAACTGGAAGAACGAAGTACGGAGACGGAAACATAGCGAGGGCGAGCGAGAGTTTTTGGTGATCGGCCGGGGCGCTGCTGTACGTGAAGAAGCGAGACAACCAAACGCGACGGTGAAAGTGGTGAATGGCAGCCAATCACATGGCAAGAAGATAACTTTGAGAAACAGTGCAAATGATTGCACTCAACAGCCCCACGTGTATGTAGGTGGAGCTTTTGAGTAACAAGTAGTAGGTGATGTGCCGAAGAAAAGTAGGTATCATCAGAGTGATGTCCGAAGTCGCTTGCCGCACTGCCTCAGAGGACACTCGTCACAAGAGAATGTAACAAATCAGTACGTTTGATTGGAGCAGAAAAGAATGAGGGAAAGTTTGAGACTAGAGCAGCTCTCCCGGGCCACATTCCGGAGCCTCCTCCTATACCAGTGTCTTCTTCTCAAAGAGATAAAAATTCCGCAAAGAAACTAAAGAGAATAAAGGGCGCCGAAAAAAAAACGGCGAGAGGCGGAGTGAAGAGAAACAAATCGTATATGAAATCAGGCCATACTTGGTCGACCATCTACTTGTATGGAGTTGAGAGTGGTTCCACTCATATAGGAGTAGAGGGTATACTTTGCATCTGTGTATTCCAATGTTGCGCTATTGGCCCGGGCCCGTTATGCCCCGGCCTTGCGCTAAAGTACGGGCAGCAGAAGCAGCGTCCAGCATGACAGGATGATTGTCACCCTCCTTTACGGGAGTTCCTGCGGGACTTTCAAGCGTGAGCAGAGGGTTCTGGTGCTCGTTTAGAACGCTCTGTCTGGCATCTGCCAGTTGTGCTTGCCCGTGATGAGCAAGCTTGTCGTCAGGGACCCCAGGTTGTCCAGATGGGGGCGAGACAGAGTCTTGTGTCTGTCAGATGAGAGATAGGAACCAGGCTTCGAAGAGCGAAGGTTTGACTCGGTGCCCGTCTCCGACTGCGGTCTGTCGATCTCTTGTGTGGATTCGACAACAGGACTTCACAGTTTCGTAGACAGCCAGTCACCGGCCGCCATCAAAAAACCTCCATCTCTTCCGTAACCCTCTTCCCAAACCAGTCGACCAGTTCATCCTCCCCCTCCCCTTTGCTGAAGAAATCCGTCATCCTCAACCCATTTTCTTCCTCCACCTCTTCCTTCGCCCACTCAACCTTCACCTCGCCCTTGCCCTCCAGCATCTCCTTCGCCGTCCCCCAAGAAAACCTCGTCTCACTCCCCCACCCAAAAACCGGATCCTTGCTCCTCTTCAACCACACCTTCGTCCTCGCATCACCGGGATACCCACTTCCCCACCACTGGTCCTCTTCCGCTCCTTTCTTCTCAGCCTCCCAACAAACCTCCAGCCCCGCATCCCTTGTAACCTTCGCACAAACACTTGCAGCACTAACAACCGGGTATATTGAATCCGCCTTCTTCGCAACTGTGATCCTGATCGTCGGCCAGATCCTTTCAAGTTTCTTCTGATACGTCTCCGGGCGTCCAATCGTATCGATATAAATCTCCGTCACATTGACACCCGCATCCAAAACCCCTTGTATGAGCGCAATTGTAGCATCCATGGCCTGCGCATTCAAGTTGTAATTGTTCTTGCCCAGCATTCCCGCGCTGATATCGCGTGCACTCATCACCCGAGTTGCCCAGCCACAGTTTTCGTAGAGATCTGTGGAGGAAGTGCATACAGCGCGCATGAGATCGGAGCGCGTTGCTGCGGATGTGATCTTTGAGTCTTGAAATTCGTGAGTTTCGGCGAGCAGGGAATGGTGTTGAGCGAGTGGGAGGTAGAAGAGCGCGTAGACCATGGGGCCGAGGACGGGGCCACGGCCGGCTTCGTCGACGCCGAGGATGCATGGAACGGTGGGGTCGGAGGTTATAGATGATGGGAGCGGGGAGGAGTGCGTGTAGGAGGAGCCTGAGAGGAGCGCGGGGGTGTGGATGGATGGTGGGATGAATGTATTGGAGGAGGGGGTTTCGGAGTCGATGTCGGGGGTTTCGAGGGGGATCTCTTCGGGGTTGTCGATGTCGGCCATAGCGGAGTGGAAAGTATGTTGAGTGAGGGGTGTATGTTATGAGTGTTAAGTGTGAAGATGGTGAAACGCGTCGCGAGTTTGGGAGACGCGTCTCGTTCCGACTTTATTCCGACATTCACTCTTGGCGCCCGACATGCACTTTTGGAACCGTACATACACATCCTAGGTAATTCATATGTACTCGTGTCGTGTGTGATTTCCCGTATGTTTACGTGCTTGACGCTTTCCCGAACGCCTGGTCCAGCCTTCCATGCTCGTGATTGGCACAATCTGCAGTGCTCCGTTTGCACTAACTAGCACGAGGTACACGAGCAGTTACTTCCCCTCAGCTTCTTTTCTCCTTCAACGCCTTAGTCTCTGTTGCAGTAACAGCAAAAATGACAAACCCCGTCGAAGCGAGCAAAGAGGATGAGGCGAGCAAGAAGGAGAAAGCCATGGTGAGGAAAGCAGCCAAACAACGCCGCCAGCAACAGCTACAGCAAGAAAGGAACGAGCAATTCAAGCAAGCACAGCGCTACCTCGGACTGCGGCCATCGGAACCTGGTGGTAAGTGCTCTTAAGGCATGATGTGCCATAGTGTGGAGTCCTGTCTAACACACTACAGCACCCCCTCCTGTGGACACGTCCCAGCGCATACAGCTTCCCTTCGACAAAGATGTCGTCTTCGTGTGCATTGATATCGAATCATACGAGAGAAGGCATAGCAAGATCCTCGAGATTGGCATAGCATCCCTGGACACCCGCCATCTACGTGACCGGCCTCCTGGCGCCGATGCGGAGCACTGGCGCTTCAATATTCTTGCTCGCCACTTCATCATCGAAGACCACATGCACTACGTGAACCACGAGTTCGTCCACGGATGCCCTGATCGTTTCGAGTTCGGCAAGTCCCAGGTTGTCAGGCTTGTCGATGCTCCGGCTGCAGTGAAGGCATGTTTCGCGCCCCCTTTCGCCGGTTCCACCGACGACGGATACAACCTGCATGAGAAACGCAACATTGTCTTCGTCGCACACAATGCCAAAGCGGACCTCGACTACCTTAACCGGATCGGCTTCGATGCTCTTAGCCACCCACGTACATTGGGGTTCTTGGACAGCGAGGTGCTCTATCGGGTTTGGAAGCGAGAAAACCAGTCCAAGAGTCTGAGCGGCGTTCTCGGAGACTTCGGCATCCTTGCTTGGAACCTGCACAACGCTGGAAACGACGCTGTGTATACGCTGCAGGCTCTGCTTGCCGTATGCGTTCGTGAGAGCAGCATCAGAGGCGCTGTAGGAGGAGACGCGCAGCCTGAGCCCGAGAAGGAGAGGGACGAGAACGAACTGGGTGATGACTTCGTCATTTGATTTTCCATACAGCCTGGCTCTTCTCAATGTTCACATTGGTTGAGCTCTGCATTTACTGATGGCATAATTAGCGGCAGTATTTCCAATCCAAGGGTGAGATGGTGATAATGATAGTTGGATGAAGGAGCGTGAAGATTGGGCTTGACGGATGCAACCAGACATATACAAATATACCCTATATACAAGCTCAGTGATGCTGTGAGCGACCATCCGACGTTAATGGCACTGCTCTCCTCTTACGTGCGCCGTCGATATCAATGACGGCCGCCAAGAATCGGATACCGAAGTAACCCCGGCCATTGCAAATGGTTGATGGCAAGACACTCTTAGTTCCGCCAAACCCGTGTACACCCTTCTCTCCATGAGTCTTTTCTCGTACTTCGGTCGTTGTTCTTGCTAGTATTCGTGCCGTGGGCGCAGATCGGTCGCCAATCACCTGACATCGTAGAGAACCCACCGGCATGACCTCCGCCGAGGCGTCAACCGCGCCGACCGACGTCGATACTCCTTCACTGAACACAAGGAGGAGGAGATGGACGCCCTTTGCGTCTTCAAAACGCCGGAATGGCCATAATGACGAGGCTACGGGTCAAGGGCGGAGACGGCAGTCCTCGCAGTCGCAAGACGCGTGGTGGAAGACGAAGCTGTTCAGCGGCATGATGAACGATATACGGAGGCGAGCGCCGTACTACTGGAGTGACTGGAAGGATGCTTGGGATTATAGAGTCGTTCCTGCGACTGTGTACATGTACTTTGCAAAGTACGTCCATCAATACAATTCAATTACCGTTGCAACCCTGCACGGGCTTCATTGTACCCATATGCCGATCTTTCTCTACAATTAGACCATGTGCACAGGCGACTAATGGCCGACCAGTATTCTGCCTGCTCTTGCATTCTCGCTGGACATGTTTGAGAGGACCAACGGAAGTTTCGGTGTCAACGAAGTTCTCCTGTCTTCCGTCTTCGCCGCCGTCGTGTTCTCCCTCTTCGCTGCACAACCGCTCGTTATCGTGGGGGTCACCGGTACGGTACTCGATTGGCTTCCTGGAACATGCTCATCAGTTTCCAGGTCCCATCACTGTCTTCAATTACACTGTGTACGACATGATGAAGTCCCGCGGGACCAACTACTTTGCCTTCATGGCCTGGATCGGTATCTGGAGCCTTATTTTACACTGGATCGTACGTTCCCACACATACATCTCTCCCACTCCTAACCCAAGCAGCTCGCTATAACCAACTCCTGCAACCTCCTCCGCTACGTAACCCGCTTCTCCTGCGACATCTTCGGCTTCTACGTCGCCTTCATCTACCTCCAAAAAGGCATCCAAGTCCTGACCCTGCAATGGGAAGTCAGCGAGGCCTCCGCCTACCTCTCCATCAGCATCGCGCTCATGGTCTTCATGACCGCCTACCTCTCCAGCGTCATTGGCCGCTCCACCCTCCTCCAACGCCACGTTCGCAAATTCATCGAAGACTACGGCACGCCCCTTACAGTAATCTTCTTCACAGGCTTCGTCCACATCGGCAAGATGCGCGGTATCGAACTCCTCACCCTCCCAACATCAAAAGCCTTCTCCCCAACCCCTGACCGCGGCTGGTTCATCCACTTCTGGGACCTCAGCGTCAGCGACGTCTTCCTCGCCCTCCCTTTCGCCATCCTCCTAACCATCCTCTTCTGGTTCGATCACAACGTGTCCTCCCTCATCGCGCAGGGCACCGAATTCCCGCTCCGCAAACCCGCAGGCTTCCACTGGGACATCTTCCTCCTCGGCCTAACAACAGGTATCTCCGGTCTTCTCGGAATACCATTTCCAAATGGCCTCATCCCTCAAGCACCCTTCCACACGCAATCGCTCTGTGTCACGCGCACCGTGTCCGCAGACGACGAAGAAGCGAACAAAGGACACGGAACACCGCAACACTTCGTCGTCGACCATGTCGTCGAACAACGCTTCTCGAACCTCGCACAAGGACTGCTGACACTGGGCACAATGACCGGCCCACTCCTCATCGTCCTACATCTAATCCCACAAGCCGTTCTCGCAGGCCTGTTTTTCGTCATGGGGATCCAAGCACTCGAGGCAAACGGCATCACTTTGAAAATACTCTTCCTGCTCCGGGACCGCCACTTGACCGCTCGCTCAGACCCGTTACTCGGTATCCAGCGGCGAAAAGCGATATGGGTGTTTGTAGCGTTGGAATTAGTGGGTTTCGGAGCGACGTTCGCAATCACGCAGACGGTTGCGGCGATTGGGTTTCCGGTGTTTATATTGTTGTATATTCCGTTGAGGACGTGGGGGCTGCCGAGGTGGTTTGAGAAGGAGGAGTTGGGGAGGCTGGATCAGCCGACTGCGAGTGCTTTTACGATGGAGAGTGTTGGGGGGTTTCATGGGCATGGGGACGAGGAGGAGAGTCAGAGCAGTGGGAGTAGTAGAGAGAAGGGGGTGTTGGGGAGGGGGAGTGGGGAGAGGAGGGAGGTGGAGTTGGAGGATTGATATGTTTGGATGATGTTGAGATGTTGAAGTATAGACGCGTTGAGAAGATGAATGCAATGATGGAGTCCACTTGACTCAACAGCAAGACTTTTCACTGAACATCAGAGCACGATTGCACAAGATTTCCCACATCGCCATCCACTTCCATTCTCGATACAAGACTCTGCGACCGCATACCACTAACCACTTGCCTGGACTGCTCCCACCCCGACGTGTCCTTGCCCTTCTGACATCCATCTCCCAAACCGGTGCATCGCCCAAGTGAGGTCCAAAACCGAGACGCACCATCCGAAGCCCAGATCCCAGCTCTTCAAATCCAACAAGAAACGGCCCCTTTCCCCTCCAACTCTTGACACTCCCAATCCTTGCCCGTTTCAACCCTCGACTGCCAATTCCCAAATCTCGATCCATAACTCTTGACTTCTAACTCTTGCCACTCCCAACTCGTGACCTCCAACTCTGGACACTCCCAACTCTTGGCCGGCCCAACGCGTGAACCCATCTCCCAACCTCATCTCCACCGCCATCCATCCACCATATCCCATTCATCTCCCTCCCCCCTCTTGACCACCCCCACTTCATCAATCACGCACCCCCCAACCATATATGAGCATGTGGTTTTTCGAATTCCATTTGGCCAGGACGCCTTCGGTGTGTCGCAACCAGACATTTGGCCCGTCTGCGTCGTGGGCTGCGGATTCAAGCAATGTCCGGGTCCAGGTTCTGCGGAGTTGCCATCGGGCACAGGTGTTGGTACGGCCCGCACGCCAACCGGGGAGTTACATCCAGTACTCTTTCCTCCAATTGATCTTGCGGGCCATTGCTGCTGCGATGGCTTCCCGGGGAACGTCATGGGTCTGCGTGAACCATATTGGCCAGGCATTCCTAAAGTCATGCGGAAGTTGGTGGACTACGATGTTTGCTGCGTCCTGGGTCTACCGTTCTAGTTTGAACTTCAGAGGGTCATCTCTCTATATAAAATGCACTTTCTCGTTCGAAAGAAGGCTTAGTCGCGCGAGGGCTTCGTGTTCGGCTCGTCGCTCCGCAATGTATTGGGTGACAATTGCGTCAGCGGTCCTGGCCTGCGTCTCAAGCATAGGGAGTCTTTCGAAGAGTGAGGCGATTCATGCTCGAGCCCGATCATGAATCGGGACTTCGGAGACTTCTTGCAACCAGGCCGTCAGTTGCTGGGCGAAGCCATACTTCAGCTTGGACGTTTCTCTGCATGTTGCATCGGCAATCATGCTCAGTGTCTTCCATCGCATCTTCCACACTTGCTCGCTTTTGGGACCAGAAAAAGGTCTACGCTGCGTCGCATGCTCTAGTGCCACCAGTTGAACATATCTTGAACGTAGTCGTCGACGTTGTCTGGGATGCATGAGCCGGGAGGTGGTAAGGCGGCGTGGTTCCCCTCCTGACCAGATCCACTCGCATGGGGAGTGGATGTGGCTACTGACGGGTAGAGACAGTCAGCAATCTTGGCCATACCAAGGAGTAGACTTGACTTACAATGGCCAGAGAGCAGCAATGAGACACCGAAACATCGCAGCACCCGGAGCAGACGCCGCTTCTTATGGACGGCTTGTTCACTCCCTCCACAGGGGAGTGCGGAGTCGCATTCGCTTGTGGCTCTTCCGATCCGCTGGCAGGGGCACGATTCCATCAACGCGCCCCGAACTGGTATGTCGATCTCCAGAACCAATTCCGGAATACCAGATGTGGAACAAAATTCACAAGTGCCATGGCGCAAGCTGCCAGTACCTGTGAGCGGCGCAGACAGTGCAAGTACGGGCTCAGTTCCATCAACGTGCCCGAACTGCAAGTAGAACTCCAGAGTACGTCACAACCTTTCTGAAGAGTCATGCACTTCAGACGATCAAGCCTCAATCGCGGCCATAGGTTGAGGCGGCCGGGAATCCGGGGACTGACAAATGTAGATCGCTGTCTACACAATGAGCGCGGTTCCATCAACGCGCCTGACCTGGATGTTTCCAGAACCAATCTAGTGTGGAAGGGGAAGGACATGTTCCCATACCTCGAATGCCACTAGCGCATTGAGATGTAAGAGCTGGGTTGTCAGGCACGGTTCCATCAACGCGCCTGACGTGATATGCCCAGTAACTGAAATGTCGATTTCCTGATCGATTTGAGTTCGATGTGTTCGTTTGAGTTCGAAGTGTTCCTTTGAGTTCGATGTGTTCATTTGATTTCGATGTGTTCATTTGAGTTCGATTTGTTCTTTGTGTCCGGTGTGCGGCTTGACCGGCTCCGACGGCTGCGTGGGCTCCAACTTAGGATGTGGGATCTCCTGCTCCGAGCAGGCCCATGGACTGGCAGGTGTAATCGCTATTATACACTGCAGCGTAGATGTCTTCTTGATACATGGATGTCAAGGAATGATAGGGGAATTTTTGCCTATAAGAATGCCCTGCACCGTTTGCTGGTAGCCGCTCTGCTACAGGGTTGTTCCATTATTGACCACGATGCGAGGCCGTCGTCATGTGGTGAATGTACCACGCGGGTCCATGGTACCCAGCCAGGTGGATGCGTTTGACTAGTTTTTGCAGCAGATACGGGTCCATCAAAAGTATGTGCGGACCTTGACACAGATTCTTCTCCTGGCTAGAAATATCTCGGGCCCTGCCATCTCGTTGATCATATCAACGAGATGGCAGATGGCAGGGCCCGAGATATTCCTAGTCAGGAGAAGAATCTGTGTCAAGGTCCGCACATACTTTTCTAGACCTACAGCGCCCAGGTCGGAGGGGTCGAAGGGATTTTCTGTGCTTAGTTGGATCTGAAGGTACCGAACCTAATCCGCACGATTGGAGTTGAGGCAGATGTCTTTGTAGAATCTTTCGAGGTTTTCGAAACCATCCATCAAAAACTTCGCGGAGAAGCCCCTTGCATAGGAGAAGGGCATCATACGGGGCCAAGTACGGTTTCAGTACTGCAACGTAGATCACTGGGATGCTGCGCAACGTTCAACTCTTCCAGAATCTCTACGGACACGCTCGAAAGTAGATGTCCGAATGGAGTCGTATAACCCGCTGTGGTTGAGATTCTGACGTTGCAAGGAAGTGACGCTGGGCCCGCTGAGTCGTCGTGCATGGGCTCGCTGCTACTGGACAGTGCGTCTTCGTGCGAGCTAGACGTCAACTGAAGTAGTGGTACCGCTGGTCCGTCGGCATGTGGTTCAACCGTCGAGTGTGGAACGCCGTAGTGAACCCCTGAGTCGGCGTCGCCGCCATGGCGAGTGGGACGGGACGCGGTACCATCGGTTCGCGCGCTACGATCGGTGTTCGACGGTGACTGAGCTCATACTGCTGGATCACTAAGGTTGCGACGGCGTGTTGTCACAGTGACTTGCGATATCGCGTGGACGACACAGTAGGCTCTGATCACTCGTCGAAGTGCCGGTACGTGGAGCAGAGAGTGGAAGGGTTGAGGGTGTAGGCGGATAAACATGCAGGCTGCATCTTGCCACGGTCGGGTTCGAGGACAAGGCAGAACGTGTTGCCGCATGCAATGGTCGATGGCTTGATGGTCAAAGACATGGTGGTCGACGACGAGCTGGCCGAACACTTCATGGTCGAAGCATGAAGGCTAGATGACCGAAGGCTGAATGACCGAAGGCTGGATGACCGAAGGCTGGATGACCGAAGGCTGGATGACCGAAGGCTGGATGACCGAAGGCTGGATGACCGAAGGCTGGATGTCGGTCCACTCAAGTCAGGTTCTCTGTGGCTATAGACTTGATGTCCGTACGGCTCGTCCTGGCTGTGGAGTTCTCCATGAGGTGGCTGTCGTCGTTCGTGTCGCACGCGCATACTTGCCAGCAGCCCAGGGTAAGAGAGCCAGGTGGTGTGACCAGCGTAGTGGGTAGGAGCAAGGTCGAAACTCCAGAACAAATTCCGGAGACACTTGTCCCTAACTCGTATTGCGTCCACAAGGGATATCTTGCTTTGGGTGCGTCCATAGCACAGTGTATGGCCGGCCGGACTGGCTATGCAGGTAGCGGTAGACGCCACCGTGGTATTGTTATATTTGAGGCAGAGTGCCGTGCTCTGAGCAGCACCCGAGGAGACGTGGGAGTCAGTAGTGGTTTTGGGCGTGGTGTTGGGATTGTGCTCCGTGTGGTTGGTGGTTGCTGCTCGCGTGACGGTCGTTGTCCTTCGCTCACAGAATCATTGTGCCCAGGCGTCGAAGTCGATCTGCCATTGCCCCGGCTGCCCTGGTTGTGGTTTGGGTGACGGTGGTGAGATTGTCCTTCGCTCACAGACTCATCGCGCGCCGGCGTCGAAGTCGATGCCCCGGCTGCCCCGATAGCTCTGGTTGTTGTTCGGGTGAGGGTAGTCAGCTTGTTCTTCGGTCAAAGATCTTCTCGGAATCTGTCAAGAAATGCAAGAAAGAGCTGCCTGAGCCCGAGGTTGCTCTTCCGTTGGAATGCCGCAGCGGGAGGAGCATGAGCTTTTCTGCCGACTTCTTCCATGTGGGACCTTGACGCTGAGGGTTTCTCCGGCAGTCCCATTACGCGGGCCTGGCCGCTGCATTCTCTCGTTCTTGCCGGATGGTGACACCATCGACTGGTATTGGGTGGGGATCTGTACCAACTGGGTAGAACCAGGCCCGGTTCACTGGTAGGGGAAGGCTCGTATATGCGATGGGTCTAGAGTCATTGGGATTAGCCAGGAGAAGAGCATCAAAGCCCGACCAGCCTTCTGTCCACGTCCGTGACTTCGACGGCAGTTCCGCGGTCACCTCAGAAAGCCTGCCCCTGGATTCTGAGCGGCCTCGTCATGTTCCATCGCTCGTCGATGGACCGTGAACTATCACAGTCAGCCAACACAGCAAAATCCTCAACATACCATCTTATCAAGGGTCTCCTGCTGCAGACCTGCTCGATGCATGTTCGGGACAGTGTGGGTGAGCTCAAAGCATCGAGCATATATGAAATTCAAAGGTTGTATATATAAAGAGTCTCAGCAACACGCAGCATGGGAACCCTGAAAGTCGATATCGTCACAAAAAGGACGGAACTATATAGAAGGACTGCCCAATCTACTGGGCAGCCCTCCCGCTAGCGGGGTGGTCTGGACGTTGAGAGGACTAGGAAAGGACGGGACGGAAGTCTATTTGTGACGGAACTGACAACGACTTGCGAAGACAGCGGAGATAGACGCGATGAGTGGTATGTTCGAAATATTGGATGATGATACATGTGTTACCCGATCGCTGGGGTTGGAAGAGGGAAGACAAAAGGCATACGAGAAAAACTGGGGCCAGAAGGTTGATGACTGGAGGCGGAGGAAGGCGTGGACACATGTGAGCTGTTCGGAAGGGAGGAAGCCATTTTTCTGCCGTGTTTTGAGGAGTTGAGGTGATCGGTGACACGCCTACGTGCCGTCAATACTGAGACCGGTGGCGGGGAAGTAGAACGACGTTCCGATGAGTTGAAGAAATCTGCTCACCTGCTCCTCTTTCTCCACTTTTCGCCTTCCGGGGGTTCGCACTTGCCTTTCTCGAGAAACTCTGCATGTTCATGCAGAGCCCTGGAGTGCATCGTGTATACAGCACAAGTACACTTTGGATGCATGAGCTGTCGATTAGGTCTAGTTCCCTTCGCTGAGCCCTGTCAGATTGTTTGCTTCACCTACATGTTCCCCTCTCCAACCTCATGGCATGACCTACAAACAACAGAGCGCTTAAGTGCACCAAACAGAGACAGGTATTTTGCTACACAAAAAAGCCACATGCTCGCTAAACTGTACAACAACGCTCAGTCATCGTTCCTGCTCGCAACAATCGTACAGGGCTCCTTCAGATACCAGCTCCTCAGTCTCGGCTCACCGAGCACACTTCCTTGCATCACGGATGCACCTGTGCCGCTCCTCTGCCTGTTCCCACTCTTCTCCTCGTAGTCCAGGATCTCAATTTCGTCGACGGTTGCGCCGATTTCAAACACCCCCGCGCAGAGCGCCACGAAGCCGAGCTCTGAGTCCACACTCTGGCCAGGCTGCACGACAGGCAATTTGCGCTGCAAGACGCCGGTCCACGAAAACCGTTTGTCCAGATCCAGAGCGACTTCATGGGGGAGCCCGGCGAGATGGGGCTGGAGCCGAAGGAGCGGCGAGATTGGGCGCTGGCTACGGTTGTAAATCGTCGTCTTGAGCGTCAAGAACTCGTCGACGGGGACACGGAACTTTGCTCGCCGCAACTGTGCGACCTCGACGCCTGTATCTGATTGGTCGTCTGAGGTGACCGTCATCTGGAAGTCGACGTCGTCCAACCGGATTGCTTCGACCATCCGCGGGGAGAAGCGGATGCTGCGAAGTTCAATGTCGCCGTGCCGTCCGTTGCTTGCTTCTTTCCATGTGCCACGAATGAGCTTCAGCAACGCCTGTCGATACCAGAAGGCTTCCCGCGTGGCGCGCTCAGCTTCGGGTGAGATCTTGCTTGCGCTGACGACGAACTGGCGTTGGTTTGCATGGTTGAGGGAAGGTACGGAGGCGTGTGGGTCTTCCAAGTGTATTTTGGGAAATATAACAGTTACACGGTCCACATGGCCGGGCTGAATGACCTCGTCTACAGTGTAGAAGTGATCCCAAGAGTCGTCTGACGAATCCTCGTCCAGAGCTGAGCCGCGGACCTGGAGGGAGATGGAAAGCGGGTTCGGCCAGGAATTGCGAAGGTCCAGTAGTAGCATACAGTAATCATTGGCGGCGCCTATACTACGCTGGTGGCGTAGAAACGCTTGAAAATGGGTATCGTTTTGGTTGAGGAGTGTAGATGAAGGATCCTCGAGGTTTGACAGAGAGGCAGTCGGTACAGTTGGTGGGCTGCCTGGCTCACTGGACCACCCGAAGTCGCCAGACAAAGGCAATATATCAGGCCGTTGTAGTTGGACGCTGGCATTGACAGTGATCGAGATTGGCACTGATAGTTGTCTCGTGAAGAAGCGGTCCTTTATTTCAGAGCGGCGCTTCCCAAGGTTGGCATAGTCGAACTGGACCAGTGCCTCTGTCAACCTTGTCCGTCCATACACCTCAATCTCGAACACGTGTGACTCTCCAGGTTGGATGGAAATTGTCTCCTCATCTTGCTCCTTGATCCATTTGAGAGATGGATAGCGGGAGAGTTGAACCTCAAGTTCGTGCAGTTCAGCTGCTGGGAGGTCTCTATTACTCGTAGATGCTTCGATTGCGGCTCTTGCCGAATCTTGGAAGGTAAGATGGACGAAGTCGACAGCTGTGCTCGCCGACGTATTCTTGAGGGTGATTGTGAATCGCTGTCTTTCGCCTTCGAGGATCATGAGGGCCCCCTGCCGAAGAGACACATTGACCAGGGTGAGCAATGGTTGTTCTGGTATGACCGTGTACGTGAGCGTCTCCGCTTTGGGCGCCACAGACGATAGTCCTTCTGTTGGTGGCTCGACAGCCGAAGCTGGTCGCGAAAGGGGTGCCCCAAGGCATGCGGACAAGCCGATCTTTTTCATCTTGGCCTCGTTCTCAGGTCTCCAAGGCTCGGGGAATATGGGAAAGAATCGTTCCCGACACCCTGCTGCCTTGACATAGCACCCACTTATTGTGAGTGTCCCAGAGGAGCGCGCTACTCCATTGATCGGAAACTTCTGTGTCCTATAAGGCCCTAGTATGAAGTACTGCTCCAAGGCTTCGAACTCCACTCCATCAGCCGCAATCCTAAGGGACTCAACCTCCAACTCGAAGTCGTAGGGGTTTTGAAGCGCAATGATGAATCGGTACCGCTCGTTCGCGACAAGTACAACACTCTCAGGATCTGAAGTCGGTCGTTTGATCCAGGGGTTATGAAGAAAGGGCCCATCTTTCCCCGTTGAGGCTGCTTTCATGACCGTAGATTTGTGATGTGTTAGGCGGAGGTGGGTTGCTTCCTCGACAATATGAATGCCTCGAATCAAGAAGTCATCCCAGTATTCGGTGTGAATGTGTTGTATGCCGAGCTTGTTGGCCGCAGCAACAGTGCGGGAGATGTTAGCGTAAAGTCGGGCCTGCTCATCCCGCGGAAGAGACACGAAGACATCCGTGCTATTCGGCTTCGGGGCAGTTCCGGGCCCGGCAACGCGCAAGAGGAGTGCCGTGAAGTGGAGAACGCCGTTGAAGTCCGGAAGTGCCTCGCAGAAGTTGATGCAGATCCGCAGCACGTCTAGCTTCAGTGAGAGGCTCCCAAAAGATCGTAGCGACGACATCTTGAGGATTTCTTCAACAACGGTCTTGCTGTCTTCGGCATTCGTCCTGTGACCGAAGGATGCCTTGGAGCCGGGTATACCATAGATCCTGCCCAACAGTCCTAGGAATTCGTCAATGCCATTCTCGACCTCGCCTTCTCCCAGATTGAGAGCACCCGCCCCGGACACACTGCTGCTAGCCATGTTGAGCGCGGCAAGGCCCGCTGCAGGATGGACTCCCATTTCCGCAGCTCCGACCTTTCGAGCTTGGACAAGTCCCGGGATGAGTGAGGTGACAAACTCTCTCATGACAATGGCTTTCTTTCTCTGTAGCCCTAGGGCGGATAGCACAGAGGCAACTCCGGCAAGGACCACAACTCGATCAGTCGGGCTCATCCCTGAGCCGTCGGACGGCGCTGGCAGGGCACGGAAGAGCATGTTTGCTATGTCATTCCGCGTCGGATTAACGCTTAGACGGGGAACTGATAACCTCGGCTTTTGGCGGAAGGATGTGTTTCGAACTAGGTGCTGCAACGCGTCCTCGTCTAAGAACCCAGCAGAGAGATTCATAGCAGTCAGCAGCTTTGAGAATCGGATGACGCACTCTGAGAATGCCAGGGGTGGAAGAGATTCGCCGGAGAAGTTTGATGCCCTGTTGTAGATGTTCAGAATCATATTGACCAGATCCGGGATGAGAGAGTTCAAGTTTTCTAAGGCCAGTTCGTGGCTGGTGGGCGGAGGGACAATGGCAGCCACGTCAGTGATGCTGTTTGATGGCGTATGTGAAGGAGACTTTGTCCCGGAAGACTTGTCCCCCGTCGGATTACAGACTTGAGGTATCTGAGTTGTGAGTTGAAACCGCGACGAAATGACCATGGCACTTACCTGAAAATCCATGCCAGCCCACGCAAACAGGAGCAGGCACACAAGGATGTTTTCTAGAGCTTTGGCATGCCAGAGATGATCGCTAAGGCTACGAGCCCGTGCTGCTCCCTCAGTAAGCTCCCTCAACGCTTCTGGCCACTGACCCGCACACAAGTACAAGCTGCCAATGACGATGCTGACTCTTCCACGCCCTTTGTTACGCGCCCGTTCTCCGACACCCCCAGAACCGAAACCGTGAATGGATACCCGATCCGCACTGGCGTCACGTGTTGCAGGAACAGGCTTCGAGGACGTGCTATTCGTGCGTCCGAGAGGTGCCGTTGAATTCGCAACCTGCATCTCGTCAAAGGTGGTCGGCGGTGTCCGTGTTCCTTGGTTGCCTGGGGACGCGGCGCGAGGATCATCTACGGCTAAGGGGCCGGAAGCGCTGGAGGGCAAGACTGGCATGGACATGCGATGTAACTCCTTCTGACCTGGCCCTGGAGATTCAGGCCGAGATGCTATAGGCACCTGGGAGTTTCGACGCCCAAATTGGGACCCCTGGATGTCGGACGAGGCCCAACTCGGCGTTCCGTTGGTGTTGGTTTGCGACGCTGGAGAGGGAACAGTCGGCAGCGCCTGGATCGAGCGTGCCAGTGTTGTCATCTCAGCGAGTAGCATGGAGCTAATGTCGCACACAATCGTTTTCATAGTAGTCGTCTTCTGCTGCTCGACGGGGGGTACAAGAATAGTTTCCTCTGGAAGCACCGGATGTCGCATTGACGCAGTAGAGTCAAACATCATGAGCGTGTGCAGATATGCCTTGGGATATTGCTCTCGAATACTCTTAAGGGAGTTCTGAATGTCGTCCTGGCCAGCATCCGGATCTTCTGGATCAGAGCCGTGAGGATTTTGGGGGTTCTTGTCATCACGTGACGTAGCCAGCCATGGATATTCGGCCGCGTCTCCGATTCCGATGACGACTAGAGGCTCCCTGAACAGCTCAAATGGAGACAGACTGAGCTGAGAAGTTGGGGGTAAAGAGGTCGAGAAATGATAGAGCAGGGTTCCTCCTGGCCATGCTAGCGGAGAGAACATATCTGCACGTCGGTCTATCAGCGAGGGGCTCTCAGCGAACCGCATCTATGGGGGCCATACTCCTGTCCGGGCGAGGATCCGGGCTGATGTCCCCTAGGCGGATGATGCATTGCGGCTGCAGGAGGTCCACAAAGGCCAGGAAGCGGGAGCGTCTTATGCGGCCTGTTGGAAGAAGAAGCACCCTGATCCTCGCTGGCGCGACTGGGGAGAAAGGGGAGAGAGCGTCGACCGCCATGGTAACATCTGGATCAACAGACCAGCCGCGGTCACCTCGAGGAAGCTGCACAGTGTGTTGAGGATACCTACAGTTGGGCGGTGAATGTTCAGAAGCTCAGGCCGTGTCCTTAGCTGTATTCGGCCTAGCGCCACTCGCCACAACCTGTCCCAGTGTGGAAGGTTCGGCTGACGCCACAGTGTCCATGGGGTGCTCCTTCCAAGCATCATCACCTTCTCTCAAAAACCAACAACCGCGTCCTTGTTTATTTTTTCTCGCTCCAGCTGTTTCTGCTGCATCTGCTTTTTATAGAGTCTGGCATACCTTGTGGCAGAGTATTTGTGTTGCCTGCCACATTCTAATCAGTTCACCTCCCTAATACGCCACTCGCTGCGGACATCCCGCTCGCTCTTCCTGCTGTTCGCCACTGCATTGCAGCCTTCTGGCAAGGCCTCAAAAGATCATATAACATCACACATCCTTCACTACTGAAATCGGATCCGAGGATAGGTGCAGCTTGCGTTGCCAACATGGCGTCTGTGGATTTGGCCCGGCTACGGAATCAAACTCTAACGGACGGGCAAGATGGCGAAGTCACTGTGAATACAAGGGCCCTTATTGACAAAGTCCTTGCTCGCTACTCCAGCGAGCATACCACATTACGAGAGCTTATCCAGAATGCCTCTGACGCCGGAGCCAGTACTGTTGTGATACGATTCGAGACGGATCCGTCTCCGACAACTCCTGTACCACAGGGCGCAGACAGATCCTTACTGCTGAAGCACGTCATTCAACATCACACCTTGAAGCGTTTGTCCGTATCAAACAATGGACAAGCCTTCAGTCCTGCCGACTGGGCTCGGTTGAAGAGCATTGCGGACGGCAATCCGGATGAGACGAAGATCGGTGCCTTTGGTGTCGGCTTCTACAGTGTGTTCTCGGATTGCGACGAGCCCTTCGTTATGTCTGGGGATAAGACTATGGCCTTCTACTGGAAGGGCAACACCCTATCCACCAAGACCGCAACCGTGCCTGATGGTCAGGCTTCTGCAAGTACGACCTTCTTTTTGGACTATCGACAAGCCAATCCGGACTCGCCCTCTTTCAACCCCTCCAAGGTTCCGAACCTCCCCGGGCTATGCCAGTTCCTAGCCACCAGTCTCACCTTTGTTGGCCTGGAATCCATCGAGTTGTGGTTAGATGGCTTCAAGGTGGCCTCCTTTGCGAAGAAGACATCTTCCCCTTCAGAAATATCTATTCCACAAGGCCTCAAAATCGAGACAGAGGAGAGATTGATGCGTGTCACCAATGTCACCCGGCAGCACTCTCAGATCGATGCTGAGTGGAGTAACGTGATAGCCACTGCTCAAAATCCCCCGAAGCGAGCCGCAGAAGTTGTACAGGAGATGAAGAGCGCTGGATCATCTGCGTTGAAGAGTTTTTTCTCGAAATTCTCCAACCCCGCAGTGCAACCTGCTTCGAAAGTTCACAAGCCCACGCCTGCTCTGCAGCAGAGCGTGACCAGGACCGATGATATCTCTGGGGAGTCCAAAGGAATCATATTCCTCCAAGTATGTACCGTTGAGGCAACGACGCGTGTCACGAAGACTTTCGCGGCAGAAATTGAGCGCGCAACAAAAAAGCCCCCTCCCCGCAGTACGAGGATCGCTTTGTTGACGTCCCCGTTCCACGACCCAAGCTCCCCATTAGCCACGGGGTCCGGAAATACTGCGGATCTGGCCACCAAGATTTTTCAAGAGGTTCTCCCATCGAAAGCGGGTCGTATCTTCATTGGGTTCCCTACCGCTCAAACGACCCCTTTTCTCGCGCACATATCCGCGCCTTCTCTCATTCCCACTGTAGAGCGGGAAAATGTGGACATGAATGCGCGATACATCAAGACCTGGAACACCGAACTGCTTCGTGTAGCTGGTTTAGCATGCCGGATATGCTATAGCCTCGACATGGCCGACATTCGGGATCGGATGGGCCGTGAGTCCATATCAGCGGTCATACCCCAGGCTGCATATGTATACAAGCAGTATACGGCAAAGGCGACTCACCCTTCCACAGTCCTTGGTGAGAAGGTGGTGGATGCCTTTTTCTCGTGCTCCAAGGAACGTGCCATTGCCGTTCTATCCACCGTTGGTGTCAAATCAAGCGCAAACGTCCGCATGCCTGCAGAGACCCTGAGCTTTCTTCGCGATGTGCCCATGATCCCTCAAGAGCTGGCTACGCAGGCTTTGGACTTCTTCGTCATACTGCACCGCCGAGGCCTTATTTCGGAGTTAACTATGAGTGACATTCGGGAAGGCCTCGACTCCCGTGCGCTATCAGAGGAAGAACTAATTGAGTTTTTGAAGTGGTGTGGCTCGAAGATGGATGATGACGAGCTCGACCACCATAGTGTGAACACCTTGTTCGATGTCACAGTAGCAAACATTGGACTCACGCCGGACTCCAGTTCGGGCAAGATACTGCCACTTGGAAGTATTCGGACATACATCAACGCGTCCAGAATACCTCCTGGTCTTCCTGTCCCTGCAGATACCATACCTTTTGCTTTCTCGAAGGCCGTCCCCACCAAACAGCTTCTTCTGTTCGGTTGGACTGAGCTGCCCATGGTACGCTGGTTGCAGTTCCTGACTACTGTTCCTCAGCTGCAGGAGCTGACCAGCTCAGAACAACTTGCAATGCAAGTACTGGGTTCAACAGCCAAGGCCTGGGATCAGATTGACAACGCTTCCAAAGATTCAATCGTGAAGATTCTGGTGCCTCATGCTATTATGCCGACAAAAATGGGTATGCGTCGGCCACAGGAATCGTACTTTCCCTCTGTCAAACTGTTCGACGACTTGCCTACGGTCACTCAGTTTCCTGGATCCAAAGAAAAGTTTTTGCTTGCTCTCGGTGTCCGAAAGACTGTCGACCTCCGCATGGTGTTCGAACGCATGAAGAGTCAGGATACAACGCAGAAGTCGGAGAAGCCTACCTGGAACCATGCTGACCTTATTCGGTACTTTGCGTCTGTCCTGAACGAAATACCCAAAAATGAGCTCGACAGTCTACGGCAGACTGCTTTTCTGCCCGGCGAAGGTGGTTCCGCGAAGCCAAGTCAACTTTACAAGGCGCAAGATCTATATGTCCCTGATCCAGCAGTACTCGACCTTGGTCTGTGTCAGGTAAAGCTACCGTTCGAGTTCAAATCCGACTCCAAGGAGGGACTGTTCCTGATCAAATTGGGCCTCCACAGGTACCCGGATGCGATGACTCTGATCAGTATCATGCATCGTGCAGGAAAGTCGAATAACAGCCAGATGTGGACGACGGCTATGCTGTATTATTCACAGAACTACTTCAAGCATGGCTATTCTCGGGATCTGAAAGCCGTGGCTCAACAGAATATCGCAATTCTGCCGATCGATGGGGCCCCTTTCCCAAACCTCGTCGCACCTTCTGAGTGCTTCACGAGCCCAAAAGCTGCTTGCCTGCGATTTCGAATACTGAGGGCTGATCTACGGCCACATGCAGACAAATTCGGCGTTCGACAAGATCCGGACATCAACGACTGCGTCCGTCGGTGGCTCAGTTCTCTGCCCAAGAACAAGGGTGAAGCCGAGGAGGTTTTCTCATATTTTGGTTCTCGGATAAGTGATTTGGACCAGCATCCAGCCTTGATCAAGGAACTGTCTGGTGCACCCACCGTGCCAATCTTCCGAAAGTTCTATCTGGAGGCCACCTCCGCTGGTTACGAGGACCCGAATAGACGCCAGACTGGCAAGTATGAGTACCGCATTCATCATTATAACACTCCTGCAATGACATTTGTGGGAATGGATCAAGATTACAAGGGTATCATCGATTACGTCCAGTACAGTCCAGAAGCCACTTCTTTTCTCCTCAAAGTCGGCGCTAAACATGAACCGAGCAGCCATGATCTTGCCTCACTCTTATGTCAGAATCCGTACGGGTTTCTCAACACCATCGGACAGGACAAATATCTTGATCTACTGAGGAAGTTGTCCGAGCACGCCCAGACCTTGTGGAACGACAAGCCACTGGTGAAAAGATTCGTTGCGTCGAAAGTTTTGCTCGGCTACCGCGACATCAAAGACACCACGAAGCCTGCAGCAGAAGTCGAAGATGATGGCTTGGATGCTTTTGAGGAAGCCGATGTCCACCGAGAATGGAGTTTGAAGAGGCCCAACGAGGTCACGATCATCGATGATGTGCAGAATTTGAATCGGTTCAAAGACCACATTATCGCAGCGCCGCAGGAAGAACAGCTCGAGGACTTTTACGCCAGATGCGGCGCAAGGAAGCTCTCCGAGCTCGTCAGAACGGAGCGACGTACGGGTGCGCCGACGAGGGACCAGACTATTGCGCAGAAGCTGCGCAAAGACATTCTCGAACGCGTGCGGCTCTTCTTGCACGACTACGACCGAGATGGGTCATCTAAGAGCATCCGACATGACGCCAAATGGCTCGCTGCAAATCTCGGGGTCCAATGCGTTTCCGAAATATCAGTCAAGCATTCGCTTCTCGATATGAACGTGTCTGTTTCGTCTTCCAGGACAGCCGCTCTTGGGAAGGACAACAGTGGTAGACAGATGCTAAACATCACACCTTCGTATGACCTATACGACGTCTCGACAGAATTGATCCGGCTCTTGATCAAGAGGCCGAAGCGCAACGATGTCATCGCTCTCGAACGGATACTTTCAGAGTCGCTTAGGAGGCTGCAGGCAAAGGGTATCAACGTCGAACGTATCCTGCGCCGCAAGGAGTATGAAGCGCGCATTGCCCAGCAGCAGGAACATGAGCGAGAGAAAGAGGAAGAACGCCTCCGGGCAGAACGAGCCCAGTCTGAGTCTACAAAGTCGATGACCACAGTCAACCAAGGACCTCAGACCCCCGGAACCCAAACCCCGGAGAAGGCTCCCAGAATGCCCGGGGCATTCGGCGATCCTGACACAACACCAAAAGGTGGCGCAAATGATAGTCTGGGTGATGGCGGCCTTCTTGGGAGCTGGACCAAGAAGCTATTCAAGAACACGCCTAGCCCCCGTGGACCGCCAGGCGGTACCAATGGCCCTCAGATCAGCCGGGACATCCAGTCGACTCGCTCGAATATCTCGAATGCGATTAAAGCTTGCAGAGCAACTAGTGCCGATCAACTAAACACACAAATCCATCAAGACCCGACGGAGCTCGACCAGGGCGGGTATTGCAGTGGGACTCAGTACGAAAACCTACACAAAGCCTTCACGTTTCCTCATTTGGACCGCCATGTCGACATCTACCTCGGGCCTTCACCCAACCCCTCTCAATCCGATCTTCGAGCTCCTCTCTCAAGTTTTACCCCACTCGTATTCCGGCTTGCGGGGGTCTTCACGGTAAACCCGGCGGCGGTGAACATCTTCCACGACAGCACATCCAACACGGTCGCATTCAACATGGGCGGAAGTCTGTTTTTCAACCTCGCCTGGTTCATGACACTACACTTGAAGGACTATCAGACCGTGGTGGGCAGACAGCGGGCGTGGGACAGTTGGTTCCTGACGTTCTGCCATGAGCTGGCGCACAACCTCGTCTCTGATCACAACGCCAGGCATAACTGGTATAATCAACAGATCGCGATCGAATATTCACGGCCGTTTAGAGAAGCATTGTTTCGGGCGGTTCAGGAGGTGCACGCGGGAAACAACGATGTAGACTAGGAGGGTACGCTTTGGATACATTCCGGTGGTGCTTTATTGACTTCCTTATAAGTCCAGGCAGTCGCTCAGGAGCATCCTATGACGTACTCTCTGATTACGAGCTATTTAGAATATGCCGAACTATCCTTGTTCCCTCTCACTTATTCTCACCCTCTAGCAGAGGATTACTAATTCTATAGTAAAAACAGGCTCTAGAACACGAGAATGTATGAAGGCAGGTTAGAGATAGCAATCTTACGAAAAATATCTATAGAGCGGTAGAGCTGCCCTAATCTGCAAAGGTTAGGTATACTGTACGAACAGCCTGTTAGGGTGTTCTTGGATTGCTTGTGGGTGTGAAGGTCCAGCGGGTATGGAAGTACCGTGTATGGATCTCGGTTGGTTCTCGGGGATGAGCGTCAGGGTTCTTTGCACGGGTGGTGATATCAAGACAGTAAAGAGTAGACTTTCTGAAAAGGATATCGTGGATTGAAAACCAAGTGTACTAAGGAAGTACTTGATTGAAGGTTGAACACAACAATCCATAAGGGTTTGTTGTGAGGTCTATATACTACGTGGAAAAGCGTGCCATCGCTCGAGAGTGTGCCATCGCTCGAGGGTGTGCCATCGCTCGAGGGTAGGTCTTGGCTCGATGGTAGGTCACGTGATTACGTGGTACAGAATCTCATCTGGCGTTACCCCGCTCGGGTGGTGACCTGTCAAGTCCGCTTCATAGCCAGTGATCGTAACAGTGGGGTGCTCCTGGACTCCCGGGATATGCTAAGGGAAATCTAGTTAAAGACGGCGGCGGTGTAAAGTCGACTCTAGATTTGTATAATAGCTATGCTCGCTTCATGGACATGATAGCAATTCAGCTTTCTAAGTTTGTTAAATGTTGCTGTGTTGTACGATGTCAGCTAGTAGACCTGCACTTTCATCCCGTCGTTCCTGGCCCCGTTTGGGCGCATTTAGCCTCTGCCAAACCCCGGCCGTTATTCAAAGCACCCCACGAGTTATCCGGGTGCATCCTAGGAGGTTGTTTGGGGGGAGGTAGTGAAACTACGAGAAGGGTAGAAGGATTATTTAGCATGCGTAAAGGGGCTATAATTGTAGGGTGCTCTACAGTATGTTAGGGGGTGCTTTTAAACGACGCCCCAAGTCCGGATGCACTAGCTGCTTAGGGGTCTATTTTTAGATTTAACAAGTGTCCATAGCAGTAACAGCTCCTTTCAGGCATCAAATCGCCTACAAATTAAGCAACTGCTCTCGTGTTCACCCTAGCAATACCCCGCGTTCCCAACAACAATCCATCACCGCGAATGCGCTCGCCGAACGACGCGCTACGTACTGCATATCGGGAGGCGTGAGGCCTCGTCGCAAGCTGCCAGGGGAACACGCTGTAGTCCAGCTAGCTGGCTACCGTCTCACCTCAGCCGTGTCTACTTCTCTTTCTGCACTGCGCTCTTATGCAACCAGCACATCAATGTCGAAACAGTAGCACTGCGACTGTCCCGATCGACTGAGTCGTCCATGGCGTGCTAACTGACGCCGGTCCCAGCACTAATCTCGCCGACTGCGGCCTCATAACCATGCAACAGGTCGACTTCGGCGCAGGCCTCGAGTCGGTCCATCTGTCTTCCCACAGCCACTACGACCACACTCAAGCCAATAACGCAGGCTTCAACACCTTTCGACACCCAGGTGTGTCTGCAATCGACCCCAACCTCGAGCAGACTCCCACCCCCCATCGCAATGGACATGCGCCCATGTCTTCTGTTCATCAAGCCCCGAACCACCTTCTCCAACCCGACAATGCTGCTCTCAGTACCAACATGGCCCACCAGTTCTATGGGGATATACCACGAACATCCCAGACGCCCTCGACACCCTCCAACGCATCCCCACGTTTCTCAGCCGTAACACCTACCAGCCAGCCGAAACAGATCGCTGCTACCTACGTTCCCTCTGACCGAGAGCCCCCTTCACGGCACCAAACTGACGCAACGCTGGACGACGCATACGCCAACTTTATTCTGTATTGCAACCCTAACTTTTCCACCGACACCGACACCTCCGAATTGAAAAGACTGTTTCGCTCGCCCCCGAAAAGCGACAAAAAAGAGTCGTTTAGTACCTGGAAGCTATTCGAGCTCATAGGGAAGCTGGAATCCAAGGAGATTGCGACATGGACACGTTTGGCACTCGACCTTGGCGTTGAGCCACCGGACATGGAGAAGGGCCAGAGCACGCAGAAGGTGCAGCAATACTCTGTTCGACTAAAGCGATGGATGCGCGCTATGCACATTGACGCCTTTTTCGAATACTTGCTCGGGAAACAACACCCATATTATCTGCAGATACCTCCACCTCATGATCCGTTTCCTGAGAATGGCCGGGACGGCGTCCCTCTGGAAGAAGACTTGGCTATTCGCGCGCTGGACCCCAAATTCAGGCCGAAGCGTGGCAGGAAGAAAGCCGAGGACCCCGAAGATGGGACGAACAACGCCGATGGCACTCCACCTCGAAAACGGCCCCAGCTTGACACTTCTGTCCCTTTTGGAAATGCGCTGCAGCCCCAGTCTGCCTATCCGGCGAGTGCCCATCCTGACCACATGGAAGGCTTTCTCAGTGCTCATGACCATTGGCCGGCTTCATCTATCACCCCAGCTTCGGCCATGACCTCAGGATCTACCCCGAATCGATTGAATCCAAACAAGAATCTTACTCCTTACTCCGCTTCGCCTATGTCGGGACAACACATGCGATGGCGAATGAGCACTGAAACCCCGGCAACGCCGCATCCGCTTTCCGCTGTGACGCCTCTCTCAGCACACCCCGATTACTTCGACGAGCCTCAGTCGGCTGTGACGCCGTCCTCATCCAAGCCACGCTCTCGGCGGAGACACGGTCCCGCTGTGTCCTCAGCGTGGCCGAGCAACAACTCATCTTCGACGGGGAAGCTGAGAGGCCGTCCGCCCACTAATCGCTCCGTCCGTGATGGGCCGTTCGTGACATTCCCTGCGAATCCCAAGACGAAGGAAGGGCCGCTTATTGACATGAGTCGAGGGCAAGGAAACCTTACTCCCATAGTTGAACGGGCACACTCGGATCCTCCTCTTCCAGATCAGCACTTCCGCTTTCCACCTACACCAGCGTCCGCCATTTCACCCACTACTATGGATGGGTCACTGCAAAATAGTGCACAGAAGCCACACAGGCTGAGCCTGCAAGTACCTCAAAACTTTGGCAACCCAGTTCGACTTGTTACGCCCACAGTACTGGTCAATGGTGAGCAGGATAACGTGCCCAATGCCACTATGGTGCCTCCCGGTTTGGATCATGCGGTCGCACACCGCTCGCCAGGAGAAGGAGCGCGCACTTTCGCGACGAGCGCCCAGGCGCAATCAAGCACAGCTCAAGGCAAGGACGCCGGCGTCCACTCGCAGTCCCCTGTAGCACTTCCCCAAGTGCCTCTGGAAGCGCTAAATCGCGCTTTGGCAGCCGAGCTCATCCGGGCTCCTCTTACAGGGCGACGAAAGCGACTTCGTGGGAGCGATGCTAAGAATATCGCTGCATCTATCCTGCAGCCACTCTACGCAAAACCGGCTGCAGGAGCTGCCTCTCCTGCTAAGATCATGAGCGACCAGATGCTGTCTTTCGCCATCAGCAGCTGCCTGGGCATGTGCGCCGCTGTAGGGCTGGGTGCAGGGGGTCCGACCGGAGGGGTGCGGCGAATCGAATGCGTCCGCTTCCGCGTTGGAGGGGACGGCTACGAGAGCCCCGTGGACGACGACGAAGACGAGGAGACCGAGGGGTTGGAAGGAGCCCACATCAAAGAATCCTTTGATGTACATTTTGGTGTCTCATTCGGCCCGATGACGGGGGAGTGGAGTGTCAAAGGGATATCGCCAGTTGCTGCGGACAACGAAGACGACGAGAACAAGAAGAATGGCGAAAAGGCTGATTCGGACGAAGCCCAGAACACAATCCCTTACTGGCGGTCCAAGTTTCTGGAGGCGCAGAGGAAGCTCTGGGATAACGAGGAATCAACCAGAGCCCTTCGAGAGAAGGTGCTTGATGCCGTGCTGTGAGTTACTATTTGCTTGCCTTTGGATGTTGAAGCAGTCATTTCATTGCTTTTATGGATGCAGATGTTTGTTTGAAGAGCTTGGATACCCACGTACAGTTGAGCGCCTGTTCTATACCCCATATAGTATCGACAGTTTTGTTGGAGTATTGAGACCACTTAGGTAGCGTGCTTTTACGTCGTCTCGTACAACTTCGGCTTGTGGGCATTACTACGTTGTGTATATATGTTTGGAACTTGGTCCAGGGGAACCTATGTTGGTCTGTACATTCATGATAATACCTCTTGAGTTGTAGAAAAAGCTGGATATAAGCTAGATCACCCTACGATTACGAGCTTTATAAAGCATGTTAAGCAATCCTTTTACCGTCTCTCTCAATTTCCCGCCCCTTCTCTAAGGTAGCTATCAAATATCATATAAAAATTAGTCTACGACGAACGCTGCACAAACAGTCTTATGTAGGCCCTAAACATTCGGCTTAAGTCCGGCTTTTTCTGCAACACTAGAGCCACATGGCCTGCAATGGTACACATGTCTCCCTCCATATCATGTCGGAGTGCTGCCATCTGCGCCTGCAGTCGTTGGAGTTTCGTCCTTCTCCCACGGCTTCCTTCGTTTCGGCTTCTCAGGCTGGGTGCCTTGGCCAGTCAGGACTGTATTGGGTATCTCCTTTATCCCCGGAATTGGTTGCCCAGTCTGAATGAGCTCTACGATGTGCGCAAACGACGTGGGGTATGGAACAGGCGGCTCGTCCGCAGTCGACGGTGTGGGCATGATACCACCTGCGGACTCTGTACTGGCAGTTGCTGGTGTAGCTTCGACGCCATTCGCTGGTGTGACGGTGGGGGTACTCTGTGAAGGAGCATTCGCAAAGTGATAGGCCCTGTACTCGTCGAAGTCGACGTTCACTTCGTACTTTCTAGAGCTATCAGCCAGGGAATAACAAGGTAGGGCGTTTTTGTCGTACCTCGAGTAGTAGAAACACCGTGCCCGCAGCGTGAGCTCTGCAGCTTGCTCGGGCGTGGCATTGCTACCGAGAATTGCGCTCAGACCAGCCTGGAACTCGACATCGTCGTCCCAATTGTACTTTTCCAGCGCCTCGTACACTTCAGAAGGAGCCCGTTCAGCTTCCGCGACACTCATTTTCCAATAGAGGTGAGAATCCGCAGCACGCGGGGTCGTTCACTCAATCCCTCCATGTGGTGCTCGCCTTGGCGCATGACGCGTGGGGCTGAGCCGAGATTTTGCCGTGAACGAAACGAACCTTCCATGGCCCACACTGCAAACCTTCATCCTCTCCTCCACCAACCTCCCCTCCATGTCCCCAACCACCACTTTCTTCTCCCTTCCACAGCTACAATTTTGCACTTCTCACGCGCTCTTAATCTTTTGCCTTCGGATAGAGCACGGTGTTACTGGCGTCTGCTCTACTAAGCTCTTCTTCTTTTCATCATGTCGGAGTTCTTAGGGTCCGTTGCAGCTTCTGCGCCAAGCTCTAGCTGTGGTTGACGATCTTGTCCAGGGCTCGTATATCTCTCATCTCAAAGAGCGGCATTCGGTGAGTGCGCAATTGAGATCCTTCGAGGGTCAGCCGTCGAGCTTCGTATTGACGCGTCGCAGCTATGTCGGCACACTAGTCGAGATCAACTCGACTCAACACACCGTGTCCCTCGACAATGTGAGCTCGTTCGGCACCGAGGGTCGACGCGGCGGCACCAACGAGTACCCTCCCTCAGACCATGTCTACGAACAGATTGTCTTCCGGGGCAGCGACGTGACGGATCTGCGGTTCGAGGGACCACGCGAAGAACCGCCTGCGCCGCCTCGCATGCCGCAGGATCCTGCCATTGTTGTGAGTAATTCTCCTGTCTGGTCCCAGCCTTGTTCGATGATGAAATATTTTCGGATGTAAATCATAAAACCACCGAGAGCGCAAAACCGTGTGGATATCTTCCGTTGCCTTCCTTCTGAGCTTCAATCATACTTCCCATTGTTCATTCATGTTCATGGAAGTTCTCTCGCTAACATGCGGCTGCAGGCACAAGAACCTCGGCAACAGGCGCGGGAGAACATACCACCCCCTCAGGCTCCGAGACAACAACCTCCCCAGCAATCACAACAACAACCACCTCAAGAGCAGGAACAATCGCAGCCTGCGCAACCTCCTGTGCCGGATTTCTCTTCTCACTTCCCGGGCGCTTTCCCCCAGGGTAACTTTGGTGGTCTCGGTGGTCCCGGCGGCCCACCCGGCCCACCAGGCCCCAATGGCCCGTATTCCAATCGTTTTGGGCCTCAAGGCGGTTTTCCAGGAGGCCCCCCCGGCCCGTATCCTGGCCCATATGGCATGCCGTACGGACCGCCTCAGGGATGGTATCCTCCGGGTCAGGGCTTCAGTCAGCCTCCTGGTCCTTTCTCTCCACCTATGCCCATTGGCCCTCCAGGACAGCAATTCCCAGGTCAAGGTCCTCCAGGGCCAAGGGGTCCCTCTGCGCCCATCGGTCCTCCTGTGCCCAAGGATGTAAAGCCACACGCTCACCAAGGTCTTGCGGAAGCGGACGGAAGGAGCAAGGCACCGAACGTCCCGCATGGTGCACCAAACAACGCTTCTCCTGTGGAGATTGCCGCCGGAAAGCAGCCTCCTCCTCCACCTGTCGAGTCCAAACCGGACGTTGCAGCTGCACTTGCTCCCCCCCCACCTGTGCAGCCTACGCAACCCCTCGGGGCTTCCAGGGTGGCTCCAACTGGTCCAAAGGCTCAACGCATTGTTCCCGCTGTACCTCTTGCCAGCCCGGCGGCTCGTAAAACAGTACCGCAAGCATCACAGGCGCAGAAGGCCGCAGCAAGCTCCGCTCAGCCCCAGGCGACGAAGACGAGTATCGCCGATGGCACACAAGGGGCGATTGCTAGTGTCGCTGCTGCAATGGAAAAGTTGAGACAAGCAACTGCGGAAAAGCAGCTCGAGCAGCAGAGGTCGTCTGGGTTGGATAACCTCACACAAAAGGTTAACGAGTTGCGCATGGACGATCAGAACCGTCAAAACAGACAGCCCGCAGGCGGTTACAGGGGCAGAGGGGGGCGTGGACGTGGTGGACAGCATCACCACAAGGTGGAGGTGCCTGCCACGCCTTATGACTTCGAGTCAGCAAACGCCAAGTTCAACAAGCAGGACTTGGTGAAGGAGGCCATTGCATCTGGTTCTCCGATGGGAGAGGTGGCTTCACCGGACACGACCCAACAAGCCCATGGTGCGGCTGACGACGGCGAGGTGGTCATCCCCGCTGGTTCAGCGTACGACAAGGGCAGCAGCTTCTTCGACAACATCTCCAGTGATCTGAATGATGCGTCGGCCGGGCGCGGGCGAGAGTTCAGGTCGGAAGAGAGGAAGAAGAATATGGAGACGTTTGGGCAGGGCAGTGTCGACGGCTTCCGTGGTCGCGGACGTGGCCGTGGACGTGGACGTGGCAGAGGCTTCAATGCCAGAGGCCGTGGTGCCCCCAGGGGCCGCGGCGGGTTCGACGGTGCCGCAAACGTGATTGCATAATGGAGCTGTCGAAGAAGCATTCGATGATATACCTCGCTTGACTACTTGCGAACAGTTAATGATTGGCATGATGGATATGGATGAAGGATCAGGCGTTTAACTGGCTTTACTCGTGGCTATGCTAAGAGCCGGCAAAGAGTACTATGATAACAAACTAATGATCATGATCTGAGAGGTTCTCTTCGAAGAAACTCGCACCTGATTGTGGTTGTGTCTCGACTCTCGACGGCAAGCATGTCTATCTTCTAATGCGACGCCTCTTCTCCCGAGCTTGCGAATCACCATCCTCCATAAGTAGTCGAGCAGAACAGCCAGCCCGCCAAGTGGTATTACCAAGGCGTCTCTACCAGCGCTAGAATTTGGGCATTTACCTAGGTAGTTCGGCGTTTTCTCCCGGGATAGTTTTCTATTAGGCAACTTCGCTAAGGCGAGAATCGGAGACAATGATTCACCCTGGACATGTTTCGAAGCCGCACCAATGGAAAGACGTGTGGACTGTACCCTTTGTACCAGCATGAAAACCCCAAACGCCGCTAGAACGTCACCAGTCGAGGTGCATTAAGGAGAGAGGCAGGAGGAAATTGGGACTGGGGATGCATATCCGAGCACGGACCGCATCATTCTTACCTCGGTTCAAATGCTCGGAATGTGGGTGACGTTCACGAGGCAGCGGACCCGCATCTTCATAATAACGGCCGACCCTCCTCCCCGCTTGGCCTGCTGAACTTTTGCATCTGCTCTGCCAGCCACTTTCTTCATCTCTCTCGGTGTTGAGCCTTCTTCTCCGCTGCTGTCCCGCTGTTCCTTCTCCACAGCCTTCCCTTCCTTTGATTCATCCCACCCTTCACACTTTCTGTACACCATGGCTCAGGCTACCAAGGCCGCTGTGCAGCAGAAGCTCGCGGAGTCGACGACCCAGACGGTGACACCGAGCGCGGCTGCTCAGCAGAGCGACAATGTCGCACACGCTCTGGCCGGTGCTGGTGGAGGTCTTCTGTCCATGGCTTTGACGTATGTTGTTGGAAGGGAGAAAGAGATACACAGCGCTGACTCCACACAGCTATCCCCTTATCACGCTGTCTACTCGCGCCCAGGTTGAGTCGAAGCGCGCCCAGATGTCGACCCTCGCCGCCGCCCGCCGCATCCTCCAGCGTGAGGGTATCCCGGGACTGTACGCCGGTCTGGAGTCCGCTCTTTTCGGCATCAGCGTGACCAACTTCGTCTACTACTACTGTGAGCGCTACGGCCATATAAAGGGGAAGAGACTGACAGGTCAGGGTACGAATGGACCCGCTCGTTCTTCGAGAACGCTGCGCTTAAGGCCGGCCGCGCCTCGAAGAAGCTCACCACCGTGGAGTCGATGATCGCAGGTGCCATCGCCGGCAGCGCGACGGTGCTGATCACGAACCCCATCTGGGTCGTCAACACGCGCATGACTGCGCGCAAGTCTGACTCCGAGGAGACTCTGCCGGGCTCGAAGCCCGCAAAGGCGCCCACGACGCTGGGCACGCTGCTCTCCATCATCCGTGAGGAGGGCCCCGCGCGCCTGTTCGCGGGTGTGATGCCGGCTCTGGTGCTGGTCATCAACCCCATCCTCCAGTACACTGTCTTCGAGCAGCTGAAGAACATGTTGGAGAAGAAGCGCCGCATCACCCCTACGGATGCCTTCTACCTCGGCGCCCTGGGCAAGCTGCTTGCCACCACCATCACATACCCGTATATCACGGTTAAGAGCCGGATGCACGTCGCCGGCAAGGATGGACCCAAGGAGACCATCTTTGGCTCCTTGAGCAGGATCATCCGCGAGGAGGGCTATGCCGGCCTCTATGGAGGTGAGTTTGTCTGTATGTTGTTAGAGGATGATGCTCATTTTGTCAGGCATTGGGCCCAAGGTCACCCAGAGCGTTATCACGGCGGCCTTCCTGTTCGCCTTCAAGGACGCTCTGTACTCTGCCACCATCCGTGCGCGCAAGAGCATTGCCAGGAAGTAGATGCTCTCTATGTGGGCGTGCGAAAACACCATCGACATTGCAGTGCATTGTCTAAACTGTCAACATATGCGACTCCGAACAAGGAACGGAACATGTTCAGAGCCTCCGCACCAAATTGGGATAGAAAAGCTGCAAGGAACGCAGTCTGGGGAATATCTATGATACACTGTATATATCTGAGTAATTTGAATGTACGATTTTTGATCTCGCGCAGGGCGATACTTGCGACCTCCGGCTCCCGCGCCGTGTTCTGTTCAGCTTCGGCACGACTTCGCCTTTCTTTCCTTTCTGTTGCAATAACCCCACTGTTGCATCTGTCCCGTCGCTTCAAGCAAAATAATCCAACCCAAGCTAATGCGGGGCTGCTCGTTTATCACGCCCCCAACCTAAACAACATGCATTGCTACGCTGCTAACCCGGTACTGGGGACCGAATCTCCACTAGCGGTGTGCGAGGAGGACTACAAGATGTAACTTCCGCCAACTCTAACAATTCGCTCAACCCACCGTATACGCTTTTTACTATCCACCATGGCTTCCACAACTACCAAACCCTTCGAACTCCGCTGGGGCATCCTCGGTTCGTGCAATCCCTCAAACACAATTCCTCAACTAAATCACTAACCATCAGTCCAGGACCCGGTAACATCGCAAAAAGTACTTTTCAATCCACTTCCTCATTCTCTCATAGCGCAGCCTAACAATACCAAGCATTCACAAAAGACCTCCTCACCCCGACCTCAACCCGCAACGCGAACGACATAACCCACAAGCTCATCGCAGCCGCCTCCTCCTCCTCCCTCGACAAAGCCAAAGACTTCCTTTCTTCCATCTCCGCCCCTTCCTCCGCAATCCCACTATCCTCCTACACCGACCTCGTCTCCCACCCCTCCATCGACATCATCTACATCTCGACCCCGCACTCGCACCACTACTCCCACGCGCGCCTCGCGCTCTCAGCTGGAAAACACGTACTCTGCGAGAAACCGATTACAGTGAACGCGAAACAGACGGAGGCGTTGGTGGAGTTGGCGAGAGAGAAGGGGGTGTTTTTGATGGAGGCGGTGTGGACGCGGTGTTTTCCGGTGAGTAGAGAGGTGGTGGGGATGGTGAGGGAAGGGAAGGTCGGGGAGGTGAAGAGGGTGTGGGCGGATTTGAGTTATTGGAAGGATGTGGAGGGGGAGTTTGGGGAGGGGAGGGGGATGCGGATGGTGGATTTGGGGTTGGCGGGGGGTGCGCTTTTGGATTGTGAGTTTTCCTCTCCCTTCTTTTTCTTGTTTTGAGATGATGTGGTGTTGATGGCGGGTTTGGGAATGGAGATGGGGATGTGCTGACTGAGACAGTGGGGATATACTCCCTTACGTGGGTCTTCCAGGCTCTGTATCATGCTGCCCCGCAAGAACAGCGCGGAGCCCCGGTTGTAGCGTCGTCGATGACGAAGTATCCCCCGACGGGGTGTGATGAGCAGACGAGTGTTATTTTGGCGTTTCCGAATGGGGGGCATGGGATTGCTACGACGAGTTTGAGGGTACGTTGCTATTTCTTCCTTTCGCGCTCTCCTGATACCCACCTTACTTGTTGCACCTATCCAAAGACTCGTATCCTTGAAAAGTAATTTTTTTGAAGAAGAAGGCGAAAGTATCCATCTAACACCCCCCAGGTCGCTCACTCCCCCGACCCTACCTCTCCCACCGCACCCCCAGCAGTCCGGATTCAAGCCACGCTCGCCGACATCATCATTCCGTTCCCTTGCTACCGACCAACATCTTACACCGTGACACCCGCGTCCAACGCCGAGCGCGGTCAACTTGCGGATTATGACGAGTACACTGTCACGCATGAGGTCGAGGGCGGTGGACACGGGATGTTCTACGAAGCAGACGAGTGCGCTCGCTGTATCCGAGACGGGAAGCTGGAAAGCTCGATTGTGCCATTGCAGGAGAGTGTAGAGGTGATGCGGGTAATGGATAGCGTTCGGGATGCAGCGGGGTTGAGGTATCCCGGGGGATTGGAGGATTTGTAGGGGAGGGTGGACAAGGAGGAGAAACGAAGCATAGTGAAGGTAAAAATACCAACCGCTCTCCACCAAATTCTACACTTCGAAACCACCATCGACTCAGCGTCCTACTCTTCACCTCCCCGTCCACCGCCTCTCCACCCACCTCGCCCCAACATAGACCACCCCACTAACCACCCCCCCAACCTCAAACCCCACATCCCCCGACCGCTCCGCCACAGGCCCCGTCCACCAAATCTGCCCCATACACGGCACCACAACCCCAAACCCACACAGCATCGCCACCAACGCCGCATAACCCCTCGGCAATCTGCTCTTATCCATCCAAGCGCCCTCCTCCGTATAACTCTCATACCTCCCCCCTCTAAACACCAAATGCTCCATCAGCACAATAGCGATAAACACCGCACTCCAATACCCAATCACGCCCACAAAATTCTCCAAGTTGATGAAAAATTTCTTCGCTGCTTCGATACCAACTCCGATTGTTATCGCGGTGATCAGAATACTGTAGGCCCAGCGTGGCACGCGCATGAATACTGGAAGGAGGAGTTGGAAGTTTAGAGTGATGCTGTACATGGTCGCTGCGAGGTTGCCGAGCATGGAAAAGCCGAGGATCACGCTGATGAATTGCCCGAAACCGCCTGCGGGGAGGAGCATGGCGGCGAGGACGCCGGACGCGTAGTTGGTGGTGTAGCCGGAGGTCCAGGAGGGCATGAGAGGGGTGGTGGCGCCGATGGCGGCGCCGAGTGTCATGAGGAGGATTGTGGGGAGGGCGAGGCCAGCGTAGGTGTATGCTGCGATTCTGAGACTGTTTTTGGTCGGGTTAGACTTGATTGAAAAGGGGAGATGAGAGGGACGTACGTAGGTGCTTTCGGATGCATGTATGTTGAAAAATCACTCGCGAGCGCCGCCCACGGAAGCATGAAACTAGCGACCAGACCTCCGAATGAGAAGACTTGTTTGACGGTTGCGGGTGGCACGGCGACTTGGTTGAATAAATGCTTGCCTCCGCAGCCGGTGGTGATGATGATGGCGATGAGGGCGGGAATCCACATGTAGCGTTCGTAGACGTGCAGCACCTTGAAGCCGCAGAAGGAGATTAGCAGGCCTAGGAAACCGATGATGACGATGCCGACGGTCGGGGTGATGGTCGTGCCGTAGGTAACGGAGGAGAGGGACATGCCGCCGATGATGGAGACGATGATGCAGAAGCCGGTTAGGGTGGCGAGGTTGAGGAGGACGAGGATGGAGGTGAAGTATTTGCTGAGGGGAACGTTAGGGGGGATAGTAGTGTTGAAAGGGCTGTAGATGTAGACTCACCCGAACGCAAAGCGAGCCAGGACAAGCTGTCTCATCCCCGTCTTCGGTCCCCACGTGCACATATACGCAACAGGAATAGTCGAGATAATCGTAAAGAACAAGATAACCAACGACGCATCTCTAAGACTCAGTCCGAAACTCTTGGTACCAACCATACCGAATGTAATCCTATTCTCATTAGCACTTTACTCTCTCCTCATTCAATCGAGCAGTAACTTACGGCAAAGGACTACAACTCATACAAAACCACAAACTGAAGATATCAAAGTATCTCGTCACGGTCCGCTCTTCATACGGAACAGGGGTCGCTCCTCGCAGCTCAACCTGCCCTTTCGATTCCAGTCTCGCGAGGAGCCTCGTCGTTTTCGCCCACATGCCTTGCTCTGAAGTGTGCACTTCGATATCTCTTTTCTCCGGTTGGTCATCGTCGTATGGCGTGGTGTCAACCGTGTTGACTACGTTCTTCTGCGGAAGGCCATCTTCCACATCGATGGTCGTCATCTGAACGCCTGGTAACCTGTAAGGGTTCGCCGGAGATGAATCAATCCTCGACGACGTAGTTAAGACTCCAAAACTATCTCTTTTCTCAACTGCGGTGTAGTTGGATTTAGTTGTTGCGAGGCTTCAACGTCCAGCACGACGGCGCCTGGTCAACATAACTGCTCTGGATTTTGGATACCCCACAGGCCTAGACTCATCGTCTGTTCTTGGGGGTTGCCGAATTTTTGCAGGGAACCTTTAGCACGCCACCGGGTTTCCTAAGGTGGAGATGGGAGACGGGAGGCTAGGCGGATTGGGTTAGCGCATCAGCGACATCTTGAGGTCGCACTGTGGGATGAGAACAACGTTTGGATTCTGTATGAGGCCAAAGCATATTAAGGCTTTGCTGATGCGTGTTCTTACTCGTAATACACCTAACTCGTGCCTGCCCAGTCCTGGTGCTAGTCTCTACTCTTGCCCATTCGTGGCCCTGCTCCTTCCCAAAGCTCCCCTGCTCCTTCCCAATGCTCTCCCGCTCTTTCCATTTGTGCTTGGTATATAGCATTTCTTTAAACACTCATTTTCATCAAACAAACAAACCATTGGTCGCTTAGCTCAGTTGGTTAGAGCGTGGTGCTAATAACGCCAAGGTCGCGAGTTCGACCCTCGTAGTGACCATCCGATTCGGTTCATTTCTTTTTTTGCCTTTCTATCCGCTTGGGCAGCTTCTTTTTTTGCCTCGAATAATTTTCCTTCTGGTGGGAAACGGATCCTGCAGCAACGGTGGGGAATTTAGAGCAGTTAGAGACAGCCAGAGAACGAGCATGTATCTTAAGGGAACACCTAATAACGCGGAGCATATTAGAAAACCAGCCGAGCATTATTCGAGCGTCTACTTGCTATACATATTCGATATACTACTCCCGTCTGTCCGAGGGTGAGAAGGGGTGATGTTGAGGAGCAAACTATGAACGACCTACGTGCACCCTACGATTAGGGACGCCTTGAAGTATATCCAAGTATTCACTTGCCTTCTCCTTACTTCTCACAGCCTCCTGTAACAATTTCCGTAAGACTATAACCAGGCAATGCTGCAGAGAAGAGAAGGGCATACATGATATAAAGTAGAGACGTCTAAAATGTGACAGTTGTATACTGTCCGAGCAGTCATCACCCGCCGTATAGTGTACCTAAACACAAGCAGTCTTATGGAATGCTTCTTGAAAGCTTGTAAAGTGCTGGTGGGTGGACAACTCGCGAATGCGTGACGCTGAGGGAAGAGCGTATGTTTGAAAGAAGAGAAGACACATAGATTGGAAAAACCAAAAGTGAAAAGGCACAAGTACTTCGGAATGCGAGGTTTGAAATCTGACTTTCAACACTCATTTCAACATCACGCATCTCCGAGCAATATCTCAAAAGAACAAGCAACATAATTTGTAAAGGTACACCGCAAGGATATCCATATATCAGCTACCAAAGTTCGCCTTCCAAAATCAAAAGCCATTCACAAACAACCCCATTCATGTTTGCACATTTCAAAATCCACAAGCCGCCGTCCAAATTACCCACCACCGCCTCTTCTCCCGTTATACGTATTCGAATAGTATTAAGCCCGCTTAGCGCTCAGTGCAACGAGAACAGTGGGGATATAGAGCGTGCTGATCTCTTTCGTTGAAGAAAGGCAGAAAGGACATCAAAGCGATCCAAAATAACACATGGTCCCGAACGCACATCCCTTCGCAAAACCAAAGATCTGAAAGTAAATGTGAGGAGGTGAAGACTTTGCCTGTCCATCTAACTCCGGAAGCGCCAGAAAGTATGAAGGGAGAAGCAATGTGTAAGACAACAAGGGAGAGCGCGACGATGTTTGCGCAATCGACGGAATCGCATGCGCAATCGTCGGAATTCGCATGCGCAATCGTCGGAGTTCGCATGCGCAATCGTCGGAATTCACACGCGCAATCCTCGGAATCCTCGGAATCGTCGCAATCTCGTTCAATTGCGTCGAAAGTCTGATTGCAATTCCGCCCGTGCATTTTCCAGTAGCCCAAAGACGTTTCCAGACAGTCAATCGAACAGGTCCTATGAGTGGAAGAGATCCCATGCGCGTGCACACAGCTCGATGAACTCTTCCTTCTTTTTCCTCTGGGTCTCGGGCGAGTCCCGGCCCTCACCGAATGGTCCCGCACGGGGCTGCTGACGGCCGAGCGGCGGCGTGCCGTTGTCACGCTCGTACTCGTCACGGCCGCGCCTACGCGACGAGACGCTGCGGTGTTGGTCTGCAGGCGGTGGCGGGTACGATTGAGAAGCACTGCCCTTCGGCATGGGCGATGGTGGCGTGGGCGGCTGGTGCCCACCGTAATGCACGATGCGCGGGAGTAGGTCTTCACGCCCGCCAGCGAGGTGCTGTACAGCATCCTCAGCAGAGCTGTACTGTCGGCCGCGGGCCGAATGCGGAGGTTGGGGTGGCTGGTTTGCGAAGCCAGGGGATGGCAGAGGCGGCTGGTGATTCGAGTGCGACGAGGTACCAGGGCTGTGGTTGTACGGGTGGCGGGGAGCACCCAGCGGCTCCGGGAAGACATCGGATATGGGCGGCAGTCTGTTGTGGTTTGTTTGCGAGGCGGGTAGGTGATGGATGTGGGAGGTTTGTGACAGGTTCGACGGCCCGTTCGCGGCGTGACGGGAGGGCGGGAGATGTGTGCGAAGGCCGGTGAAGGACTGATTCAGGGGAGCGGATTGGATGACACGCTCGTTGGCAAATTGCTGGTGGGACGGCGGTGCAATGGACAGCCCAGGAGGGGGTCCCTTCCTTTTGGAGGTGGTGGGTGTCTTGATGTTGCGACCGAACGGGTTCATATCGCCGTGCGGGGTGATGTCGTCCATGGGCATGCCCTTTCCTTGCTTCTGACGTGCCTCGATGATCTGCCTCTGGCGCTCCCGCACGTCGATACTCCGTTGCAGCTGCTCCCGCCGTGTCGGGTCCTGTGTGTGGAAGCCGGGCGACAAGCAGGCAAGGCCGACATCTTGGATGCTAGCACTGTCCTTGGAGCTCTTGGGGCCCGACGGCCGTGATGTCAACGCACCCGAGGTGTGCACGATGTGATTGTTGATGGACAGGTCGAGGCGTCGTGGGCGGTGTCGGGTCGTGGTCATGTCTGGTGAAGAGGGCTCCTTCTTGACGACGACTTTGGGTGGCTGGGGCCCTCGCAATCTGTAGGTGGGCATGCGGTTAGACACATGGTCCAGCAGAGGAGGAGACATGGACGAGGCCATGGAGGAGGAGGTGGAGGGTCGTCGGACGGTGGAGGTGGAAGAGGGGGAGTATGAACTAGCAGTAGAGGGTTGTGATGAAAGAGACATACGAGAGGGGTGAACGCTTTCCATCTGCTCGTTGCTGAGGTGCAGAGCCGTCGCTGGAAGACGGCGAGGCATGCTCGGCAGGCAGTTTCGAGGATTTGGAGGGCGTCACGGCGTGGGGAGACGAGGTCGAGGGCGCGATGGCAGCATAAGTCCTCGCTCCGGCCACGTCTGGCGGAGGGGCGTGCGGTGCCGTGACCGGGGGTGAGGCAACTGCGGTGGTCATGGTGGAGTAGCGGCGGCCCGAAGCGGACTCGAGGTCGGTGTCGATAGATGAGAGGAGTGTCGCAGGAGGATCAGAAGGCGAGGCGGAACACCAAGCGTCGAAGGTTGGCCGCAGCTAAGCACTATTAGAGGCCGGGCCAGCAGTGCGACAAAGCCCGCAGGAGAGAGCTGCGACGATCAGAGACAGGCTCTGGTGAGGGAGAGCAGAAAATAGGTGGGCGAGGGCGGCGGGGGTGGTAGTCAGATAAAATGGCACGCACGGACGGGTGTTTGAGAGAGAAGGGAGGAGATGTGGAGGAGGACCGGCCCCCAGGGGAAAGGGAACGCCGCATCGCGGGCGAGCAGGTGAACAGGGTCGAGCATCATGTTGCGCCGCCAATCCGTAACCCCCGTCTGCGTTCTTGATGCAGAGACGGGCGCCACAGGCCCCGTCCGGCTGTTTCGAGTGGTGCGGGTCGCCCGCCGCCGCTGCTGGGTTTTTTCTTCACCAGCACACGACGCTGCTCTGGCATCCACCTCGCCGCCGCCGTGCCTTGCCTGGGTCAGCACCGTTCAGCGCAGCATTTGCGTGGTGCCGTCGCTCAGCTGCATGGTGGAGGACGTGATTCGACGCGCCGGCCCTGCACGCTGGCTGCCATGTCGCACTTCGATTGGCAATAGAGGCTGGGTCGGCTCGCGGCAGCCAATGAGCAGCAAGCTTACCAGGGCTCCTCGCTGAGGTCTGGGCACTGTTTCACGAGGATGCGTTCTTCGTTTGATCTCGCCCGAAGAAGCGCGCCCGTAGCCGGGGATAGTCACGATCTTAGTGGGCCGCGCTGCTGTGCTAACGGGAGCACTGTCAGTGATGTTAAGCATGAACAACTTGTACTCACGCGCAGATAGCGAGGACGACATTCTTGGGTTCTTGCAATAAACATCGCAATAGATGCTGTGTTGTGTAAGGGGTCAGGCAGTGCCGCAGCGATTGTGGAAGATGTTGTCGTCGTTGGATGTTGATCTTGAGGCAGGCGCGCCAGGCCCAGAGAGGGAAGACTGCCAAGGCCGCGTGTAGCAGGCAGGTGCAGGGGGTGCGCCTTCCATGTTCCATGCGTCGCCCATCGCCCCTCCGTCGGACAGCACCATCACGCTCTCGAAACAACCAACCACCAACAACGAGATGAGCGGAGTGTCGTTCATGGACGCCCCAGCCCATCGTTTCAGCGCCCATCTTTCAATATTCACAACGACCCGTTGAAACATTTGTTGGTTTCCGCCTGCACAAACCCCGCCTGAGGGCCTCCACTGTCACGATGTTCTCCAGAGAGCCCAGCCCCTCACCTCCGGGATCCCCGAGCAGCCTGAGTTGTGCGCCAAAGCATTCTTCCGCCCTGTCACTCTCCACGTGGTGACAAGCTTCACGAAGTTCACCTGCTTTGTGCATATAACGGCCGCCCTGGCGCATATCGTGGCCTCACTACCGCCAGATCAACCATCCGACTGCCGCAACGGGTTTGCCATATCGCGCAAACAAGTGTGTTGCCAGCCACGAATAGCTCTGGACTCGAGACTCCCTTGTTCGGTCCATGGGTAATGTCATGGCCTGCGTTACTTCATGTACACAGCATGCCGCATCACAAGCCAGATCTCTGACCTGAGACTTCACCTGCAGTTCCAAACTGACCGCCTGTACCTCTTACCCAAGCGGACTGCGGGGTTGGGCTCGAGGCATCATGCATCTGTCATCACTGGCCGCCGTCGACTCCCCGCATCCACATGCGAACGCGATCGTCCAGACCTTTGTTGGTGGTTCGGAAGCCAGACTCCCGATAATTTCGAAGTCACAAGGTCTGGAGGTACCTCTCCTTGAGTCCTTGTCCATCCTCTCTCCAGCTCCTGTTTTGCTTATCCGAGACTTACTCCACGGATGTCCGCCCTCTGAAACGACTCAGGATCGCCCACCGCCAGTCCTGTCAGACAGACCGCCGCGTTCGTATGACACTCGGTGTTGCTCTTACAGTGCGAGGAGTTCTGTGTCTGACTCGAGGAGCGGTAAACACCCGTCGCGAGTGCGATCCTGCTATAAAACCGCTTCATAATGTTTCCGTTATTCCTCGCTTCCAGCCTCAGACTCGCATCCATGCCAGTCTCGTCCCGCTGCTCTTTTACCCAATTCTCCGTCAATAAAACTAGACATGCACGGCAGGTACCACCCCCGTCACGAGTCGCGAACCAGGTCCCGGGCAACCACTGGATAAAACGGGGGAACACTCAGACCCTGTTCTGCCACTGTTTCTCGTATGGGTGTTTGATAGGAAACACCCACAATGAGGAGCTTCGTCAGGAAAAACAGCATCGCGGATGACTCACAGCCGAACCACGACTTTGTATCAGGAATTGACGACTATTCCCTCATGTTAATAGGAACCAGGGACTGTAGATGACCCGATCGACTCTGCATGCATGCGCCTTTGGCCGTGCAATAGTTTTTATATTCTCCTTGGAGCGTTTCCATATTTGATGCTATTTTCGTAGCCATGTCTTCCGGCTCGGGAGTTCTTCCCTTCGAGGAACTATCACTATATTCACCTTGGCGGAGTCAGATAGACAGCAGGTAGGGACTACGCATGTGAAAATACTCGTACTCTTCAAGATGAGTGCTTGACGAATATTGTCTATATTATGCTAATGTCCACTACATCCAGGTATCCCTTTCTCTCGACCCGATATGGCAACAAGTCGCTGCAGTCTACTGCTGCTTTTCCTCGTGATCTTCATCGCCCTTATTCGTCACCTTCACTCGTTTGATCGCATTACATTTCATTGCTCTGTACCCCTCTCCTGCATTCCAACACGCCATCCACACACAAACCTGTCGTCCTACCTCCCCCGTCACCTCTAGCGTACCATACACAGTACGCTACACTGTGTACTCCGCGCTTACTCTAAGGTTACCACTCCCAGCGTAGCATTGCGCCTCCGCTACCGAGTGTCGTACGCCTACGCCCATCACAAGCAAGCATTACAAGTATGTATGGCGCTGGTTGCGGCGCTGCGCTAGAAGAACCTGGGACATGTCGAGCAACTCCACCTTCTTGGACTGGGTCCCTGGGAATCAATAACCTAGACAAGCTAAACGGGCGGATCAGAGGCGAAGAGGGTAGGTGGTATCCGGATGCGAGTACGAGAGGTGTGACTTTTTCTCTCTTTCTGTGGTCTTTCGTTCGCTTTTGTTCTTGCTGTGCAATTGGGAGCTTTTTATGCTATGCGCTTTTCCATTCATTCAGAAGGCCTTCATCCAATTTTCTCTTCTTCCCCCTTTCTTTCCCTTTCGCATTCCAGTCCAGCTTTCCGTTCTCTTCCCTTTCCATACACCCATCACCCGGATCCCGACTTTCCGAACCCGCCAAGTCGGAGCAAAGCGACAGTGTACGACGCCGCCGTACCACGCGGGCGTTTGGAAATATCTCTTGCATGATCGTGGTTACCGTCGGGTGCCACATGGTGCCATCTGCGCTCCTTCGCTTGGGGCTTCGGGCATACAGGACATGCTGTGGGCTCATTGTTGTACGACAGATGAGGGTACGCCGGGTGAGTTGCTGTCTTGGGTTGGCGTGCAAAGGTGTATGGTTCTCTCAGCAGGAGGTGCTGCGTTAAGGATGGACTATCTGTGGAGTAGCAGTAGTAGTAGATGTCCATGCAAGGAAGGCGAGGGACCCTCGGGACGACACTTCACTAGAGACGATGAGCATTAGACGGTGAAACAATTTCGTCAAGGAAGCGTTGTTTGAAATGCCATATATGCCTAGCGGAGCAGGAGAAAATACTAAATATTAGAAACTACATAGAACAACAAACTTGAAGTCAACTATAACAAGAAGCGAGGCATCATGAACGCCCGCGCCCGCAGTCCAAACACCCACCCAATCGTACAATCTGAGTCCAAGGGAGACATCCACATCAAACATCCATCACAGTCCCCTAGTGGAGAGTGCCATAATCATCCAACGACACCTGGTTCGGCACAGCATCGAGCCCCATCTTGCCCATACCATTGACCATATCACCCATCTTATCCGTCTTCTGCTCGTTTCCCTTCTTCTGCAGCTTAGGGTTCTTCGCCTCAATCGGGCTCTCAACAACCGTATCTTCGCCAGAGTCGTGCTCGCCCTCTTCCTCTTCCTCTTCTTCCTCCTCTTCATCCTGCTCCCCATCCACCTCCTCACCCTCTCCCTCCTGCTCCTCGCCCTCCCCCTCAAGCTCAACACTCTCCTCCGCCTCCCCAACAGCCTGTTCCACCTCCTCATCCATCAACTCCTCCGCCTCCGCCGGATCCTCCCTCGCATCCGGCACCCACTCTTCCTCAAGCCTCCAACTCTGCACCGCCTTTATCAAGTCCACAGCCAACTGCCCATTCTTCTTAAGCGCCTTATCCCAATGCAACGGCATCTCCTTGCCCAACACCATCATGCGCGCAATACTATGCACCATAAACACCCTCATCGCACTCCCCTCTTCCGTATTCGCATAGATATACTGCACTCTCCGCAACCCGGGGAACGAGTCGCTGTATTTGTACCATTCTCGCACGGTTTGTAGAATGTCGTGCGAGAGGGCTGGGATGGAGAGTTTTTCGGAGAGGAGGTATAGGTCGAAGAGAACACTGAGGTCGGCTTCTTCGCGGGGCACGGGGAGCGTGGAGGAGTACAGCCAGCCTACCAGGCACCGGAAGGTGGCGTCTTCTTCTTCGGGGAGGCCGTACGTGTGCGTCGTGTTGGATTTGGAGAGGAAGATTTTGCGGAAGAAGGGGGAGTGGTAGCAGAGGAGTTTTTCGTGGAGGACCCAGTGTGTGTTGTTGGGGCCGACGTAGATGTCTACCATGGAGCGGGAGAGGAGCCTGGGTTCGGTGTTAGAATGGGGGTGGAGTTCGAAAGGGATGCAGTCGGGTGTTTGCATTTGCTTTGGGAACACAATTCGATGGAGAGGGAAGGAAATGTACATACTCGTGGAGCTGCTTTTCCTGGACTTCCGGCATCGTGGCTGTATACAGATAAATGCGATGACGAACAGTAAGCGGCAGCGATGGGATGCAAAAGCAAAGGCTATGCGCAAAACGGATGAACAGTTATGCGATGCGACGAGCGAGGGTAGTCGAGATGATAGAACCGCCCTAGAGCAGCGAAATATCGACTATCGACGATTAACTGAAGATCAAATCAACGGTTGTGGCCGTGCCAGCTATTTAGGCCATGGCGGGAGGGGGCTGGAGTCGTGAGGGCGATGACGTCGATGACGTTCCACCACAACCAAGAATCCATGAAACACGGCACCAACGCCGAGAGCGCTGCGCGCTACATTAGGTACCGGGCGTGTCCGCGAATCACATGTGGTGATGATGTTGGAGTTGTGGTATGTCATTGTGTAGAAATCGTAAGCGTGAGTGAAGAGGAAGGGGTATCAATATGTTCTTTGTAGCTACCATGACTGCAAGTGGCTTCCAACCCACACTCTCTAACACGACACAACTCGCAACCGAATGGACATGCAGCACAGTGCACTGTACGCCACGAAGAAGTCCGGTAGAGCTCGCAACGACCATCTGCAATTGGACCACCGAGTCCAGTCGAGCACAGGAGCCCTTGAGCGCCATGCGGTGTGCGGTTGTACTGGAACGTCCACTGTGTCCCCAACTCGACCCCGCTCAGTATCTCTGGATTGCAGGGCGTGCTGAGGCGGTGCGCCTGTCTGCCGGCATATTCTTGCGCTCCTTGGAAGCCACCTTCTTGCGGCGGCGCTCGATGACCTTGTCGCGCTGTTTGGCCTTCATATTTTCGAAGCGATCGACCAAGGCAAGCTTCTTTTGCTCGGCTGCACACTGTCAGTAGCTGTCGCACGGTCGACCGTAGCGTATACATACATTTCTTCAGGTAGAAGGGCTGCTTGCCCTGCTTGATCAACTCCTTCTCCTTCTTCCTGTGTTCCTGAATGATTTTCTGTTGCTGCTCCTTGGAATCCTTCGCCTTCTTCTGCGACTCCATGGAAAGCAGTTTCCGCTTCAGCTTCTCCTTGTCCTCCTCGTTCTTCGTTTTCTTGATCGCAGCTTTGAGCTCTGCCATCTCCGACGCCTTGTAATCGTCCAGGAAGCCGTAGCGCTTGCTCAACACATTCTCGTCCGGCGTGGGCCCAGCGACATGATTAAAGCGCGGATCTCGAGAGACCGGCTTCTTGACCTCAACCACTTCTCGTCTGCGGGTGACCGGACGTTTGCTTGTCTGCACCGCGGGGGCGTGCTTGCTCGAACGTGCGTGAGGCGCACCGTCTGAATCTGAACCATCGTCTTGTTCGGCGTCCTTGCGTCGTGGTTTCTCCTTTGTGGCCTTTGACTTCTTGCTCGGCGGCCCCTCTTTCGCAACTTTCTGCTCCTTGAGTGCCCGTAACCTCTCCCGGAGTGCTTGAAGCTTGTCGTCTTGCGAGGCCGACGTGTCCTCGCCTCGTTTTCGCTTGCGACTGGGATCTTTCTTGTTCAAGGCGTCTTGTGCTTTGGCGAGCGCACCGAACGAGACTTTGCTCATCTGTTGCTGGAATTGTGCGCCATCCGAGCCATCTGACTATTCTCAGTCAGCACAAGTTCCAAGTTACTCATGTTATTCTGACCTCGCTGCCCTCCGCGTCGCCCTCTTCCTCCTCCGCCTCTGAAGTCAGCACATCGGCACCCTCGCCAGTGTCGATTACGGATGGTGACGACCGGTCTGAGACCTCGTAATATTCTTCATCGTCGGAGAGGTCCTCCTCCGCGTGCAGCTTGCGGTCGAGCTTTGTGGCGAGCGGCATTTGGAGATTTCGTTGGTGTTACTGAGCGTCGCGGAACATTTCTTGACAGCTCGGACCCACCCCCACACTTCCGCATCGGCAAATAGTTGGCCCGACACCGCCGCTGTCGCAGGCCGCCAGGATGTTTGGGTCAGTTCTGCATCTTCAATCGTGCAGCAAACGCAGCGAAACTGGGTCCCTCTAAACTACGTCCGGTGAAAGCACTCGGAGTGCCAAGCTGCTTGGCTCGTCTGCGCTGTGCTGCGATACCTGTATTGTAGCCCTCCTGCCCACATGCGTCACACTCCAACAGCTAACATCAGATGGAGAATCAACGCTCCCGCTCAAACAATGGGCGATCCCAAGACGATGCTCCTCCATACGCACCCTTCCATAACGGCTCTCCGTATACGCCCTTCCAGTTTGGACAGTCAGAAGCCACAAACAATGTACCCTTCGTAGCACCGGCACTGCCTCCACACCTCGCGTTTCCGGGATACTTTCCCCCGCCTCCGCCTGCCTACTACGGTTTCCAAGGCTTCTCGCCTTACGGCCTAGCAAACTACAATGTCTCACCGGCGGGCTATGGCTTTCCAGGCTATTCTGCAGGTCCTTTCTTTGCGCAAACTCCCCAGCATATAAATCAGCCATACTTCCAAACCCAGCCTGATGGCCAGGCTCGCAGTCTCCGCACTTCTCCCAATCCAAATCGCAAGCGAAAGAAGAAAGAGAAGAACAGACAAGCCTTGGAACCACCGCAGCCAAGAATGGAACCTGAACCGAGTCCTAGTCAAGGCAAGAAGAGATCAGGGCAACCGAAGATCATGCTCCCAGCGCCGATGCCGACAGAAGAGTACCTGGCGGCAGCTCAACAGCCCTACCATACCATTGATCCGCCGAACCGTTTCCTCATTGTTCTCGATCTCAACGGCACCCTGATCTACAGGCCCAATCGCAAGCAACCCACCAAGCTCATCGCCCGACCGTTCCTCAAGCCCTTCCTCCGGTTCCTCTTCGAGAACTTTTCCGTCATGATATGGTCCAGCGCAAAGCCCGAGAACGTGCGCGTCATTGTGGATAGAGTGCTAGACGAGGAACTCCGCTCCAAGCTCACGGCGCGCTGGGCTCGCGACAGCTTTGGGCTGCGGTCGGAGCACTACAATCAGAACGTGCAAGTGTACAAGGACCTCTCCAAGATCTGGAACGATGAGGAGATCCAGCAACAGCATCCTAGCTATCAGCAGGGCGGACGTTTCGGGCAGCACACCACAATCCTGCTTGACGACACGCGGCTGAAGGCAAACGCGCAACCCCACAACCTCGTCGAGATCCCTGAGTTCGAAGCGACGGACGAGCAGATGCACAGCGATATCCTACGCGAGGTGGCAGGTTACCTACAGCAGGCGCGGATGCAGGACAACGTGTCGAGCTTCATTCGTGAGAACGACTTTGTGGCGGACGGCAGATGGCAGTATGACTGGCCTGATGAAATGGCTGGCGGTGTCGAGGTCGGCGAGCAGGCACATCTTCGGGAGTAGGCACAGATGTACGTATGGCGTTGGAAATGGCGCATGGAAGGGCGTTTTGATACCCATGGCATGGTGTTTGGTGTTCTGTTCGGGAGCGATGGAGATATGTATCTAAATTATAACGTTCCAGGCGGCCTTGAAGGAAATAGACAGGAACTGCGTAGATACAACTTTGGAAGCATGAACGTGACAAAATCACACCTTTCATGGTGTGCGGTGGCTACTGTACGCCTTCGATAACACACCACAATGCGTCACCTTCACTAAACGTGTCAACATGACCTCTCCCAACAAAGCACCGTGCACACGATACACACACACAGCCCTTCCCCTCCCTCATCCCTCATCCCTCATCCCTCATCCCTCATCCCTCATCCCTCATCCCTCATCCCTCATCCCTCATCCCTCATCCCTCATCCCTCATCTCCAACAACTCTTCCTCAACCCATCGTCCCAGACGACGCAGTCAATGAAAAGTGAAAATAGAGGTGTGCCAGCAAAAATTGCGCCGGTGAAGCCCCCGAAGGAGATTCAAACCGGGACCTCTCCGCGCTGTGCCATGCAGGAGATTCCAATTGATCGACTGCATTCTTGATCGCAGTGATCCCAACAAGGTAAGTATGAGGAGAGAGGAAGAGGGACGGAGGGGAAGCGGGTTATATAGCTGTGCTGGGGGGACGTGCGTTGGTGAGTCAGCGTGCCGGGGTGGTAAGCGAGAAGGCAGCAGCAGGCACGTGTGGAAGGAGGCGCTTAGAAAAGGACAGAAGGGACGAAGACATCCATCAATCTGGACAGATGTTTCAGGAACGACGCAGTAAGCTCAGGAAGCTGTTACCAGCTGCTGAGTTCCGATTGCGCAAAAACGCCGCGATCTCCGGTGCTCCAGTCGTACCAAGGTTCACTGATTCCTGAACAACCTCATGCAAGAAAATATTGAAGAGCTACAATAGCCAGTATCGATCAAGCCTCCCCAGAGACGCACGCGCTGAAGTTCTACGATGTCCCTGAGAAGGGACTCCTGGCACTGTAATCAGGTTGGATATGTTTGTAGGGTAGCTTTGAACAAGCATTGAATCACAGCACCCTAGCTCTTCCAAGGTTACTGAATGGCCTACAGCTGCGTACAAAAACCTGAACTCCGGGCGCAAGTTTTCTGAAAGGCGGCTTTGAACGAGAAGCGTTTTCGTATTGACGCTCAGGTCTACCCACTTTTCTGAGACTGACCGATGCATGAACGCATGTATCTGCTGAGCTCGAAGAGATCAGTTTTGGGAAGGAGGAAGTAATCTCTCACATTATAACAGGTGAATGGATCTTTGAGGGCTCCTCCGAGCCACGGAGAAAGTGTTGCGTGATGCGCTGTGAGCAATCTCACACTGATTGTGCATTGACCCACGCACATTTGAACGACCCTACTCAACCCTAGGCGCAATCTGCAACATCAAAACTCTCAATGCTAAAGGTACGCATTAGCGATCTACAGTCATGGCTGATCACGATGCGTCGACCGCACAGACAGACAAAAGGATGGATACTGCCACTACGGATGTCTTCTGACACCATTCACGCACCGCACGGCGCCAGGTGACTGACAACACACAAGGTAATGGCAGCTCAGCAGATTCGCTCGTGGAAGGAGTTATCACTTCTGTCTTGGCAATCTTCGTCCTTCTCTTTCACTTTCACTCCGCCGCTTCATACGACATCTTTAACACCGTCTGCGCAGACCCCATTCCCGACGTCCCATCGTTTACCCAGATATTTTAGTTTTCATATTGTCCACCACAGCCCATTCATTATATGTACCAGCGTTGTCCACTCAATCCTCCCACCACCGTCACTCCACCATACTCCCGGTTCAGGATGGGCGATATGAATGTCCCTCTCCGACCCACCACTGGCAAGCTCAGCGGATTCGGCCGTAGGCCAGACGGTACCGAACCGTTATACGCTTTTTACCCTGGAGCACTCGAATCCCTTCATCTTAACTCGCATTCCCGGAGCCATCTCGATACCCGCCGTAACATGAAAAGCACCACCGCTGCCTCCAAAACGCCCCGCCTCCGTGGTGGACGAGACGACAACCAAAAAGACATCGACTTCCCTCTCTTCCCCAAGCTCCCCGAGCACATCCGCAAGCTCATCTTCACCTTCGCAACACCACCACCCCGAACCCACTTCGTCGAACTCCACCACTTCAACCCAACTGCAGAGCCCGCGCCCACCGTACAACTATGCTACCACCCGCCCCTCCCAGCCCTCTTCCGCACATGCTCCGAAGCCCGTTACGCAGCCATCGAAGCCCAAGGCGGGGCTCTGCTCGGCTTCATGAGCAATGCTGAGGGTCTCCAGCGATTCTACTTCAACCCCGACTACGACATCCTCTGGCTCGGCCACCGCTTCCAGCTCGACTACGACTACAACGCCAAAACGCGCCAACCAACCCAGTACTACATGCGCGTCACAGAAACCTACATGTTCAACGCGCTAGAAGATCTAATCCCCTACTACATGCAACAATGGATCCGCCGCGTAGCCGTGTCTTTCTCGGGCCGCGACAACTACCGCCAAATCGCGAACACATTGCGTTGGTTCCAGAGTCTGGAGGTCATATATCTCATCATGGATGAGCGGAAATACGTGCCGTATACAACGAAGAAACCGGGGAAGGCGACGGCGCTGGCGAGGGAGAATGGGGCTGTTGCTAGGACGCTGATGCGCGCGTTGTTGAAGGAGGAGCGTGATGAGGGCTATTGGGAGGACTGGGACGAGGATGTCGATCAGCCGAGGGAGTTCATTGAGGAAATCAGGAGGAGGAGGAGGGTGGTGGAGGTGGAGAGGGTAGATTTTGATACTGCATTCGTGGATCAGGAAGGGTGGGAGTGGGTGGATGGGTGAATTGGGACAAGGGTGGGCGTGTCTGAAGGCATTTTATTGAATGATTTGGATCTGATGCGTGAGTTGAGGTGTGGGCGAGGTGTGGGCGAGGTGTGGGTGAGGTTGGGAGCTATGGTAGCTTAGCCGTACACAGGTGACGACCAAAAGAACACGTTTGCCTCTGCTCTTCCAACCTGAGGATCATGGGACTATTGCGTTCAACTTCCAGCCAGTTGTTCAAGCCGTCGACGTGGAATTGCGAGGACCTTGACTGCTCATTTGTGCGCCCCGCAGCTGACATTCATCGCAAACTTCCCGTGCTAAGAAAGTGATGAGAAAGTGGCTTTGTTTTGATGAAGATGAAGGCATGCATCATCATAGCTACTTTTTCGATTTTGCTCCAAAACAGGTATAAAAGCCGCCTCCTGCGAGGCCTATCTCCCCCCTCTACACATTACGTTTGTTGGCGCACTTTCAAAAATGTGGCGCATTCAGGAGCATGATTAAAAAACCTGAGCGACGCTCTGCAGGTTGTGTGGTGGGCGTTCTTGTGCTTGTCATTGCAACTTTCCAGAATCTGTACGCTGCTGATGATGACAAGCAGCATCACTTTCATCTTCTCAATCCCCAGTGCTGCCTTTCCCCGGCAGGTATAAAAGCGGCAGTCTTTAGTCGTCTTTCGCCTCTCTCTGCACACATGTTGTCGAAGCAAAATAATAAAAATGGCGGTAATCGTCTTAAATGATCAAAACGACCGAGGAACCAGCTGATGTGGTGTCTTATGATGACTATGGGTTCGTACGGTTCAGTAATAGTAGGAGTATAATGATAAAGATATGCAGAATCACCTTTATCTCTTAGTTTCAAGTGTTCTCTCTAAGCAGGTATAAATGCAGCAGTTTACTGTTACGATTACTGGCCATGAAGCGAACTTGACAAGTCACCACCTGAGCGGGGTAACGCCAGATGAGATTCCGTATCACGTAGTCACGTGATCAACCATCCCGCCAAGGCAGGACATCCCAAGATGGACGGGACGGCAGGACATTCCAGGATGGCAAGGAAGAAATCCCTTGGTATATAATAGTAGACGATGAGCTCCTACAGCTCATCGTGTTCAACTCAATCAAGTACCTCAACAGTACACTTGGTTTTCAATACACGATATCCTTTTCAGAAAGTCTACTCTTTACTGTCTTGATATCACCACCCGTGCAAGGAACCCTGACGCTCATCCCCGAGAACCAACCGAGATCCATACACGGTACTTCTATACCCGCTGGACCTTCACATTGTGATAGTGATGATGCTAGTAATCACTATCAATCTATTCCCAAGGGTTCTTATACCTTCTTCTTCGCACGCGAAACTCTCTCCCCGGACTCTTAGCTATAAAAGCCTCCTCTTCTGTCCTCTTGTCTGCTCTTCACACGGGCGTCTCCGAGATCAAAAATTCTAGCCGCCGCGGTGAATGATCAAAAAATCCTCTGCCTCACTTCGATGTAGTGTGCTCTTCTGCTTTCGTACGTACTCTACCTTTCGTTAGAAGAGAAAATTTATATTGTGAGTGTAATAATGTCCTTCACCACTATCAGTCCATTCTTGCTCCTTTCTCTTCGCACGCGCAACTCTCCCCTATAACCTCAGCTATAAAAGCTCTCTCTTCCGGCCTCTCCTCTTCTCCACACACGGGCGTCTTTGAGATCAAAGTTTTCTCTCGTGGCCGCGGATGATTCAAAAACAAACAAGATGAAGCCAATGAGGTTTTGCTGTTTTGCTTTCGTACCCACTCGACTATTGAGCAGAAGAGGAAGTTAATAGTAATAGTAATGATGCGCCTCCTCATCATCACTGTCTTTCCACTTTCTCGACCAAAACATTATGTGCGCGACTTGTTCCCGTGCCACTATAAAACACCCCTCTAACTCTTCTCCTCTGCTCCACACACGGGCGCTTGTGCTTCTAAAAAGAGAAATACAAGGCATGATAAAAAAATCATCCAAGCGAAAAATCATGTTGTTGCGCGCACTTGGATCGTCCGGATTTTGGGGTGGTGATGACCACCACCTCTCATTATTCCTGCCCATCGTTGTCCAGGGAAAAACTAACTAACCATCACATTTCTGTAGGAGGCGTACAGGACAGCGCCATCTATGTCAAGGATAAAAGCGCATATATCCTGACCCGATTCCTTCCTGCAGAAAGGGGTATACATGTACAGTCTTCCATCGATCCGCAGTAAAAAGCAACTGACGGGCTTCCCAATTACCCTCTTCCTTCCACCCTCTCACTAAGAGAAACCTATACTCACTTCCCCCTCCTCATAGCCCCCGGTCTCTCCACCCCCGTCGCCTTCCCCTTCTTCCCCTCTCCCACCACTTGCTCCGGCACCTTCGGCAAACTCTTCCCCTCCCTCTCCTTCTCCCCCTCCCCCTTCTCCTTCTTCTCCTCCACAGCCTCATCCTCATCCCCCCCCTGCCCAAACTCATTAACCCTCTTATAATCCACCTTATAAACCCACGTCTGATAGAGATAAACAAAGAAAATAACATCATCTCTCAGCGTCGCCAACCGATGCAACGTCGGCATCTTAATCGTAAACGCAAACAGATCATCAATAAACGTGTTCAAAAACTTATACATCATGGCTCGTCCCGGCATATGCGCCACGCTCTTGAGTCGGTAATTGATGTACAAGCTCGGCACCATCATGAGGAAGCCGTATGCGTAGACAGAACCAACGAGCGTGGTGATGACGAACGAGTACCACGATTTATGCGAGTCATACATTAGAGAGTAGATGGCGTAGGCGACGAGGAGGGGGATGGCGAGGAGATACATGTATTTGAAGGCGATGGCGTCGTATTCTTCCGTTTTCTTTTCCGTGTCGGAGAGTGGATGCTTGTCTTCGAAGGTTACGGTGTAGGGGAGCCAGGAGCCGGGGGGAGCGTGGCGGACGCGGACATTTACGGTTTTTGTGATTTTCCATGCTTCGATGGCGATGCCGGTCCCTTGGCCGAAGAGGATCATCCATGATGTGTTTTCGTTATTGTCGAGGAGATAGAGGAAGATGATGGATTGCATGATGACGTTTGCGAGGATGGTGCGGACGGAGGTGCCGACGTTGTCTTTCTTCTTGCGCCAGTGGGCGACGTCGTTCTTGAAGGCCATTGCTTCGAAGATCATGTGCAGGATCGAGACAATGCCTGTCAGGCCGAGGAGGTACATGTTGCTGTCGACGATAATCTCCTTGAACATTTCCATTTCAGAACCGTCACTGCCAGTGGGTGTGGTGTGTCCGGCGGCAGCCGCTTGTTGCTGGGCGCGGATATTCTCCTCCATGGAGGCATAGAGGTTGAACTTCCAGTTTGCGAGGTTGTTGAGCTGGACATTGAACGGGAGAGTCTTGACTGTCTCGTTCAGCTCGATGAAGTCCTTCTTCAGCTGCCAGAACGTGTTGGGAAACAGCACAGGATAGTACCATCCATGCTGGCCTGTTGCGTCTCGTGAGCCAGTCGCCTCAGGCTGGAAGAACTGGCGAGGCCCAGGATGCAATACCGGGTAGTTGACAACTCCAGAGTCCGGAATCATGGAAATAGTCAAGTTGGGATGATAGTACGAGGCGATGACCTTAGGAGCCTTCTTCTCCTCCTCCGTCTCCATATCGCGTTCTGGCATATCCGAGAGCAGATTCCGCGTCTTCGCAGTCTTCTTCTTGGGCATGAAGCGTGTGAGCGGCCAGACAAAGCGGTACGCCTTGGCAGGATCGTACCCAGGGGCGGTAGGGTCGAGAACAGCACCGCTCTTCCCAACATAGAAGTGACCAAAAATAGTTGCGTTCTTCTGGGCCGCCTTGGGCACCGCGAAGTTGGTCTCAACTACACGGTTGTCGTTGTAATCACCAAATTTAAACTTCTTCTCATCGAGCAACAAAGACTCCTTCGGCATCGACTTCAGCGCCGGCATAGCGATGGATGGCGAGATGTACATGTTGATATCGATTTCGGTGCCGAGGGGCCACATGGGCGACAGCGTCTGCGGGATAGCATTGTATACGGCGTCGGAGTTGAGTTGGTGCGGGCGGTCTGCGTAGGCTGGGATGTTAACTTTGCTCGTGCCAGCGACAGCGGAGCCTCCTTGAGCGGGGTCCGCGGCTTGCGGTTGAGGTAGTAGTTGTTTCGCAGCGAACTGGATCAGGAAGAAGATGCCAATGCTCTGGATGCCGGTGCGGATGAGCTGGAGGATGTAAGCTCGGGAGTCATGGGAGTTGCAGGAACGTCGGTGTGCTATACATACGCTTTTGCCACCCGCTTCCTCTTGTGCCTGTGCTTCTGGCATGATTCCAGTCGTGCAGGTCTTGACAGAAACAGCCTCTGAAGTTGGTCGGTGTTTGAGGTGGGAGGCCTGGAGGAAACGTTGAGCCAAGATGTTTGCTGACCACCGAATGTGGACTAGCCTACTACTGCACCTACAGGGCCTCCTGGTTGTATGCTGGTAGCGAACGGACGGAATTACCTGCAGGCCAAGCAGCCGATGCTCTTCAACATGTGCTAGAATATATCTCCTTTCTGACTTTTGTCTCGAGGACACAGAAAGCGGCGAACTCCCCCAACACGCTTCTCATGTGAAGAGATGGCGGACAGGGATGTTAGCGTCATCAACGTGGGGCAAGGTCTGTGCACTCCTCCGACATCGTGGTGGACAGCACTGTGAGGCGTAAATCATATCTTCGTAGCAGTAGCAAGTCCTAAGAGTTGCTCCCATTCCTTACTACATCTATTCAATCATCCATCTTTGGCCATCCTTTCTCACAATCGCTACTCCGCGCTCAACCCGCACGCAAATCCCACCACCACCATGTCGACAGAACCCAAACAACCCGTCGTCTGCGTCTTCTGCGGCGCCTCCTCCGGCACCACCGACAAACACCTCGAAGCCGCCCGTGCCCTCGCCCACGCCCTCGCCTCCATAAATGCAAAACTCGTCTACGGCGGCGGCACCATCGGCCTCATGGGCGAAGTAGCCCGCACCCTCGTCTCGCTGCGTGGTCCCTCCTCCGTCCACGGCATCATTCCTTTGCCGTTAGTAAAATACGAACAACATCACGATCCCTGCTCCGAGAATTCCCACAAAATTGATGAGGCGCTGTACGGCCGAACGACAGTGGTTCCGGATATGCATTCCAGAAAGCAGATGATGGCACAGGAGGTTATGAATGGGGGTCCGGGAAGTGGGTTTGTGGCGCTGAGTGGAGGGTATGGGACTATGGAGGAGTTGATGGAGGTGACGACTTGGAATCAGTTGGGGATTCATCATATGCCGGTTGTGATATTCAATGTTGGCGGTTATTGGAATGGATTGTTTGAGTGGATCCAGAATGCTGTCAAGGAGGGGTTCATGAGGGAGACGAATGCGGGGATCGTGGTGAAGGCGGAGAGTGCCGAGGAGGTGGTCAAGTCTTTGCAAGGGTATAGGAATGTCGAGGGACGGTTTAACTTGACATGGGACGGAGTTGGGAAGATGGGGCAGGAGAAGGAGGATGCTGGGTCGTGTTCATGATGGCGAGGAGGGTGGTACAGGTATGGCTGATGGATATTTGTGTCATTGAGAACGATCGGTATACCATTGCGTATGCCAGAAATATCTGGAAGATGGAGAAATATGCATGTAGAAATCCCATTAATCGAATAGACCTTCAAGCCACTTTTCGTTCATTAAAATGCCGTAGCATGAGCTACTTGGGCACCGAGCCAGCTCGACCCTTGGTCATCAGTTTCCCCTATATCTATCATACACGATGCAGGCCGAAGCCATTCGAAAACCCAGTGTCGCCATACCGCACATGCAAAGCCCTCTCTCCAGAGTGAGGAAAGAGTGACCGGAACGCCCTGAGATGCAAAGAAAATTCGAGAGTACTATATTTAGCCGCCGAGGCGAGTTATTGTGAAGAAGAACATGAAGGATCATTGTCTTCGGCGTTTATTGCGGAGTTGGTGTCCTTTGCGAGACCTTTCTGCTTTTGGGACATTTCCTCCTCTGTTTTCAGCGCTAGACCGACGCTTTTTCTAGAAGCCTGGCAGCTGGAAGCCGAAGCCGGGGATAACAGGCGGGACAGCAACGGACTGCTCAGGGCGGGGCGAGATGTGGCGAGCGTTCTGGCCAGACGAAGGAGGGCCCCTCGGTTTATTAAAGTTGCGAGGACCGTTGTCGAACCCACCTCGGTGGTTGTGGTGACCCCCGCGTCGTGAAGCGTCTGGTGGCACACGCCTACTGATCGCTAGATGCAATTTTAGCACAGCATGCGCTTGGAAGAAAGCAAACTTACCCTTCGACGATACTCCCGCGCCAATCTCAATGTCAGGCTCCTCAATGACCATACCGCCCTGAAGCGGGACACCGCCGGTTCCTCCATACTCAGCTGTGACCACCCACTTGCGGTCCGCATCCGTGAGCCGCGAGATAGGAATGACGCTCACTCCGACGTTGTAGTCACTACAGTCACGAGGTCCGAAACCGACGCCCCAGCGGGTCTGGAGAAAGTCAGCGTGATACTGCCTCATCGCGAGTGAACTCACCTGTCGAGCCTTGGCCAGGAGCGCCGGGTCGTTGATCTTGTCCATGCCCTCCTTTGCAGCTACGGCGTCTGCGCGGTTGACCATCTTGACAAAGGCATGACGCTTGTCTAGGTTGACGATGCACGTTTGTACTTGCCCAAACCGACTAAAGATGCTTCGTATCTCAGCTTCCGTCCCCCCAGCACCACCTACGAACAGCGTTCGACTAAGAACTTTGATGCTGTCACGGGGAAGACTGTGGTCCCATTCAAGGAAATACTTGCGCTGCCCATTCTGGGGCGGGCTGGGCTGCCGGCGAGGAGGTGAGCGCTGACGATAATCATCGCGACCACGTCCTCGCTGCTTACCGCGCCCCCGAGCACCTCCACGATCGTTACGATCTTGATGATTGCCTTCTGGGCGAGCATTAGGGTCGTATACACCATAGGTAGGACTGTCGCGGCGGTTTGGGGGTGTTCTACGATCATCAGAGCGACCATGGTGGGTATACTCAGGAGAGCGGCTACGATCCCGGAATCTACCATTGCTCTGATCATTGCAGGCTGGGTGCGGTGCATTGTACGGTACCCCTATAGGGTTCGCTACCGCCGGCTGCGGTGGCTGTTGCAAATGTTGTTGTGGTAGCTGTTGCTGAGGCTGTTGTGGGGGTTGCATGAAAGGAGCAGCTCCCTGCTGCTGAGCTTGGGCAACGGCAGCGAGAAGAGCCATGGCTTGGTCAGGCGGGAGGAGACCTGCCTGCATCGCTTGCAGTACCTGCTGCAGAACGGCATTGTTGCTAGGCGGTGGCGGAACAGCCTGCCCGACAGGTGGAGGGGGAACGAAAGCCGGAGGCGGTGGTGGTGCTACATTCGGAGCGAAAGGTACTGGCAGAGCTACTGGAGCTGCCATAGCCTGGGGGGCAGGAGGCGCAGTGTTAGTCTGACCGTTCTGACCCATCTTAGCAAGTGCTGCAAGTAGAGCACCCGTGTCTGCAAGTGCAGGCGCTTGAGGTGCTGCCGAAGCCGGGTTAGCTGGGACAGTGGGGGCAGTAGGAGCAGCTGTCATGTGAGTTGCCTTGGGAGGACTTCCCGGAGGAGTGTAGCCTGTTGACGAAAGGGTCAGATGAGGGTCCAGAGAAAGAGAAGAACCGAGAGCCGCCTTACTCTTAGAATCCTCAACCTGTTTTTTGAAACTGGCGATCATGTTGTGAGGGAAGGTTTGTCCACGATCCCATATGTCTAACAGTTTTGAGATCTTGTCTTTCTGTGCATCTGGTGCGTTCTGGATCAGATCTGACATCAAGCCTGGGAGCACGTCTGTCACTTTCTGGACGCCAGAGGCATAGGTTCCGGGAGCCGCATTCTTGGAGACGGCCTGTCCGGAGGACTTGGCTTTGTCGAGCCACTGTCTAGTCACGGAGTCTACGACGTATATCACGCCCAGCTTGTGGGTGGGAACGCTGTTCTTGACTTGGGCGACGATTTTCTGCACGATGTCCGACTCGGCCTAATCGAATATGAGCTATAAACAGGGGAGGAGGAGTAAAGCTCAACAGAGTTCTGGCATACCTGGACGTTCTCGACACACTTTGCAGTGATGGCGTCGATCTTTGATTTTGTTATGCCTGGGGCCTTCAGGGCCGACAGTGACTGAAGAAGCGTCCCTATTTCTTCTGTTGCGTTGGCTGCCATGGTGCAGTTAGAGCAGCAGTTAACAGTCAAGACGGACAGTTGAGAGTAGGAAAAGCTTTGCAAGTGCGCGGAAGCCGTCTCACGCGCTGAGATAAGAGCGGAGAGGATGGCACACAAGCCAGGAGATGGTCAAGCCAGAGGCAGGCGGCCGAAGCGGAGTGGTCTAGTTGTATGTGGTACGAAGATGCACGCCTGGGTGCGGAGGTGGTCCAGGTGAGAGCGGTGTTGGGTTCCTTGGTTTGGGTTGCGACGGCGTGATTTTATAGCCTACAGGAGCGACGCGGGCGGTGGCGGGCAGGCACAGCGTGCTTCACTCGGGCTTTCCTTTACCTTGAAGGGGTCAAGAGGAAGAAGCAGTGAATGGGACGAATATGTGGCTCTGCGCTCTGCGCGTCTCACTGCTTGGTGGTGAAGGAGGAAGTCTTCAGGCGTGGCAGGCGAGTCCTCGGCGTTCGAGGGAGCGCTAGTCGAAAGGGGTTAGTCGTCTGATGAGTAAGATCAATATGTGCCAAGACCTGACGACTGGATGAGAATTGCAACACTTGAAGCTTCGTGCGAGCTCGGCTGCATGATAATCTACTGTGGTATATCGTATATGGGGCCTGGTAAAGCAGTCCTAGGTGTTGATTGCAATTTGCCAATTCGTCAAAATGCAAGCTGTCCGGTGTGTCGAGCTGTTCTCCTCTGCTTGAGACCAGTGGTCGAAAAATGGGCATTAAACACCAATCGAAAGCCTTCAGCCCTTTCTGAACAGCGCAAAATAATTATGCTCACAGTCGCAAACGCAGCTGTAACTTTACAACACGCAGCCGTCGGAGCAGCTCGGGCTGGATGGTCGGGCTGGCGGCGGACCCGATGCGCTGCTCCGTCGCTTGGTGTGCGCCATGGCTTGAATGACGTTGGCCCATGCTTTTCGGCCTTTGGGATGATGCTAGGGTCCAACAATCTGAGAGCAAGACTTTTTCTCCTCCCCACACCCGCCCATCATCCATCACCTCCCTCCTCACACATCTCCATCATAATGGCCTCTGCTTTGCGTCTCAGCTCGAGCGCCCTGCGCGCCTCCACTCCTCTGCGGTCGGCCGCCTTCAATGGCTTCCGCTGCTACTCCGCCGGCAAGACCACTGTGCGCAGACCCATCCCTCCGCCCGAGACCTCATCACTGACGTCCAATTGCAGTCGCTGAAGGAGACCTTCGCCGCTAAGCTGCCCGGCGAGATCGAGAAGATTAAGAAGCTCCGCAAGTAGGCCTCACTGGCTTCCGCTCCTCGACGCGTCGTTAACACTGCATCTCAGGGAGCACGGAAGCAAGGTCGTCGGCGAGGTCACCCTCGACCAGGTCTACGGCGGTGCGCGCGGCATCAAGTCGCTCGTGTGGGAGGTTTGTGGCTCTTTCCGTCTGTACGACCGCAAGCTGACACCGATAGGGCTCTGTCCTCGACTCTGAGGAGGGTATCCGCTTCCGCGGCAAGACCGTATGTGCTACGACGAGACAACCTCGAGCTCGAGACTGATAGACGCAGATCCCCGAGTGCCAGGAAGTCCTCCCCAAGGCGCCCGGTGGCCAGGAGCCTCTTCCTGAAGGTCTTTTCTGGCTCCTCCTGACCGGCGAGGTCCCATCTGAGCAGCAGGTCCGCGACCTCTCCGCCGAGTGGGCTGCGCGCTCCGATGTGCCCAAGTTCGTCGAGGAGCTCATCGACCGCTGCCCCAGCGACCTCCACCCCATGGCCCAGTTCTCTCTTGCCGTCACTGCCCTTGAGCGCGAGTCCAACTTCGCCAAGGCCTATGCTAAGGGCGTGCACAAGTCCAAGTACTGGGAGTACACTTTCGAGGACTCCATGGACCTCATCGCCAAGCTGCCCACCATCGCCGCTAAGATCTACCGCAACATCTACAAGGATGGAAAGGTTGCCCCGATCCAGAAGGACAAGGATTACGGCTTCAACTTGGCCAACCAGCTCGGCTTCGCTGAGAACAAGGACTTCGTTGAGCTGATGCGCCTGTACCTGACCATCCACTCCGACCACGAGGGCGGCAACGTCTCTGCCCACACCACCCACTTGGTCGGCAGCGCTCTCAGCTCCCCCTACCTCTCCCTGGCTGCTGGTCTTAACGGCCTTGCTGGTCCTCTCCACGGATTGTGAGTTATTTCCCGGCTGTCACAAAATCTGTGCTAATATGAGCAGGGCCAACCAGGAGGTGCTCGTCTGGCTCCAGGCCATGAAGAAGGAGGTTGGCAACGACCTCAGCGACCAGTCCATCAAGGACTACCTGTGGAAGACGCTCAACGGCGGCCGCGTTGTGCCCGGTTACGGCCACGCCGTCCTCCGCAAGACGGATCCCCGCTACGTCTCCCAGCGCGAGTTCGCCCAGAAGCACCTTCCCGACGACCCCATGTTCAAGCTCGTCAGCCAGGTCTACAAGATCGCCCCCGGCGTCCTCACCGAGCACGGCAAGACCAAGAACCCCTACCCCAACGTCGACGCCCACTCTGGTGTCCTCCTCCAGTACTACGGCCTCACCGAGCAGAACTACTACACCGTCCTCTTCGGTGTTTCCCGCGCTCTCGGTGTCCTTCCCCAGCTCATCATCGACCGTGCCGTCGGCGCGCCCATCGAGCGCCCCAAGTCCTTCAGCACTGAGATGTATGCCAAGCTTGTCGGCGCTTCTTTGTAAGCTGTTCAGCGTTGCAAAATGGGGTGTTGAAAGGCGAATCGCGGATTGGAGAGTTGAAGATTCTCATGTACCATTTACCATAGGGATGTAGGGATTGGGTTTCGGTGTTCAGCATGCTTCATTATTTTCGAAAATACTAGTGTACGAATACCGATCTGTCAACCGTTTGAGTTGTTTCGCCTACAACAGCTGTTTCACCGGATCTCCTCAGGGCTGATGATGTGATTATTGATTCGACTCAGCTCGTTTGAATGTAGATTCACAGCTACGTAGGTCCTCTGTTCAGGCAATGAGGTGCTGGACCCGGTTTCGCGGACTGCGGGGAGTTGTTGGCGCCCAGAGATGGCTTCAGATGCGAGATTGGCATGTGCGTGTGCCCAGCCAAAAAGCTGGGGCTGTGAAAATGGAGAGCCGCGGCGTCGTTGTCGGACTGCACAACGGAGCCCCGAGATTTTATGGAGCTGTTGTCCGCGGCCGCTTAACCGGGCCGTCACAGTTAGGCCTCGGTACAGAATAATGTGGGGATGGACGCCCGTGGGGAACACCTGAACAGGTTGTTCTTGCAACGTCGTCACTTTTTCTTTCTCGCAAGATATCATTGAGACTTCACTTCGGGGAAGCTCCAGCTCAGTCCCTCCTGCACATCACGGAATCCCGAAGACGCTCGGGCCACACCTGCAGCCAATCCTCCCCTTCTGTCCTAGCGCGCCTCCGGTAACCTTGAAGAGCGATACCGCAACCATCTTACACAACCCGGGAAACATTATTTTGGCCTGCATTGCCTGTGCTTCTGAGCACCGACCCTCGCTGCGCGCCTCGTCTCCCTTCTTTTTCGTCTCACCTTCTTTCTCTCCTCACACCAAACAACCGCGAGCGAAAGACGCACCCGCATCCCTTGGTCAGGGCCCCTGATAGACAAACACAGCCCAGAATATGTCGACGCCTACACAGACGATCGCCGGCGTGCCGGGCGCAGAGCCGCCCAAGCTGGAGAAGAAGCCCGTCAAGTTTAGCAACTTGTTGCGTGAGTGATACGATGCTGTGTTGATGAGCAAGAGCTGTTTGCTGACCAAGCTTGTGCAGTCGGAGCTGGACTGAACTTGTTTGAGTAAGTAGAACGCGAGCCCCACGTCGCCGAGATCGATGTGCTAACTGTGGGAAAGGGTGACGACTCTGGGACAGGTATGACAGCTCCCAAGCCTCTCTGCGATTGTGCTATGGAGAGATAAGCTGACTCGATGTGCGATAGCCTTTGGAGGTCACGAAGACTACCATGGCTGCCAACAGGGCGGACGGCATGGCGGGAGCGATCAGCCGCATCTGGGCTCGCGGTGGAGTGTTGGGATGTGAGTTTTAGTTCCCGTTACCCTACTCGGTCCGTCCGCCGTCATACCGCACTACTAGCTCCAGGCTCGAGCTCCACGCTTCAAGCTCCCGAGTTACGCTAGAACTCCCCCTCATTCCCTCACTCACCTCACCCACAACACACATCAAACACTGACATGCCTCCCCTACAGTCTACCAAGGCCTCATCCCCTGGGCCTGGATCGAAGCCTCCACCAAAGGCGCCGTCCTCCTCTTCGTCGCCTCGGAAGCCGAATACTACGCCAAAACCTTCGGCGCCAACGACTTCGGCTCCGGCATCATCGGCGGCATGACGGGCGGTCTCGCGCAAGCCTACGCAACAATGGGCTTCTGCACATGCATGAAAACGGTCGAGATCACAAAGCACAAAGTGGCGGCCTCGGGCGTCAAGCCCCCGGGCACACTGGAAACCTTCATGGGCATCTGGCGCAAAGAAGGCATCCGCGGCATCAACCGCGGCGTCAACGCCGTCGCCGTGCGCCAAGTCACAAACTGGGGCTCTCGCTTCGGGTTGTCGCGCGTTGCCGAGACTGGCATAAGAAAAGTCACGGGCAAGGAGCACGGCGAGAAGCTGGGCGTCATGGAGAAGGTGCTTGCGTCTGCGCTGGGTGGTGGCTTGTCGGCGTGGAACCAGCCCATCGAGGTCATCCGTGTCGAGATGCAGAGCAAGACGGTGGATCCGAATCGGCCTGCGAATCTGACGGTTGGGAAGGCGGCGAGGTATATCTATCAGAATAATGGGCTTAAGGGTTTGTATAGGGGTGTTACGCCGAGGATTGGCCTGGGCATTTGGCAGACGGTTTGTATGGTTGCGCTGGGTGATGTGTAAGTTCGCGCCATGACTTCAACCAGGAGATGAAGGCTAACAGCATATAGTGCGAAGGAGGCTGTTGAGAAGCTCACCGGCGACAAGGTTACGGCGAAGCATTAGACGGTGAACTGGTTATGGGAGAGCAATCGGTTTACGACCGGTAGTCCTTGGTTTCGGTTACATGGAATGGGTAGTCTCTCAGCTGTCGTTTTTCGGATCTCATGAGCAGCGGTTGAGCAGGCGGGTTATGTATTGTTGAAAAAGACGTTTCAGGGATAGAAATACCATTGTTTCCTCACTTGGACATATCGTTCTGTTTTGATGCAAAGCCTGCAAGGGTATCCTCGTGTCGTTGATGCTACAAAGTTACGGCCGGGCACCCACTGTGGTTCAGTTTGCGGTGTGTCCATGTCTTCCGTTCACTCTTGCCCACGTCGAGCCTACGTACGGTATGGCTCGCTTCATCGCGTGCAGTGAGCAGATGGCTGAGTCGTACAGATTTCACGTTGAGGGATGGAAATGAGGAGGTATTCAAGGGTGTCCTGGCTTTACTGATGATTTGTTGCATGGTCGTGAGGGCAGATACAAAGAACTTGATCCAGGAAGGCGTCCATCACAGGCCATCCATATTCTCAAACATGGGCGTATCATCCAAAAAAGTCTTCATCGATGGAAGCAGCGCACAGCAAGCAAGAACAGCGACAAGTGGCTTGACCCCAGTTTCTGGGGCAAGGGGTTTTTTTTGGGGTGTTTATTCTAAATACAAGAGATGCTGGGAGAACAGATATGAGAACAGCACCACTCTCTTTTTTTAGTTTCCGGGTTTTTTTTGTGTGTGAGATACATGAAGCAGATAACGACAATGGAAGGAAAGAAAAAGAGAAACAGATAAAAGATGCAACAGCTGAAGTTTTTTCGTTGGATTTTTGTGTTTTCCGAGTGTTTTACATGGGACTCATGTCGTTGAGAAGTTATGAGCCATTTTAGGTCCGCGAGATCGAAGCTTGTTGAACCACGACCTCGTGGGATAGCGTGCCGAGCGTTATATAGCTTTATAAGTACGAAGTCGACGGGGAACCGGCAGCAGCAGCGAGTTGGTTCGGCAACCGTCGGATTTGCCAAATCATCTCATTCGTTTCATCATACGTCCAGAATCCTTTGCCACTGACCGTTGATATTCTTCTCGAAGTTGCCGTCCAGGTCCATACGCGTGTGCTTCCTCTGTAGAAAGTCAGCTTCTCTTCTTCCCCAGCGGGCATGGACGGGAGGGTGCAAGGACGTCTCTCGGAAGGGGGTTGACATACCTTATCCATGCGATGCACTTCTTTAAAGTTACAGCTTTGGCCGAATTTGCAGTACCCTTCGGCCTCCAAGTGGCAAGAGTGTCCGAGATCTAAGAGGTGTATTAGTGACATGGTCGCGGGAGGAGATTGGAGTGTGGGGCGAGGAGCGAGAGGGGTAGACGAATGTGAGTCGGCCACTTACAACAGTCGAATCTCTCGCAGTATGGGTTACACGGTAATCTCCTCGCCAGGTACCTGAGGGCGTTCTTCTCGGCAGGATTGAGGTCAGGCGCATGCTGGTACGGGCATGATGCTCCCTTCCCACAATATCCACTGAGATGGTACTGATTACACAGTTTCTTGCCCCGCTTCATACGTTCTTCGAGGGCCGCCTCGGCCCTGGGGGTTTTAGGAGGAAGTGGTTCGTCGAGACGTTGGTCATCCTTGTTGAAGTAAATCCAGCGGTTGGAGTCAGTGTCGGTAGCTTTAGTGGAGGGAGTGATGGTGTGAGCCGCGGGCGAGGCCCTGCTGATAATGGCATAATTAGAGGTGCCAGTGGTTTTATCAGTGGTGGGAGAGGAAGAGGAGGGCTCGGAATGGCCGTTCACCGTGCCGTTAGAGTTGCGGAAGGGGAGCGATGCAGGCTTCTGAGTCTGAGCAATTGGACTCAGTGCTCGCAGTTCCTCATTCCGGAAGACGGCGTCGAAGCGGGTGCGGTCGAAGGGCAGCGCTTCGAAGAGGCCGTGCGGGGTCGTGGCTTCAATGAGGGTGATGCGTTTGCTGATCTCCTCGTTGTGCTTATATTTCTCAAAGTTGACAAGATACCCGGTGTCGTGGCATCCGCCAAAATAAATATGCTTGCATGTGGGGTTGTCGATGAAAGCGCGGAGAGTTTCTGTTGGCCACGTTAGCAGTGTTAATCCACTTCTTCATGTGGCGGCTTACCTTTTATCTTATAATCTGCTCTTTCCTTGCCGTATCCGACGTCAATAATATTAAAAAGAGGCTGGTTGACATTGAAAGCTTGTGCGAAAGCTCGAAGCTCCTCGTGATGCTTGAGCACGCCGCACTTCACTAGTGTCTTCCCAAGCTGTTCTAGACTGAGATAGATATGCGTGACAAGGGTCCAATGGGCAGCTTTCTTGTTATGTCCTTCGATATGGGCGCGAATAGCGTCATGGAGCTTTGAAGCAGCTTCAGAGCCGCCTGTGGTGCCTGCAGCAAGCAAGGCATCGCGAAACTGAATAGAGTCAGCACGAGACATCAAGCGGACATCAGACAGGAACGTACTATCACGCCATCGCCATCGATCAAGCATAGCACGAATCCATGTTCATCCTGGAGTGATCAGCGGCTGTCAAGATAGACAATCATTCGAGCTTACATAGGCAGCCGATTGCTTCTCCAGTTGCTGTTGAGCATCAAGGGCTTGCTTCTCAGCCTTTTGCACGTCCAACTGAATTCGACGACGCGAATCTCTCTCGTGCATGAAGTCGGCACACACGATGTTGTGTTCTTCTAAAAGCGCACCATATTGTCTAACGATATTCTGTAGGTTGTCAGCCGCGTCAAAGGTTGCAACCTCGTAGCAGAGCATACCTCAAGCAGTCGCTCGCGAGCCTCATCAGAGCGCTTGAACGTAGCCAGCTGCGATTCAATATCGGGGAACGAATACTGGCTCGCCATGACGCTGTCGCCGTTCATTGTCGAATCTTCGTGGTGGTGCATCGTTGTGGGTTGAGTGCACGCGACGAAGGTGCGAGGGCCGAACGTTTGAGTCTAACCCGAATAGGTAACAACCTCCCGAATAGGTAACAATCTCGCTAATGCGTCAAGCTTTAAGACTATAGCTATAGAGGCCTATGTCCTTTTATGTATAGCACTTTAATTCTTTTCTAGAGAAGTAGGGGGTAAGAAAGAGGTTTAAAAGAAGAGAGTAAGTGTTACGATCACTGGCTACGAAACCACTTGACAGGCTCATATTGAGGCGGGGTTACGCCAACAAGGAGTTGTGCGACGCGATCATGTGACTAACAATGATCCCGCCAAGGAATGAGATCCCGCAAGACAAGGGAGCACACAGGATCCCAGGAGCAACAGGATCCTGCGAAGAGACGGGACCGTAAGGATCCTGGGACTACGGACGATCCCTCCGCATCAGGGACCATAAGCATGCACGGGATCACGTCAAGTATATAGTAGTAGACGATGAGCTCCTACAGCTCATCGTGTTCAACTCAGTCAAGTACTTTCCCAGTACACTTGATTTTCAATCCACGATATCCTTCTCAGAAAGTCTACTCTTTACTGGCTTGATATCACCCCCGTGCAAAGAACCCTGACGCTCATCCCCGAGAACCAACCGAGATCCATACACGGTACTTCCATACCCGCTGGACCTTCACAGTAAGGATGTGAGTTTAAAACATCGAAGCAATAGACTCGACTTCTTTATATACCTTTTGCAAATGTAATCTCGGCGTTATTACGTAATATCTGAACTCAATTTACGCCCCGGGCGCTTATCTTATTTTCGGAATCATGTTAGAGATGAGGAAGTGTGCCTATAAGTGGCCCAGTAATGTGGCCGACACCAAGGGTGTGTCACCTTGGTATTGGGACTACACACTAAATGTTTGAGGGAACTCCCGCAAGAAAGACAAGCAACATGGGCCACTCAAATACAATATGCGGAACTCGAGACAGGTTCAAGTACGGCATGGCTGAGCGGACAAGCGATGGAACGCAGACGAAACGGTAGGCTTGGAGCACAGCCCTGTTGTAAGCGCCGAACAGTCCTCCATCATCCCATGTTTCAATTCTGTAAACCTGCAATGCGAAGTCCGGACGAGTAGATCACCTGATGACTCTTCAGCAAAGCATGCTCATGCAGAGTGTGGAAGCCACCATGCGAACTTCAGAAACGCAGGAGCTCGAGATGCCCGTATCTCGCGTGTTTTCCTAGGTACATTTGTATATTCACCTGAGCTTCTACCGCACATTACCTCAGGATAGCTCAGCGCTAGCCACTGCAGGCAAGACGATGACGCCACAACTATGTATGCAGAGCAGAGCTCCCCTCCAGATTACTGAGCGAGGGGCAGCATAAACTCCGGTCCCATCTTCATAACCACTCTCAACAATTGAATGCTCCGCGTTCTGCTCCCACGCCATCTACCATTCCAATTCCCAAAAGCACTCCACACACTCACTCGCCCAACAATACGCAAAATGTCCCAAGTACGTCTCACCACTCCGCCACCACTTCACCACCTCTAACACCCCCCCAGCAATCCTCAACCCCCACCTACGAACTCCTCTATTGGCCCACCATCCCCGGCCGCGGCGAATACATCCGCCTCATCCTCGAAGCCACGCAAACCCCCTACACCGACATCGGCAATGCCTCCTCCACCGGCGGCAAAGAAGTCATGGCCGCCCTGTCATCCGACAAAACACACGACGAGCACGGCAACCCACCCGCTTTCGCTCCGCCAATGCTGCGTATCAAGAACGCGGGACCAAACGGCGCTCCGCTGCTCATCTACCAGACGCCGTCAATCCTGAGTTATTTGGGTGGGAAGTTAGGCGTTGCGGGAGATGGCTCGGATGCTGAGAAACACTGGGTGTTATCGCATGCGTTGACGGCGTTGGATCTGAGTAATGAGGCGCATGACACGCATCATCCCGTGGCGGTGATGCAGTATTATGAGGATCAGAAGGAGGAGGCGTTGAAGAAGTCGAAGGATTTCCGGGAGAGCAGGATTACGAAGTTCTTTGGCTTCTTTGAGAGGGTGTTGAAGGGAAATGAGGAGAAGGGGAAGGGCAAGTACCTCGTGGGTGATAAGCTGAGTTATGCGGATACGACGCTGTGGCAGGTGGTGGACGGGCTGAAGTTTGCGTTCCCAAAGGAGCTCGCGGCGCGCGAGACGGACTTCCCACTGTTGATGGGGACGTTCTATCCTGCCCTCAAGGATATGGACAGCATCAAGGCGTACTTGGGGAGCGACAGGAGGCTGCAATACAGCAATGGGCTCTTCCGGCATTATCCGGAGCTGGACCGGCAGTAGAAAGCCATTGTTGCTTGACAGCAAACGAATAAATGAGACATGATCATCTGGGACAATGGGCTCAGCAATTGAAAGCGCAAGACATCACAAACTCCATTGGTATCATAAAGCCTCCCTGGGCTCATAAAATTTTATGCCTGCCAGATACATGATGTGCCCGAAGCCGAACTCCAGAAACCCATATACAAGCCCATCCTCTAGTAGTCGGTCGAGGCAGACTGGGGGAACTCGAAGTGGACGCCCTTGCCGGTGAGGCGCTTGTAGACCTCGGAGTAGGTGTCCAGCCTGTAGTCGACGCCGCCGCGCTCCTTCTCGTCAAGGATGACCTTGAGAACCTTGGAGCCGTCCTCCTTGGTCCTGAGACGCTTGCCGACGATCTCGACGGGGTAGACGAGGTCAGTGAGGATGGCGTCGTGGACAGCGGTGAGAGTGCGCGAACGGGGGCGCTTCTGGGTCTGGGAGGTGCGCGAGCGGTTGGAACGCTTGGGGCGGGGGAGGATGCGGCGGGAAGCAACGATCAGGACGTGGCGGTCGGAGAACTTCTTCTCGAGCTCACGGGTGAGACTGGCAAAGTCAGGGAAGACATCACGTACACGGGCGACGATACATACCGCTGCTGGGCCTTGTGCCAGCCCTGGAGAAGGGGGACAGGGACGAAGACAACAATGGCCTTCTTGCCGTGACCGACCTCGATCTAAGAATCCTGGTGTCAGCTTTCTGATGCTGCCCAGTGCCCACCGCCTCTTCGTTTCAACAGTGTATGTATGGTATGCGACGGCTTCGGATTCGAGAGCGCATCGAGGAGGAGGATTGGTGTGCCGGAGGTGCTGCTTCATCTTACCTCGCGAGCAGAGACGAACTGAAGAGGGCGGAGAGTGCTCTTCATGTCGGGGATGTTGCTCTCAAGATCGTAGAGAGCATTGGCGATGCTCGTCTCGATCTCGGAGGGGTTCTGCCTCGAGGGGCTGTTGGGGGCGATCTTGTTGAGGGCGGGCGACGACATGTTGGCGGCTGCTGGGTCTCGAGATGTCGGGAGGCTGAGGTCGTTGTCGTGCTCTGAGGAAGAAAGTTCAGCGCCGCGATTTTGGTGTGCGAGCCGCAGCGCAGAAGCGAGAACGGCGCTAACTTGGGTAGGTTTAGCCGCAACCCGCTCCATGGATCCCCCGGGCACGACACCACTGCCAAACACCACCACCAACTCCTCAACGACTATTTTACACTCTCATCGAAGCCGAATGTTGGATTCTGAATCAAATCGATAGATTACTACGAGATCTCTAGTTCGTTCTATCCCCGTCTCCATTTCCGGTGACCGGGTCTGTCCAGGTACCTCCATCATCTATGCCATTCGAATGACCAATTGATGTTTTTCGGTCGTTCAAAGATGCCAGGAACAAGACGTGTTTTGACTACGCTCACGCCAGGTAAGCCTATCTAGGTATCATCTTCGAACCCTGTGGTTACTGGACCAGGACTCGCTGCGCCAGTACGATTTCTCAAGCCTATCCAGCATTTACGGTCGCTTTCTCCGTGCAAGCAAAAATGCCTCTAAAACTCCTTTTTCCCATGCTTTCTATATACCATCAAGGCCAACTTTTATCCAAACCACCACCGCCGGAGGCAAACGCTTGGGCTACGATATGGCACTGCAAGACAACACTGCACGGAAGAACCACACCCATGGCATGAGGATGCGAAGCCATTGAATTCATAGGCCACTTCGATTGAGGCCGCAACTACGTGTCCTAACGAAATGAAATGCAAACCTGTCTCACTCTTCCGAGTTTCATTATTGGAGCATCAGTCTCTCCCACTGTCTCTGGCCCTCTCACCGCCCACCATCTTTTGTGGTTTGTATATCGATATTTCCCAAGCTTTTCCCTTCTCTCCTTTCTCTCTCACCTGGGTGACCCTTGTTGAATGGCAATCGCTCCTTCCTCCTTTTCGTTTACTCCGCACCTGCACCTGCCATTGAGCGCATTTCACCACTTTCACTGGCGTCAGCGTGGACTGCACTTTCCGTCTTTGACCGCTTTTGCCCCCAGGGCTCCTCCCGCACGTATATATACCGGCCTTCCCTCCCCCAGGCTTGCTTCCACCTTCATCCTCTCTTGCATTACTTTGGCAGACCCCGCAACCAGACCTCTCTTGGTCTCCGCTCCACCAAGCTCCGACCTTCTTCGACCTTCTTCGAACGCTCAAGATGCGCTCTATTCTCGCCCTAATCACGGCCTTGGCCATTGGCGCCATCGCCGGTCCCATCGAGCAGCGAGGTAAAGTTACTCACATGGCACTTGGAATTGAGATCGTCACTGTCTACGAGCCGGCGGGAGTTGCTACCAGCACCGCCAGCGCCTGACCCTTCCCGCTACACCTGAACCTAGCACCCAGATTTCTACTCAAACACTGACACCCTCACCAGAGAAGCCCGGAGAACTCGTCTCGGTTCCGCAGGGCGCTGAAGCCGCCGATGCTCAGGGTCGTATCACCGGTGCCGCCCAAGCTTCTCTGCAGAGCGGCCCCAACTATCAGGCCTCGGTCCTCTATCACCACAACCGAGCCCGCGCCAACCACGGCGCCCCACCTCTGGTCTGGGACGCTGCTTGTGAGGCCGGCGCCAAGAGGACCGCCGACATGTGCATCTTCGCTCACCCCAGCTTCCTCAAGGACCTTAAGCAAGGTCAGAATCTCTACACCAGGTCTGGAAGCTACTTCAACGTCACCGGCGGAATCACCGAGAACTGGTACAAGAAAGAATTCCCCGCCTACGCCCCATACTTTGGCAAAGAGATTCCGAGCAATCTCTTCCCCACGGTCTTCCCTCAGGCCGGTCATCTCACTGCCATGCTCTGGAAGGGAACCTCCAAGGTCGGTTGCGTCTCCCTCGACTGCGGCACCAGGATGAAGATGGGCGACGGGTCCTCGACAACTATGAACAAGTTCACCGTATGCAACTATGCGCCTGCTGGGAACGTCATTGGACAATTTGCGGCGAACGTCGGCGTGCCGATCCAAACGGCCAATCTGGGCAGCTGGCTCGACTAAGGGATCTGTCTGTGTGAGCAGCTGAGAGTGTGCATTTGGAAGGTATGGAGGCGGGCAGGAACTGTGCCGTGTGCATGGTACTTGGGGCTTCCGAGATGATCACTCACCTTCAATGCTCCTCGCGAGTGAATGCATCTCATGGTGGGGCACTGTCTCGTGGTTTGGGGTGGCATCAAAGGATATATTAATCACAGCGGCTCACTGTTTGCTGCTAACAGGGCAATACCTTGGCTGATCCTTTCCAAAGGCCTCAAACAAACTCTGGTCTTTCGAAATGTCTTCTGAACGTGTGCGTCCTGTGACACAGCCTTGCATATGGGCCACTTCCCAGGTCCCTGAACCTCTATGCGGACTGCCAACATATACTCTGCCAGTAAGGCTTGCTGCGCTGTACGGAGCAAGTGACATGAGGCTTTTCCCCACCGCGTAAAGAGGTTGGGAAGTGATCGGGTCAGCTTTCTTTACTTCCATCCATCTCTTTCTCTCCCACTCGTATTGTTCTTTGGAACCGTTACGGCGGACTTTTGCAATGGGCTTCCGATGGAATCCGCAGTGGGCTTTTGGTAGCTCTGAGGCACTACCATGTCTCTCGATTGATAGCGCCCGGTGAAGGGGTTCTTCTGATCACAAATCTGCACCCTGTAGCTCATCCAGCCTTGGGATCTTTTGCCACTTCACTCCCAGCGATCCCATTGTCTTTCGCCACATCCTCAACTCCCACATCCTCGCCCTCCTCAACCTCATCCTCTTCTTCCTCGACCTCCTCCCCATCCGCATTCTTCCCCTCCTCAAGCGCCCTATACTTCCTTCTCTTCTTCTTGTCCATACTCTTTTTCCTGCGTCTCTTATCCTCGGCCTTTAACCTCGTCCTCGCCTTATCCCCCAACTCCGCCTCCTCAATCTTATCCTGCAGCCATTTCCTCGCTATCTTGCGGTTCTGCGTCCGGGACCGGGATTCCTGGCATTTCACGACGATGCCCGTGGGTTTGTGGATGAGTTGGACGGCGCAGGATGTTTTGTTGATTTTTTGACCGCCGGGACCGGTCCCGCGGAGGAAGTTTTCGATGATATCGTCGTCGTGGAGCACGGGGCGGGGTGGGAGGTTTCGCGGGACGAATTTGGAGGGGTGGATGCGGGTGGTGGTAAAGGGTCGGGTGAGGAGGAGAGGGGAGCTGTGGAGTAGGCGGAAGGGTAGGCGATTCATTTTTGGAGGTTTATGAGTTTGGAGAGATTGGTAGAAACATCATGACCGTGGAGTTAGCAGTTGAGATATCTTCGACTTTTCGATGTTTCGCAAGTCGTCAAGCTTCAGCCACACGCCTCCGTCCCGCGCCACATCCGCCTGCTCCCTAACTCAGCCCTATACATATGTCCCCTTCCCCTGATCCGGAGCAAGCGAGATTTCCACCCCTTCTCGCATCTCCGCAGCACTCCCGCGCTCCACAACGCCGTCGAACATACCAAACTGTCTATAGCACCACACGCCCCACCACCACGTCTCTCTCTCCGGCTGCCTCCACAACCTTCACTCTCGCGTCCCACCATCGCGTCCGCCTGTCCCGGGCCTCTCCATAAAATGCTCGACTCAACCTCCACCGCAACCGCCGTCCTCCTGGGCTCAGCCTCCATACTCCTCCTTGCAATAATGTTGCACCCGTCGTCGCTCCTGCGCTGGCTGCAGCGGAAACGATATCAATACGAAGTCACGTTTTCGTTGTACATGCTTACGAGCACCGAGAAGTTTATCTTCAGTACGTGGTTTCCCTGCGCTCCCATCCGAGTCTCCGCATTCCGATGCTCCTCTCTTCAAAGACGGCATATATCACGCTATATGAATACTTGGAGGGAGAGAAGCAAGCTAACAATCCACACAGACTCCATCCTCTTCCTCCTCCTCTCCCTCCTCATCATCGCCGCCTCGCTCTATCTCCCCGAACACGTCGTCCTCATCACGAATAGAGTGTTATATTACTTCTCCGGCAACGACTCCTCGTACGATGCGTTTATGGATACTGGGAAGCAGGGTATGGTCACGGCATACGGGAGTGTATGAATACTGATGCGGTGTTGAGCAATGTGCCCATTTGGAAAGGGTATGATTACGGCATACGGGAGTGTATAGAAGCTGATGAGGTGTTGAGTAATTTTCATTGGGTGGGGATGGGCGACTTGGGTCTGGGCTATACGGTTTGATCGTGATCGCTATTAGGGGTTTGGGGTTAATGGTGTACTGGGTTGGTGTAACTGGGGTTTTTGGGATGGGTTATAGGTATATTGTAATGGTGTAGGAGATGGGTGGCTCCGACTTGAGACAACGAGTAACGGTAGTGATACCCTGTGATACTGCCTGGACATGGTAGAGAGTCATCGTTTAAATGCAATATTGAAGTGAATAGACTACATATAATGATACGCAATGGCCAAAAGACCTCGGGAGGGCACAGAACCAGTCGAAACTGGGGAGCACAAGGCAGGAGAAGGGTTGGCCGCTTTGCGCAATCCTTATGGCGTCTTTGCACAGCACATAGGGGACTTCAATCCAGGTGCTGTGAAACCCCGTGTCGACACAAGCCAAAGTCAGGTCGTCGGTGGGGTGGAAACTGCTGATACGAAGTCTCTCACGACTAGACGAGCCTGCTCTTCTTCTTCTCCAAAGCCCCAGTCGTATCAGGAATAAGAAAATGTGGTGTGTGCTGCTGCGAGGCTCGAGGGGCAAGCTGTCGAGGCCTGTCCAAACTGTCATCCGAAGAAGGGGAGATTGTAAAGTGGCGTGCCGCATGAAACAGAGAACGCCATAGAAGCCGAAGAAATAAGAGCGAAGCCCAACGAAACCCTTATCTCGGTCCTCTTATGCATCCATGCAATCAATCTGAGATGGTGTTTCAACGGACGGGCCGCATGCGCGTCTGTACCCGGGCCCATGGGTTCGGCATAGATGATGCATGCAGGGGTTTAGACGAGCCGGTCCTGGATCGGGATACATAAGTTGTGGTATATCGATCGGAGTATACAATGATGTCTGAAAGGTATAGAATATTTGAGATAAGAATAAGGGGCTGGGACTTTTAAAGGTAGTGCGACGAAGTGGAGGCGAGCAGAAATGGGGGATCCTAGATCGAGGCCATGATACGCGGTGGCCTACCATGGAAGAAGGAGGCGATTGGATGCTGCTCTTGAAGTGCCATGCCAACTTCTGCGAAGGTATTCGTAAAGCTTCGTTCCAGGGAGTAAGGGCAGTCGAGTGGTGAGCACTCCAACTTCTGTAGCTCATCCTGGAGGGAGAAGTAAATGGACCATGTGTCGGGCTTTTGACCGGGTGACTGCGAGGAGTTGCGAGGCGTTGCGCAGGCAAAACACTGTTTCTTCGGGCTCCTGCGCTCATTCGCCCAACAAGACCTGCGCAGTGTGCCGCAAGACCGAAGGTGTGTAGTTATTGCAGGTGACCAAGACAGAAACAGTGTCCAGAGCCTTGACCTGTGCGTTGCGACTGTCGTCATCGGTGATCAGAAGGACAATGACAGGTACGTTGCCCCGAGGACGTAGATGCTGAACGGTCTCGACCACAGCCGAAGCAAATTTCGTCTGTGTTTCGAAGGCGCGCGGGTTTAGACCGACGATAAGTTTCGTGCAGCATACCACAACAACAATCGCGGCAGCTGAGCGAATGTGAGCGCGATGCGTGTCGCGAAGGCCAACATCTCCTCGATATGGGACATGCCTCACGTTTCGGTGAAACGCCCGGCCGAGAGGTTCGAAGGGATCCATGTTCTTCTCCAGCTCAGAAGACGGCGGATGCGGCACGACCGGGCTGAGAAGTAGAGTCGTTTCTGTGGCGTCGAGGTTACGGAAATGATTCAGCAGCGTTAGGGAAGACTTAGAAAAGCGGGTGCTTTCTGACGATGTTCGAATCGATGATGTGGTCGAGTCTGACTGTTCTGCGGAACTCCTCGTCTCCTGGGAGAGGGAACGAAGAGCAGATCTTCTTGTGGCTTTGCTGCGGGCCATCTCTTCAACGTTGGATCGATACAGAGGTCGGCTAGTCCTGGTTTTACCGGTCTGATGCAGTGATGAGCAAATGTGAACGTCGAGATGAAACAAAGACTCACCTTTGGAGCAAGCGAAGTCGGTACGAAATGCTGGCAGGGCAGGAAAGGGGCTCCTGACGGCCTTTTCTTTGCTTTTCAAGCGCCTGAGATCTTGGGGCCGGTGTCTCAAGCTGATAAGATGTCTGTTTGTGATTCCTCTAACTGCAATGTGTGCCAGAAAGTCCGAAGAAGACAGTTCGGATAAGGAACGTTTCGCATAAAATAAAGCACAGTGATCAGAGGATTCACCTTCCAAGATGTAATTGTTGATCCGGGTTCCATTGGGGAGCGCGGAGTATTTGAGTGCTAGCAGATCACCAACTGAACCGTGGCCCTGCGCCCTCTTGATTCAGATCAATACCCAGCCCTCCGCAAATGAGCCCGATATTTGAAAAGCAATGTCAATGTTGTACGGCATAGACAGCAACGTAACACGGGCGGAACTTGAGGAGAGTAAACCGTTTGGCGAGCCCAAAGATGGGGAGTATGAGCTGCGAAGAGATCCACATCAGAGGGCCACAGGCGAAGTTCGATCACGCAAGCTGCTAACCGGGCAGGCATCACGAACTCTCCGAAGTCTAGGCCGACTCTTTCGATTGATGCACTGGATCGGTTCCATGGCCACTATGCGAGTGGGCCGACACATGCTGGTGACGGGCAGGCCAGTAGCGACCGAGTACATGGCCAGCAACCGGGTCAAGGCTTATGCAAAGATGCACCACATGTACATGTTGCTGCGGTGCTTAATTTTCGAGTCCATCCCGCATGCACAGCTCGAGTCTGGTAGCACGTTGATCACTGACCATGCATGAGGCATAGCCATTCAGCGGACGAAGGACGAAAGACATGCGAGGTAGCCGGGGTACTGCAGGTTCATTTTCGCTGTGTAACGTGGTAACAAACGCCTTACGGAGGCGCGGGCAGAAGGCTCGCAGCTGGAAGCAGAGCTGTCACTTGGTGACCAAGATGCTATGCAAGTGACTGCTGCAGGATAAGACGCAGTGCGGCCACACCAGTTGACGTTGGCGAGCCGCAAGTGGGCGAGGATCCGGCATCCCGACGCCTTGCCAGGGGACTTCTGGTGGGTCCTGGTCATATAAAGGATAAAGCATCGTTTCGATATCCTCCGGCTGTGAAATGACGAGGAGATTCTGTGGAACGTGGGGTGGATGAAGGTTGAAGTGCCACACGCTCGGAGAAAGGCGTGTCCACCCGCACTTGCGCAACCGGCTCTAGCCTTATCTGGACTAGCGTGTTGTGTACCTTGAATCCACGCGATGTCGAGTGAATCTATCAGCGTGAACACTAACTACCATGCATGTGCTTCTGCTGACCGCCAACGACACACACGTGTGTGGGAGAGCAGCCTGATGTCTTATGCCGTCGGAGATGGTATGGTTTCCCTTCTTTCTGACCTGTTCTCACGCGACGCATCCACTGATATTGTCCCAGACCAAGCTGCTGAGGCGCAGATTGCTATTGCAAACTTGGAAAGAGGTAATGCTTGTCTGTTTGTTCGCATATTATCAAAGTGGCTCATTTCCTCAGCGTCGAGAGTACCAGCGAAGCGAAGAGCCGTGAAGGTGTCGGGCATAGTTGATGCCGTTTGCCGCTATGCCGTCGAAAATGGTCTAAGTGCCGACCATCTTCGGGCCGTTGTAGACATCATCTCGAAAAAGACGGAACTAGACCAAACGAGCATCACTAGCTTGGTCAAGAACCTGTATCCTGCTCAGCGTGTGACCTCAGACGTTGTGGTTACTATTGTCGGCGCCCTCGGCCAGGGGAAGGGCAAGCCGTCTCCGGGAACACAAAATGCGCTCGTACGATGGCTTACCGTCGTGTATGGCATAATCGATGATTCTAGCACTCTATCCCGCCTATATGGCGTTCTTTTCGGCATGCTCGACATGCTCAGCATCAGGTGCGCAGCATGGGTTATGACTGTCATATGTGCTGACTTTTTCAGGACATCCTTGTGCTATCTGCTCTCAGCCATTACCCGTCGCAAGCATGTGAAACCATTTCGAATACAGCAGCTGTAGGTTACGAGCGATGCGGCCAAACCCCTGACTGACTTCTGCTTAGCCTCGAGCTCTCTCAAGGCATTGCAAACGAGCCTGCGCTACAAGGCCTGCTGCGAGTGTACAAGGATTATTATCCGGAGATTATCTTGTCGAGCGCTTCGACGAGCCGCAAGTCAATACCGCCGGTCAGTCCTGCATTTCTGGCCATATTGAGAAGTCTACTGTACATTACTGACTTCTCAGCCTCTTGAGGAAGAATGGCGGGCGAGAATTATAGCGATCCGCGAAGCGAGCGCGGCGGCAGACGAGGCCCAATCAGCACAACAGGGTGGCTTCCGAGTGTTGAGGAGAGGAAATCACAGGAAAGGAACGGAACCTGTTCCAGAAGTGCGTACGCACCAGACGAGACAGGTAAATTTCCCCATGTTTTCTATTTGGCTGTTAGTAACATCATAGACTGCGATGACCCTCGAGGAGATCGACAGTGTTACCGATTTTGTTGCGAATCTCCACAACGTTGAAGCACCGGGGCAGCTGATCTCCTTCCTCGAGGATCCTTTGATGCAAAAGTACATCGATCTGAATCCATCTCCTATTTTCAGCCGACGAATCGAACTCTGGCTTGCCACGTTCCTGGAGGACGAATATGAACTTGCAAGGACTGGGGCACCGCCCTCTGCTGAATTTGCGGGCTTGTTGTCAAGCATATACAATCACACTCAATACACAAAGGTTCGTACACAACCAGTGCCAACCTGAAAGCTGCTGACAACTCAGGTAATTCATCCCGTGGTAGTCCGATTTTTTGAGGCCTATCTACCAGTGTGGGACGGTATCACCGCTGTGGACGCTGTGCTTGGACTGGTTTCCTACACGCCTCTGCAGCCATTCCGAGGTACGCGATTTATGAAATATTGCAGAGCTAGTGCTGACCATCTAGATGCTCATAAAACCTACTTCATTCCGATTGAAAATGCCATTATTGAGCTGAAGGGTGTGCGATCGTATGCTACGCTGCTGGCGTTTTATTCACTCCTCCTGCAGCACTGGGCTCAACAATGCGTCCATGCAACCGACCCAACCGACTTAAGGCGGATATCTTCTCAACGTAAGATACTGGAAGATCTCGTCGCCCATGTCTCAAGCATGTGCTTGTCGCTCATGCTTTCCTTCACGGCCGACGCGGAGTCCGCCTTACTCTCCTCAATGCTCACTTTCTACGAAGCGCTTGTCGATTCGGTACGACATCCACTGGTTCCGATCATAATACCGCCACGAACACTATTCTGTTTGGCTGCACAGTGCTCCAGCGCAGCGGCATTTTCACGGATATGCGGAATATATGCCCGGATCAAAACAGCCTTTGATCATCATCCGCCGCCTTTATCCAATCTGTACTCCTCACAGGCTATCAAGACGTTCAACTCTTGTCTACGGGACGTGCATAACTCTCTCTGGGCTCCGAAGGCTCTCCAGGTCGTCGACGGCTCTCCCGCCTTCTTCTGCACACCCACCTTGAGAGACACACTCAATCGCTACCTCAGTAACCTGGACAACGAATATGCAATTGGGCTAGCGTTTGATCTGTCTCATAACGCATGGCTTACCTCCGTCACCGCACCAGCATGGTTGTCGCTGGAGGAGAGCGAGGTTGCAAAGCTGGAATACGACAGGACCGCTGTCACCTGGCACAAAGGCCCTGTTACGGCCCACAAGCTAGAGGTCTTGGAAAGGAGTGGCGGTGTTCAGATCGACTTGCTGACGTACAGGAAATATGTACTGGATTGGCTGGCAGACAGAGGCCATGGTGGCTTCAAAGACCTGATCTACGCTACAAATCCGAGGCTCAGAAGATAGGAAGTAATCGGACGTCCGCTAGAAATCCTGGTATAAGGCTTCCCACAGATTGAGCCTTCGATACCTATGCGTGGCATCCGAAACCACATGTTTACTGGTGTCAAGTCATTAGGGGTTTTGTAAGGAGCCGAGATAGACGATCTGTTACTTATCGATTAGGTATTGCGCTTGGATTCTATCTCTTGCTAGATGAGTAATTTTACTAGCTATTAACCTTAGAAGGCAAGAAGTTCTTACCTAAGAGGTAGCGTTGCGGGAGTTATAGGGTCGCCTTCTAATTGCAATTGCGTTTAGATTTTATTAACACGCTAATTAACGTCTAACAGGTATTACAACCCCCGCTCCTGCTCCTGCTCCTGCTCCTGTGTTACGATCACTGGCTATGAAGCGGATTTGACAGGTCACCACCCAAGCGGGGTAACGCCAGATGGGATTCTGTGTCACGTAATCACGTGACCTACCATCGAGCCAAGACCTGCCCTCGATACCCTCGAGCAATGGCAGCGATGGCACGCCCTCGAGCGATGGCACGCCCTCGAGCGATGGCACGCTTTCCCACGTAGTATATAGACCTCACAACAAACCCTTATGGATTGTTGTGTTCAACTTCAATCAGTACTTCCTTAGTACACTTGGTTTTCAATCCACGATATCCTTTTCAGAAAGTCTACTCTTTACTGTCTTGATATCACCACCGTGCAAAGAACCCTGACGCTCATCCCCGAGAACCAACCGAGATCCATATTGTCAGATAGAACGAGCTTTGGTGAGGTCGGATCTGTACAATCGAGCAGGGACCACCTGGCTTGGCACACTAGCCAAAGAACTTGGACACAGCTGAACACGATTGAAATAAGACAGAAC